>CM041778.1:385436035-385722230 GCA_023374045.1 Limonium bicolor
GCAAGAAACTACCTGATGTACAACTCACATTAGTTACGGAATGGTTAGCCACGATAGTGCTCAAATGCTTAGCCTATAAATAGGAGCTCACATTGCTCATTAAAGACAAGAAGCTTCACTCTAATTCTATTTAAGCTCTCATAGATAGGTTCTTTAGAGTAGAAATTGTAAATACTTAGTGTTGGTACGCTGTGATAGCCACTCCTTAAACCAAATTATCAAGAGCATTAACTACACTTCCCTTCATAACCACATGTGCCCGAGCAACAAACCAACAGTCAAGACCCAACTAGTAAGTATCCCTTCTAACTGACATCAAGCCCGAGAAGCCAATCCTGTAAAGACTCGAAACTAAAGAGATAACCGGGTGCCACCAACAAAAACCCCAGTCAACCTCCCACATCACAAGAAAAGCACTCATGACTTAGCACACATCCCTCTTAGATCTTGTCCAATCAGCCTCATTAGAAAACCCATCATTACCGCTCTAGGAACTTATGGTTACCAATTCGCACGACTCTCTGATATGCCATTAAGGCAGCTAAGGATGAGCATCAGAGCAGAGCGAGGAAGCTTCATCCTTGACAAAGTGACCTAACTAAGGTGACATCATCCTCATCTCAAAGCGCAACCCGCGTCACCAACACGGTTAGCAAGCAAACAATGAAGCCGGGAGACGCGCCATCTCCTTCGTCCTCTTCCCTGTAAATATCAATCAATGTACGTTTATTAAGTACACACAACGGAAGGAGACATGCCGAGTACTCAAAAATACTCCTTGTACCTCCATTGCTGCTCCTTGATTCTTACTAAGAACCTCTGTCATACCACGTGTGGACTAGGACATTCACGACCAAACCACATAAATCTTATGATCACCTTCCTTACGCACCACTACTCTCGACACTCCATTATAATCACTACCTCATCCTCATAATCAAGTAATCTTCATCTTAAGTCCGCATGTTACACTCTAACATGTATACTACCATCTCAAACATTTGTCACCGTCTATAGGAACATTCTAACCATCACTTCAAAGTGCCACCATTCAACCTACCTCTTACCCAAAATATCTTCTATCGAAACACCACGTGTTCGGAAAACCATAAGAAACAACATTGTTCCGAGTTCGCCTCCCCTTGGATGAGAGAATGTTTGTTGGAAACTGCGATTCAACTTCTGGAACCGTCTCCATAAACCAGTTTTTGGCTGTACAACAGTAGTTAGCCAACGTAGCCTAACACTCCACACAACTACAAGCGACAAATGACAATGAAAGGGAAATGGTGAAAGACCACAACCCATTCACCGATGAGATAAACCACACACCCCTCCTTACTAACTCTACGAGGAACATCTCTATGTACGACGACTCGGGGGACCCTGTCAAACTACTGTCACGTTTCAAGTACACTATGATGGTGGCGCACATCGAGGGCCACACCCGCTGCTTTTTCTTTCTGCCATCCTTGGCGGAACGAGCGTTCATGTGGTTCATATGTCGACAAAAAAATCCATCCATAACTTTAGACAACTCTTCCTGAACCACTTTATGCAGAAAGGTTAACCAAGAAAATATTTGTCAACCTCATAGGGATGCGTCAACACCCGCATGAGGATGTCAAAAGGTACACCAAACGGTTTTGTAATTCCGTCATGAAGATTGATGAGCACGAAGACTCGGACATCGTCTTAGCCTACCGGCTCGGGCTTACCGAGATCAAGTTTGTGAGGGAGCTAACCATGACTACCCCCAATTCCTACGGCGAATTGGTAGTACCCAAAATATCAAGAAGGGCCTCTACGTAAAAAATGGAATTCCACATGGTTAACATGTCCACTCGTAATCATAAACCTAGCAAAATTAGTTTGCAGCCAAAACCCTAAATTTTCAGAGGGAAAATTCAAGCACTTTTTAAAAGTTCTCTCTTTTTGTAAAATACCCAAAATAACTCGAAATATCATGAAATTTTAACACATGATAAAGAACGTTATTTGGATCATAACCTCAACTGAATTTTGAATTTTCAAATTTCTATTAAATATTACGAACAATGAGAGGTCAGCTTGCAAGATTTTTTTTAAATCACTAATTTATTCAAATGACATTATTCCACCTCTAAATATTCTTAAAAAAACTCTTTGATCTATGGTTAAAATTTCATAGACTGAGTCGACCTATAGCTCAACCAACTAATTATGATATAACAAGATTCTCTACCGAGATTCACTTTTATCAACTTGTCAAGACCTTTTCCTAAATAATGAAGCCTTCCCCTTCGACCTAAAACACAATGAAACATATCCAAAGTCAGAAGAAGCTCTCCTAACCTGCCTCCTTGCAAATTCCACACTCCAATACAAAAATCCTACCAAAAATCTACCGAAATCACACAAAACACACCCTTTTCATCTTCATTGAAGTTCTAGTGATCAAATCAACGTTCAAATCTCATCAAAAATGTGAAGAACATCATCAAGGACCTACCACCAGAAGCTTGGAGTCGTTGCGTAGCCAAAAGCCAACCGACGAACCAAGCGAAGACTTCCAAAGAACGTGGGCGACACCTTGGAGTGCTAGAAACAGGTTAGAAACTAAAAGTTCCAAAAATTTTGACTTGTACAAACTTCTAATATCAATCTTTTGCTAAAATGCAACTTTGAATTTTGTGTTCATGTGTTTTACTTAACTTTATGTTTTTAACTTGTTCCCTAAGTTTTGTGATGAAAACGTCTTCAAATTGAAAACTTCTCACCGCCAATCGACTTAGATTTTAAATAAGAACACACTCATAAAATTTGAGCCAAAACACAAACCGAAGCTATAATAAAAGTACCGTCCAAGGGCCGCCCGCAGGATTAAATTTTCAATTTAATTTGTAACATTCTAGGGTTTTTCTGTGGTCACAGACACTAGGTCCGTGTCTAGGGACACATCAAAAATTTATCATTTGAAATTTTTGATCAATTTTGTAGATTTAGGTTCGTGGTCCCGAATGGTGACAACTTTTGACCTTAGAAACCCTAGTTTAGGTTAGCTTAATTTAATCTTAAATTTTTCGTCGAAAAATCCAAAAATACAAAATCTTCCTCACATAGTAAATCAACTTTAGGTTATAACCTTTAAATGACATAGGTAGAGGAAAAATATCTTCGAAGGGTAATGAAAGTAATTTACCTAGAAAAAGCTATATTACCAAGCCCCCCAAACCCGAACTCTACCTTTCCTAGTTTACTATAGGTTAAACTTGGTGGAGACTCGAAATAGGTTCCACTGGATTAACGTTAGTTTTAATTATTATTATTTTATGACTTAGTTGTTAAGCTTAGGTTATAAGTGGACCTAGAATCTGGATTGATCCTAGACATTAGACCACACACAGGATAAGGTTTGAAAACCTAGACTTCTTATATTACCTTAAAGATCATCAACTCATTTCAACCACCCGATGCTCCCGTATATAACCTAAAAGATCATCAACTCATTTTTACCACCGAATACAAAGGTTTTGTCTCTGTCAATTCAACCGATGAATACAAAGGGCCCATCTCCCTCAATTCAACCACCGGATACAAAGGGTCTGTCTCCCTCTACAAGTATTCATTCATCGGTATAACATCATTAAGGATCAATCATCCACAATCATTAATCAAATATTAACCATCCACAATCATTCATCAAGGAGTAATGATCCACAATCATTCATCAAGAATTAATCATCCAACATAAGGTGAGAAATCAATCGAATCGTCTCATTACCAATCTCGAACCATATAATGATCAATCTCAATAATACGTTCCACCAACTAAATTATTAGAAGTCACTTAGATCTCAAACTGTCCACCATAAAGAGTGCATAAAATCTACGATGCTTTTACCATTATTCATAAAATTGGTTTCTTAAGACCACTAGCAAGTCATAAGTAAGTTCTCTAACCAAACGTCATCATGACACTCTTTTTATTTCACATCCAAATTTTCATCTTTCATTAGTTATCATCATTTCAAGCTCATCCACATTGATCAGAAGGATCTAAGCAATCTATTACTCTACTTCATTGACCATTCAAGGATCCAACAGACGCCTTCACACTCTGTTTTTTATTTCTCATCCTAATTTATATCTTCCACTAATTCTCCCCAGATTCAAATTTCCATCTTTCTTTCTCACTCCTAATTCCACCTATGTTTGACCGGATTCATTCTGTCCCCACATAACTTTTCTAATATTACATTTTGAACCCCAACTTTTCTAAAGTTTACATTTTACTCCCAAACCTTACTAAACTTATATTTTTCACTTTTCACCCATTTAACCTTAACTTTTGGACTTATTGTTAATTAACATTCCTACCCTTATCTTTTTATATTCTTCAACCTATCACATTAATCATATAATTACCAAAACATCCCATAAACTCCAAATCACATTTTAACCCAAATTTGTCCCAAACTTCTTCCAAACAAATCCTAATTTTTGTATGCACCTTTCCACCAAATTATTGAAGAGATTTATTCACTCAACCAGCCTCTAAAACATCTTATTTTTACACCTAACATTATACTATAATAATTTTAACTTTTGGAAGTTATAAATCTACCAAATACTCACAAAACTAGCATATACTTTTGGCGATAGTGTAAATCATATTATGTTCTTTCAATAATCTAAAATAATCATAATAATACAGCTTTTTTAGACATAATAATACCCATAAGTCCAAAGTTTAGTTTTTACATACAACCACACAAACTTAGTCAAAAATGACACTTTAAACCCTTGAATCATTAGTGAACAAAACAAAACATGTTAGTGCAGATAAAGATTCATTCTTAGGTCATATTAGTCCATTTTTCAACCCTTATTTTCGGCCATAGCCTTCACCCAACAATAAACAACTCAAAATTCCAAAATAAGCCTTAAGGTTTAAACATTAACATTGATGCTCCAAATGTAGATTTTGCTCTCCAAATTTTGGCCCTATATTAACATGAAGGTAAAATTAGATCTTTGGGTAGATCTAGAGGTTAAATGAAATTCTTAGGCTCTAAAACTTTAGATCCAATGCTTACCCTTGCTTAGAGTTGTTTTCCTTGATTTTTCACCTTGTTCTTACTTGTTTTTGGATAGCCACGAAAGACTTGTAAGACTTCATTTTCGGCCAAGATTAGAAAATGAAGAAGAAGTAAAGTTATGGTCTTTAGACTCAAACGTGATCATAGGAATAACTAAGGGCTAAAGCACAAAAATGGGCACTAAGGAATAAGATTAACCTTGAAGCTCCCATGGTTGAGATTTTGGCTTCAAATTTTGGCCACCACTGTAGAAAAAAGTATGAAGTTAGATCTTGGAAGATATAAGGCTTATAAGGTAGTTTAAGCACTAAAACATTAGTTTCAAGACTCATCTATTTTGTTAGAGTCTTCCCTGCCTTGAGCTTGTTCTTGCCTTGCTTTTGGTCAGCCAATGAAGGTTGATGAAGCTCAAGTTTTTTATGAAAATAGGTTAAGAAAAGAATATATATTAGATGGATTTTCCGATCTCCATGTATCAAAGGAAAAGCTTGGAGTTCAAAGCACCTTTTCTTACCTTAAGCTTGGTTGAATCTAGCTAGGCTTCACCATGGATCTTCCACCATTTTTGGCTTCAATGGTGTAGAATTGAGGCAGTAATACAAGTGGGAAGCGGGTTTGTGTTCTTCTTGCTTGGTTGATGAAGATTTGCTTAAAAAGGAAGTAGATTCAAGAGGAGAAGTAAGAGTATGGATGAGAGGTTTGTCTTGCACTTTTTTGTTCCTCCATGGGAGCAATAAAAGAAGAAAATGGGAGGAAGAATAAGAGTGAATACAGCAGCCTTAGGTAAGAGAGTGTAAGAGAGTAGGTGAGTTTAGTTCCCAAGGTTGGAAGAAGCAAAATGAGACTTTTGTGACTTAAATCACTATTCTCCAAGAAGAAAAATTGGAATTGATGGCTTAAATTACAATTCACTAACCGGCCACATTAGATATTTAGGGGGTAGTTTGGTAATAAGGTGGTAATTAGGGTAGGATGGGTTTATGGCCTTAAGAGCTTGATTAGTTTATTCATTAGGACTCTCTCATGTGTCAGATTATAATCTAGTTGATTGTCTTGTCCCATTGTGTATTTCTTTGTGTTTTTGAGTGATTATAATACTCACATGTCATTTTGACTATTTAAAGTATTTTCTCAAATTCCCGCTCATGATTTGTGCTCTTAGATCATGTAATGACATATTACATGTTAAACCAACTTTATTGGTTGATTTCTCTCTACAAGTACTGCCTTTTTAATCCAATATTTCATGTAAAGTTGAATAAACCTTTTTGGACTATAATATATATATATATATATATATATATATACATATTTTGAGGTTTCATAGTTCCTTAATGATTTCAAGGCTCATTAGCCTTAATAGTTGAATAATTGATCCTTAATCATTTCTATAATTGTTAGGGATATTTCAACACCCTTTATTCCAAAGAAGGCTAGAGTCACTAGATAGCATTGAGCTCAAGCTCCTAACAATAGCCTTAAAGTTCTACTTCCCTAATTCAAGAGAAATAAAATTTAGGGTTTATCCCCGAATTCCCAATTTCTAGCTCAAACCCTATTGTTGCTAGAAATTGCAATAAATGCCAATCTAAGACATTAATAATGCATTAATGAAGGTAAAACAAATATTATAAATTAGGTAATGTTACAAGCACAAATGGAGCGTTCAAGATTCAATCCTCATCCTAGAGCACAAATGTGACTAGTCAAACATGGAGAAAGAAAAATAAAATAAAGAATGAGGAATAGCAATAGTAAGAGAGTATAAGCTTCCATGAAGGTGGGAGGTTTCCCCAATTTTCTCCCTCTTCTTCTCTTCTCCTCTTTTCTTTTATTATGTCGGCTTCTTCTATTCTCTTTTGTCTGCCCCCGTCTGATTTTGGAGCTGGAGTGAACCGTACGTGAATGAGAACTGAAATTCTCATTTTTCTGTGTTTTGACTAATGTGAGGCGTGTCTCTGTGTGTGATCCGGGTTTACGTCCAGCTAAATAACCTAAACCACACTATTGTGGTCAGATCTCACGTGTTGATGACTGGTGTGGGTCTTTCACCCAGACATACACTCGGAACAGAGTGAAAATGAGGCATAAACTTTAGCGTTAGAGTGGTCCAGGTTTAAAGACCTGGACACTAACCTAGACTAGGTCGAAAACTTGGCAAAGAGTTCAGTAAGAGTTTGGTCTGGGTCTGTAGACCCGGACCAGGGTGGAAAATAAGCAGAAGCTTTAGCAAGGGTTGGTCCGGGTCTGTAGACTCAGACACATACATTGATACAGCTAAAAATGCACCAAAATGCATGTTTTGCTTCCGTTTGGTCCCGTCTTGGTCTCGAACATCATGCCACGCATCCCAAAGTCTCGTTCAAGCACCCTGAACAGCTTCTTTTCATCATTCCATTGTGTTCCAATGAGTTTTTATCTAAATTATAACCAAAAATATATAAGTTCACTAATAATTACCAAATACTCTATAAAATGGTGAAAATAGGTTATAACCCAAGTAAAATGCAGGGGAATATAAACATCATAAATGCATATTTTCACCACTTATCACTAATGAAAACTTTATTAAATTGGGGTATTTGAAGTGCAGGAGGCGGAATGAGTATGAGTAATACCATGTTTAGAACATAACTGATGGAATAACTAATTGATGAACTTTTTTCCCCGATCTCTCCCGATAGTCCACAATGGAAGTCTAAGTTGTCTCTGTATACACATGAAAAAATATGAAACAAATCAAAGTATTTGACTTGTTATGGGGCAAAAGTATCCATGTGAATCTAGAATAATCATCTACCAAGACAAAAATATAGTGTTTACCAGCCCGAGTCATAGTCCGCATAGAACCAACCAGATCCAAATGCACAAGCTTCAAAAGAGTAGATATAGACACCATTGGATTTGGTAGATGGTCTGAACGACTCCACTTATTCAGTAGACAAGCATGACAAGGTTGCTCCTCATGAAGAAAGTCAGAAGGCAATCCGTCAACTAGATTCTGAGTTCTCAACTGATTGATCAAACAAATATGAGCATGACCAAGATGTTGATGCCATAGGTTTGTACTATCTGATGAGACAGTTAAGTGTGTAACATCAAGTTCCTGAGAATTAACATCCACAAAGAACATATTTCCTTCTCTATAACCTTAAAGAAGTGGCACCAATGATAATGTCTGTGACGATGAAACCATGTGAATCAAAGGTGATAGTTGAAGGGCCTTTATTGCATACTTGAGATACACTCAGTAAGTTGTGCTCCAAACCATTCACAGGACACACATCTTCAACACTAGTTCCCCTACCTACTGCTCCTATGGCAACAATGTGTCCAGTGCCATTATTTGCTGAATGTAACTTTTCTTTCACATAAGCCTTCAATTTCTCAAAATAAAGTGTGATTTTTTGTAATGTGACATGAACAACCACTATTTATAATCCACCAGTTAGAATCTTCATTATTAGCTTGAGAAGAGAAAAAAAATAAAAATAGTGTTGCTTGGGGAGCTAGTGTTGTGATGATCTTCGATGATTAGTATAAAGTTGAGCATAGCTGCAGTATTATATGATGCCCTGGAATATGGCAGTATTAACAACATAGCCTAACATGAAAAATTGCTTTTGTAACGCCCGATTAAGAGTAATGTGGACCACTAGTATGAGACCAATTGTTAGAAGGTGAAGTATGATAAGTACCACTAAAACCTAAACCTATTTGTTCCGACTTTGGTTTGCTTATTATTTTTTGAAGCTTAGCAGATTCTGTATACCAATTGGATTTTTCTAAGGCCATTGTTTCCAATTTCTAACAAAGTGCATCACAATACCTTTGTAAATCAGTATTATCATGGCGTATCCACTCATTATTATCTTTGTGGTATTGAATTTATTTTTTGACCCTTTCAAGTATGGAACTTAGTTTTGTACTAATTGGTGAATTAAACATATATTAAAGAATCTTAGCCGGGTTGAAAACTAACTGGCATGGTAACTCTTATATTTTGAGTTTAACATCTATTTCTTCTTATAACTTGTCAATCACACTTTGAGATACAAAACTATTTTCTTGTTTAGCTTCTAGATTCTTAATTTTAGAAAGAGTATCTTTCAACATATCGAACACTTGAGACTTAGTAGAGTTATCACATAAATCATTCATGTGTCAAGAACTTAACTGATCCTTTATGAAGGATTGAATTACCTTCTCTCCAGTCCTCAGACACATAGACTCATCATATTTGGCAGTGTTTGTATGAGATCGTTGGATAGATGTCATGCAAATGTGTGCTTCATTGCTCTCTCTATGTCATCTGGTTCAGCATCATCTTCACCCTAGACTGCTGCCACCATGTGTGACTCCCGCCCATGGTGTTGAGGCATTTTTGGTGGTAAAGGACAATCCTGTATTAGAAGTCCTATTTTATGATACCGAAAGCATTCTAATTTGATGGTGGTACTCTCTTCTTGAATTTTCACCTTGGTATTCACCACGTTCCTGATTCAAGATACACTTCAATCCTTGTGCCAGTAAAATCATTTCATTCTCCATGTCATTGTCATAATCCTAGTCTGGTGTTTTGATAGGTTTCTTTGCTTTTGGTGTGAGATCCTTGTGCACCACAGTAAATTCAACAAGATTTTATTCCTTCATCTTGCTTTCATGAACCACCAGATCTGAACACACCTCTTCAAATGACATAGATGATAACTACTACATTCATTTCTCAAGAGCGAGTTACAGTTGATCCAGTCCTTGGTTAACGAATCAAGGAACCTTTCATTAACAGTTTCATCTAGAGAGATACTCCAACCATGTTGAGTTTCATAAGCACTTAATTAAAACTTTCAACATTAAGTGTAAGATTCTTGCCATCGTACATCTTGAAGTTGTTAAACTCTCATTTGAACTATTTTTCCGTAGCCTTGCGAATTAAGTGTATTCCTTGATATATAACTTTCAGAAAGTCTAATGCTCCCTTGTCCATCCTTATACCTAAGGCTCTACCTTAATCCTCATCAGATAAGGAAGAGCCAAGGATGGGGAAATCTTGTTTGATTTTGCTTAAAAACTTCTCATTGGTTTCATCCCATTGATCATTAGGTTTGAACTATTTCACTCCATCGACGATAATAGTTGGTTCGTAATTTTATTACATGACAATTTTCCGTACTTTGTAATCTACATACATTAGTTTATCTTCCATTTGTTCACATCACTATGAGTAATAAAGCTTGGTTAACCTTGGCGCCTTCACATTATACGAACTCATTTTTTCGATCTACCTAGAAGTGTGAGCCTCAATGGATAGGTAAATCTACTCTGATATCACTTGAAAGTTTGTAATATGACGAATCTACAGAAACGAGATACAAAAGGAATTATAAGAAAATTTTGCTATCAACTTTATTGATAACTTGAAAACTCCTACACCTGATTTGTTTAACAACTTGAACAATCACATTACGTCTAGACCTAGACTTTTCTTTAACGTTTCTGAGTGATATTTTCTCTCTCAAAACTATCATTTTTTGCAGTGAAAACTCTCACATTTCTATTGTTTTTTTATACATTTATACTAATAAAGTGTCTAACTGACTCCTGAAATCTAGATGTATCCATAACTAATATAAATTATAAAGAAAAAGATCCTAGAATATTGAGTACTGCGGACTTCTGATAAAGGCATGCCTATATAATCCCCATAGTCTCAAACTGGGTAAATACATCGGTTAAGGTTCTTTTACTCGGCAGATCCTCGACATCAAAAATCTTTAATAAACATACTTTTACACATCCCTCGGTTGCCTGATGATGTACATATATTTGATAGCAGTAGTTATGAGCCCTTTTATGTGTGGATGTATGGAGTTGACCCTTCAACCAGTGTTTGCCTAATCTAACTAACGGCTTGGCACCCCACCCATGTGCAAACGTGTGGAGATGGAGATGGAAAAATGTAGCAACTAATAAATAAACCGCGTATGTTTGGTCATGCTACCATATAGAAACAGCGGTCCACTCCAACTTATTGTTCATAAGCCTAACCAGTGAAGATACCTACATTGATTGGTCAACAGACATGAATGTTCTTTGTATAATTGAAGTGTACACTAATAGTATATGCAAGTAAGCACTCTAAATTGAGTACATTTTGTAACAAGTGTACATTTGTATGATTTAATAATTAGATTTCTTAAACCGAACATGAAGTTTGGGGATTCTGTTGCGCTGGACTAAGGGCTATTGTGAAAATGTTTTAGATTGATTGGAGCAAAAGAATTAGATTTCTTTGCATTTGCATTGAATCTAATTCCTTTACTGTTGTTAACATATGGTATTGAGTTTGATCAACCAATCAGTTGATGAGTATATTAAAAGAGATTAAAGTGTGTACAGCTAAATCGTACAGCTAATTTTTGGGGTAAATTGTCTTACCAATAAAGCTATTGGATCGATTAATAGGAGCAGGTGGCAGTTTTATAGCGGATTCTTATTTTTTCTACTCTAGCATGAAAATCAAACGAAACTATATCAACGTATCAAATACAGTCCGTCCTGAAATGACGGTCATGTTTACTATTTGGACATATCGTTTGACTTCAATTTTTAACATATAAGATAAAATTTTTAAATTTTAAGTTTTACATATGATTCCTTACATGTTAAATATATATTACAAAATTTAGTTTTATAAAATTATTTTATTTTATAAGTTTAATATTGAAGTGAAAAAACATGTCATAAAACAAACAGGACCGTCAATTCAAAATGGAGAGAGTAAGTATCATGAGCCCACTATAAAAATACTCCTTTTGATTTTAAATTTTAAATTTTATAATATGTAGTACACTAATTAATTTTTTTTTAAAATGATGTATATTTTTACTTTTCATCTAGATAATAATTATTTTGTATTAAATAATAAAATTAAAATTAAAAGATATATCAAAAAATTAGACTGATGCATATTTTTAATCAATCTTTAAATTCCAAAAATAATAGATATTAATTAACGGGGAGTATGACTTAAAAATAAAAAAAATCTTAGCTAATCCTAAAAATAACCAAAGATAACTATAAAGAAAATATTAACATATAAAATCTACTTAGTAAACAAAAATTATATACAAATGTTTTCTTGTACGATAAATATAATTATCTTTGATTTTGCTTACATGTAAATATACTAATGGTGGCCATCGGGTCCGGTTCTACCCGGAACCGGCGGTTCTACCCGGAACCGATTGGAATCGGAACCGGCCGGGAACCGGTGGGAATCGGAACCGGAACCGAACCGCCTCAGCCGGTTCCGAATACAAATACATGTTTTGAGATTCGGGCCCGAACCGGAACCGGAACCGCCTGGAACCGCCTGGAACCGTCATCGGATTCGGAACCGGAACCGCCCCGGAACCGGTTGAAGTTACCGTTGGGTTTTTAAAATGTAACCTCTTAGTAGCTGTACTCTTTTTCCTTATTATGGTTTTCCCAATGGATTTTTACCTAATAAGGTTTTAATGTGGCAGTGAATCATATAATAAAATTCTCTTTGTTCCTTATTTTTTGTAAATTCAATAAAAATCCCTAAGTCTTTGTTTCTTACACATTTAAGATTATAAACTTGAAGAATAACCTAAAGTGGATGAAAAGAGCAACGTGTGCACTCAAACGGATCTCAAATCGGAGCTAAAACGAAGAACACTGGAGCCGATCGAATCTTTCCGGAACCGGTCGGAACCGATCAGAACCGAAACCGGAACCGGCTGGAACCGGCCGGAACCGGTTTTTTGACCGAATCCGAAGCGAATCCAGATTTCAGAACCGGAACCGGAACCGTAACCGGAACCGACCCAGACCGGTTCCGAATACGAATACACATTTTCTGGAACCGGAACCGGAAAACCGGAACCGTGGAACCGGACCCGTGGCCACCATTAAAATATACGCAAGAATTTGTTAAGAAAATGATGAAAATGGGACAGGTGCTCGGCTGTTTGGCAAGGAGAGTACTATTCTTTTGTCTGTTGTATTTTATTGTGAAATAGTGTTTCGGTTCTGCATGCCGACCGGAAAATCATGCAGAAAACAAATCTGAGGGACCCACACTCCAACGAAAGCTTTGTACTACTACAGTACGAATACTACGACTGATGGTACCGAATCCCGATGAGCCTCAACCTCATCCCACCGAGATACTACCCTACTACTACTTTACCAACTACCAGTTAAAAGGCGGGGCCGCTCCTCTCTTCCTACGTTTATGCGCTTTGGAACTTGGAATTTCTTTGTATTTATAACTCCTCTTATTATCCCAGTGGGGAATAGCTGGCATTATTCGATACTCTAATATAGTACTCCCCTCCGTTCATTAATATCTGTCGTTTAGGATGTGATTCTTGTTCAAAAATATCTGTCATTCTAGCTTTTGACACATTCTTTCCATTTGTAATTCCCCTACTATTCAATATAAAAGTAATTATATAAATGGAAAGTAAAAGTAGGGGCACATGCGTCATTGTCCTACTTTTCTTAATAAGTGTGCAAGTTTCTAAAATGACAGTTATGGTTGAATGCGGAGGGAGTAGTAGTAGTACTTCTGTATTCAATGACGCCCAAGATATTTTTGTATTTACATATTACTCCTATAGATTTAGGTCACAAATAGAATTAAAAAATAAAACTGATTAACTTAACATGTGAAAATTTTAAATTAAACCTGTTGAAAGTTAATTTTCTTGTTTTATACCCAAATTTATTAGTTTTGTTTATAATTTGTTTTTTTATGGACTAATGTCAATAATAGTTTAAGTAATTAAAAAGGTAAGCCGTAGTCAAAGGAACCATTTTAAACGGTTATAGTAGTGGAGACTGGCAATTTTCGGATGTGTATAAGGGATGGTATAAATGGGGTCCTATATGGATTTCTACATTTTACTCAAAAATATACTAAATATATATATATATAAAAAAATAAGACCAAAACAATCATAAAACAACCTGACTAAAAAATCCGTTGAAATGAATAAATTAACTTCCCAATCCCTGCCTCTTGAGTGATACTCCTTCCGTCCTGAATTGACGTCCTGTTTCTATTTGGGACAAATGTTGACTTCAATTTTTAACTATAAAGATAAAATAGTTTTTAAAATTTAGTTTTGCATATGATTCCTTACATATTAAACTATATAATTACAAAATTAATTTTGATAAAATTATTTTATCTTATATGCTTAAGAAATGGGAAAACGTGTCATAAAGTAAACAGGACCGTCAATTCAGGACGGAGGGAGTCGTATATTCATTCATTATCGGGTATTTAACTTTCCCTCTTCCTGCCTCTTGAGTGAATTATTCATTCATTATCGGGTATTTGTTTTGTTTACTTCAAAAGGAAATAACTATACCATAAAATGCAAGCATGAGTTTACTGCCAGCTGGCTATCTGTTAACTTGTACGGGTTCCTGTCTGCCTTCACTCACTAGCCGTACGGCGCTGGTATTCTTGACACGTCGTCTTCCTCTATACTTTTGGCTTCTTCTGGCTCACACCACGAATCTCTTCACGGAGTCATTGTATCCAACGAATCTTACTCTCGTTAGGTAGGTAGAGGGATAAACTACACGAACCAACAATTGTCGAAACAAGTATATACATTGCTCAACGACTATTAATCGTCATGATGAAAATGAAATCTTTGTGTTGCCTTTTACACAATGATGTTCATTTATTGATATCATTTCGGTATGGTATATCCGTGGTTTGTTTTGGTTGGTGTTTTATGTTGGTTGTTTTGTGTGGTTGTTTTGTGTGTTGTTTTGGGCTGTTTTGAAAACTAGTGTATGGCAGACGGCAGTTCGTCTGGATGTTTTTGAATAAGTTAGTTTTGTGCAATACGTTACCGTTTTCGTTGTTATAATTAAATTTTTTATATTACATTTTAAAACAATTTTTGTTAATAAAGTTAAAATATATGTAGATATTCAATTATAGCCTTTAATAATTAATATTCTTTATTAATATTTTAGTGACAATTAATTTACAATATGTATACATATTAATTTTTAAATAAATTTTTTTACATATATTTGAAAAATAAAGAAATAAACCATTGTATTTAGACAAATATATTAGATGTTATATATAAAAATATAATTTTGGATTATATTAGTATTTAATATAAACATTTCAAATGTATTAATACTTAAGATTTTTAATTTTTAATGAAAAAATATCAATGAAATGAAATACAATTCTTTCTAATAATAAAATAATTGACTGTAAACGAATATATATATATAGATATCACTTATTATTTTATTATTATATATTGTTTAATTATTGATAAAATATTTATTTTAAACATATATTTATAGTTAAAACAATACATTATATTCAGTAAAATATTACTTAATGAAATTCAAAAACATATATTTAAATTTACTAGATATGACAAGAAATAAAAAATAACGTATATTAGCATATAAAATTATTCTTTAATAATTAAGCACGGTATAAAACATATAATAACTTTGATATACTGACAAACCATAATAGTTTGTAAAAACAATTTTGTAATTAATCATTACTTAGCAAGCTGAATACTTATAATTGATATTTAAAATATACTACAAATATTTTATACTCTAATAATTTTGATATAATTGAAAGTTTACATCTTAATTTTTATTAGTTTACTTTTTTCCTTGTAGAATATTTTATTAGAATTGATAAATAGTAATAGTTTTAAGAGATTATTTATCCGTATCTGAATAAACAATTTAGAAAAACACTACTAGTTTAAAACTATTGTTCTATATTATTTTCATTAATTTATAATTTAGTATACCAATCTTTATAAAAAAACTAAAATATAAAAGGAAAAATAAACTAATTATAATATATTAATCTATAGATTTCAATTTTAATTTAATTTTGTGTCAAATTTAATATTAATATCATTTTTAAAATATGATTATAAATATTAAAATTTAAATTAATTTATTAAAAATTAACTTTTAAATATTAATTTATATTATTAAAATATTATCACCCCTTTAATTACAGTTTTCTGGTTTCGCCTCTGTTTACGGTATTCATTATATTTGCAGCATAAATTGTTGGTTATTTTGTGATTGTTTTGTGCTGATATATTTGTGGCTGTTTTGAAAATTGTTGTTCATTTTTTGTCAAAAATACCAAACTCGAAAATGCCACATTTATACCATAGAAATACTGAGACCGAACGCAGCCTATATATTGCTCAACGACTATTAATCGTCAATGATGAAAAATGAAATCTTTATGTGCCTTTTACACAATTGATGTTCATTTATTGATATTCATTTCATACACTATGCCAATATGAAATTGGACAAACAAGATATCCTTTGATTCAAGTTGTTGTACATGATCTATATGAGCACAACTATTAGGCATTCTTTGATAAATAGGGAGGTTTTTTTATATTATTTTCTCTTTTTACCCTTTCTTTATTAAGATGTTGTGGTCATTAATTAATGCTAACCTATGTTACTGTGAAACATTTCAAAGTTTATGGACGGAGACGTTTCTGGGATGACAAAACGGTAATTTCAAAATTTAGAAAAAATGGAGACAAAGACGAGGACGACGAACAAATATAATAATAAATTAAACTATAAATATATGACTTATATATTATTCAGTTCAATTAAATAAAGAGAAAAAAAGTGTAGTTTAGTATTGGAGAAAATTAAGGGTAGTACATATAGATTGAGATTAGCTAATAAAAAGCGGTGGGATTTTTCAAAATTTTTGTTTCAGTGTAGAGACCATGGAGCTAACTCAATGGTGGTAGGTGGCTCCATGCCACAAGTATAATAATTATTGGCCCTCTCACTCTCTTTCATTTTTTTATCTTTTTTTTTTGAAAAAATGAATTTTGTATAAAGTGATCGGTGCTAGTGAAAATATGAGGAGGGAGACATGAGAGCGAAAAAAATAAATTGAGGGGAAAAAGTATATTAAATTTTAAAATGTTATAACTTACAAATATAAGTGTAAAAACAAAAAATATTATACCATTGATCATCATAATTCGTACTCTTCAAAATAAGATGCATCATGGATATGTTTTGATAAGCTTAAAATTTTATGTTTTAGAATGAGTATATATGACAATTTTAAAGTGAATCTTATTCATTAACAAAACCAATCTTCTTTAATAATAAAATGAACCATATTCATTAACAAGATGAATATTCTTTAAGACTTACTATTCTTAAAATAAAATTATACTTTTAGAAAAACAAAGGGTTCACACTATTTAATGTGAAAGGTTCAATTTTCTTAAATATAAGATTCATTTTTCTTGAATGTTTGAATTACTTTTTTTCAACAAAATATTCACTTTTCAATAAATGTAAGGTTCATATTGTTCTCGTAAAAGTTTGTAGTAAGATTCACTTTTCTTAGACATTTGACTCACTCTTTAAACAAAAGATGCACTTTTCTTAAACGAAAGATTCATTCTCGCATAAGTTTGTGGTAAGATTCATGTTTCTTAAACATAAGATTCACTTTTCTTAAACATATGATTCACTTTTCTTAAATATAAGATTCTCTTTATTTAAACATTTGACACTTTTCTTAAACAAAATATTCACTTTTCAATAAATGAAAGGTTCATGTTGTTCTTGCATAAGTTTGTGGTAAGATTAAGCTTTCTTAAACCAAAGGTTCATATTGTTCTCGCATAAGATTCACTTTTGAAAAACAAAGGATTCACATTGTTTAATGGGAAATATTCACTTTTCTTAAACATAAGATTCACTCTTTTTAAATATAAGATTCATTTTTATTAAACGAAAGATTCACTTTTCAAAAAATGAAAGGTTAAACGTGTTTTCATTGGGTCCCATAGACAACGTCCAGATTTGCCGAATTGGTAAAGAATGCTAATGTGGTTCGGTTATCAACAACCACTCAAGAAAACTATAACTCTATCCCCCCCCCCCCCCCCCACACACACACACACCATATAACCCTAGAACGAGTAACACCGTCGAAGAATCTAACACAATCAATGAAGTCCAATGTGGATCGACTATTAACCACCACACAATAAAAAAAGATGACCATACCCCATTAAACTTTTTGATGACTAACATTACGGAAAAATCTAGCACCGTAAAAAAATATAAAAGTTATGTAGTTTATTTATTTTCACAATGAATCTTAAAATGTATGTACATACAAAAAATATAAAATTTTGAACTTATCAAATCATGCATATTCTTGTTGGATCTTATTTTGAAGAGCTCGAATTATAATGAACGGTATAAAATTTATATTATTTGAATTTATATTTAATAAACTACAACACTTCAAAATTTCACAAAGGACAAAGATAGAAAAAGATAAAAATGGTACCACCAAAGAAGGTAGCATCAGCGTAAGGTTCGTATTCACATTCAGTTTTATCTACTTTGAAGAAAGTAAAAAAAAAAGGATTAAAGGATTTGTTTATATCTCATGTTCCATACCGTAAAAATATGATATTGAAATCGTGACGGTTAGTTGTGAGAGAATTTCGAGAGAGGGAGAGAGCATTCAAAGAAATGGTGATTGTCAGTTATTCCCGGTGTTGCATTGATATCGACTTGGGTTTTCGAAAAAAAAAAGGCTGGGGACGTTTAGTTTGCTCAATTTTGGACAAGTGTTTTCAAAAAAAAAAAAAAAAAAATTGGACAAGAAACTTTTCAAATAGTAATAGGGGACAATTCAAAAAATATGAAATGTTTCGTTATAGACAAGAGGGCTGCTGAAACATTTCGGTCATATTTCAAGGCGTTTCATGTTCCCGAAACGTTTTAGGAGCGTGAAACATTGTTCAGGAGCCGTCCTCGGGCTTCCTTGATGCTAACTAAAAGACCAACATATGTAAAAAAAACCACTTATGAAGATTGTTGAAATAAATTTGATTTGAAAAAAGTTTCAATCACTTAATAAGGATGTTGTTGGGGATATATAAAAAAGGGGTCTTTCTAGCAAGTGCAGTAATAACCGCTGGAGCTGGTAGTATAAAAAAACATTATCGTACCTGTTGGTGGAAAATTTTAAAATGTACCACGCTTTTCAAATTGCAAAGAAGAAACACAACCACTAAAGTTGGTAGCTAAAAAGAATTATGTTACTGGATTTCTTGGTAGCAAACTAAATAAATGCTACCACACAATATCAGTAGAATTATAAAAAAACATTATCACAACTATTGGTGGAAAATTTTAAAAATGTACCACACTTGTTGAAATTGGAAAGAAGAAACACAACCATTAAAGTTGGTAGCTAAAAAGAATTATGTTACTGGATTTCCTAGTAGCAAACTAAATAAATGCTACCACATATTATTGGTAGAAAAATTGCTACCGGAAGAAAAAGAAGTGGCAGTGTTGCACTAAAATTGCTATCATATCATAATATGGTAGTGAATCTCAATTTCGACACCAAGGGTTTACCAACCGTCAGTCTGTGTTAGCAAATGAAGAAAAAGTAATAGCCTGTTCCATTTGGCTACCAATTTTTCTGTTGTGACTACCAATTGTATCGGTAGCTAAACTCCATTTGTCTTGTATTATAATTGTATCAAGTAATATAGTGATGAGAAAAGTATCCTATCTACAAGTGCTTAATCGAGGCATCTAACTTACAAGTCAACCTATAAATGACATGATAACATAAAATTAGAGTATTGTTGACATGAAACTAAGGCTACCGAGACTCGAGAAAGAAAAGCCATTGTGGCACTGACCCATATCAGAATAAATAACTCCATTTATAAATTAGTCAGTCCAATTCTTTTTACAATTGTGACTAGGGTAATCCAAAACTACTATATATATATGCTCCACTACTGTACAACGTTAGGGTGCACAAAATACAATACATATTCTATACAAAATATCATATTGTTCTTCTACGGTATCAGATGCTCTCTTGAGCTAACCCTCCTTCTCGATCCTAATGGCCTCTCCCACAAGCAGTGCACAACTCAGCTCTCTGGAAATTCTCATCTTCTATCTTCACCCAATGCTTCTTCTTCTTCTTCTCATCATTCTCTCTTCCGTCGTTGATTTCTACCTCCAGTCACTTCACTAAACTCACGTTTGACAATTACCCAACACGGAAGAAGTAGTTCAAACCATACCTCAAAGGACACGGGCTATTTAGGTGGATTGATGGCTCTAAACCCATGCTTATTTCTGGTACATCTGAGGAGTAAGCACACTGAGAACAAGATGATCAGCTAGTTCTCTCAGTCCTCACCACCTTTATGACAGATTCTCTTATGAATCAGGTAATTGACCTTGAATCCTCTGCTCAAGTATAGAACACATTACAGAAAATGTTTTATGCTCAGTCTGCAGCTAGAATCATGCGTATAAAATGTCAAATAATGAATTATAAAAAGGGTTCCGACACTATCACTGAGTTTTATAACAAACTCAAATTATTTGCCTTTTCCCAAGCCACTACTGGAGCACCGTCAGTGACACAGACTTGGTGGCTCTCATGGCTACTAGCCTTGGCCCATATTTTGATTATGTTGCGACTAATGTTACTATGCGCTTAGAGAGTATTACCTCCTTTGATCTCTATGGCCAACTACTTGTTTATTAATTTCGCAAGAATCAGTGGAATTCTGCTACAATAGACCAAAGCTCTCAATGCTACTTCAGTCTCTACTCCTACAGGCAAATCTTACTTCTCTAGTTCAGGTTCTGATAGAGGAATGTCTTACAGAAGAGGTTACAGAGGAAATCAGAGCAAGTCTCAACAAAAGAGGGGAAGAATAGATAGGAGATTGACCTACCAAATCTGTGACAAACCAGTTCATAAAGGATCTAATTATTGGCACAAATTTGACCACTCTTATCAATCTAAGGTACCTTCATCCTTTAGGGAGAACTACACTAACAGTGATGCTCTCTGGGATCCTGATAGTGGTGTTAGTCACTACTTCAGTAATGATTTCACTAATCTCAACATTAATTCTCACCCGTACAGTGGCTCTGATGAGGTATCCCTAGGCTATGCCTCAACTCTTCCTATCCAGAATCAGATCTAGCCTCTTACCTACCCCCTCTGGTCATTTTCTTCTCTCTTAGTTACTACATGTTCCCCAGGTATCTAAAAATCTAATTTATGTTTAAACATTTTCCTTAGACAATAATGTGTTCTTTTAAATTTTTGACTCCCATTTTAATATAATTGACAAAGTCGGGGGGAAGCTTCTACTCCAAGGAGGCACTAGCAAGGGTCTCTACACCTTTCCATCTCACCAGACCACTCATGTTGCTCACTTTAATTCAACTTCTTCTTTCACTTCCACTACCACATCTCCTAAGACTTGGCACCTTAGAATAGGTCACCCCTCTAAGAGGATCACCCAGTTTGTAATAAATAAAATTGATTTACATGTGACATAGTTTTCCTACTGTTTATTGCTCTGGCTGAAATATGGGCAAACATCACTCTCTTTCTTATCCCTTGTGTGGTTCAATTTCTAAGCATCCTTTTGACTAACTATTTATGGGTGTAAGGGGCCCTACCCCTTTTGTTATCCTCTTCTGGTGCTAGATATTACTTGTCTATTATTGATGCTCATTCTAAATACATTTGGCTCTATCCTATACCCATCAAGTCCTCTGTTATATCTGTTGTTACCCGTTTTCTCACTCTTGAGGAGAATCAGTTTGAAGTTACTGTCAAGTCTATTAAGACAGATGGGGAAGGTGAACTTCACCCTTTCAAGAATCTTGCTACAACTAAAGGTATTAACCTTAGAACTACATGCCCATATGCCCACTCTCAACTTGGGTCTATGGAATCTAGACATCGTATCATAGTGGATAAAGGTCTTTCTCTTATGGCTCACTCCTCTATGCCTCTCAAATTCTGGGAAGAAGTTTTTGAAACAACTGCTTACTTAAACAACAGAACCCTTACACCATTTCTAGACATGGTGACACCATTTGAGACTCTCAATCACTCTACACATGATTACCACCTCCTTAAGAGCTTTGGCTGCTCATGTTGGCCTAACCTAAGGCCTTATAATAGACACAAGTTGGCTTTCAGATCTGTTCAGTGTGTCTTCGTGGGCTACTATAAAAACTACAAAAGGATACAAGTTTTTAGACTACAAGACAACGAAAGTTTACATCAGTAGAGATGTTCTATTTTTTTTTTGATAATTAGTAGAGATGTTCTATTTGATGATGATGCTTACGCCTTTGGAAACCATGCCCCAACACTAGTCTCTGCTACACCATCCACCTCCTTTATCCCTCAACCTGTCTTTCCTACCCAAAATTCCACCCCACAACCTTAACTATCTCCTACACCTACTACACTTGCTCACTCAATAACCTCCTCTCAAAACACCCCTCTTACTACAAGTTCTCACTCTACTCCTCATACCTCAACACATTCCGCACCCAATCCTAGCCCACATGACCCACCACAACCTCTTCCCTTACAACACCACCCTCATCATCCTATGGTTACACAGGCTAGGAACCATATTGTCAAACCCTTAGTGCACCATAATGGCACTATCCCTTGGCCTACCACTCACAGCACCACTCTCATCTCAGATGAACCTATCCTAAAAGAAGCTCTACCATTTCCTGAATGGGAGAAGCCCTTCTTAAAGAATTCCAAGCCCTACAGAGGACTGACACTTGGACGCTTGTACCAAGACCCTTATATGCCAATGTTCTTGGGGTAAAGTGGGTACTAATAACAAAAAAGAAGCAAGATGGAACCCTAGACAGAAGGAAAGCAAGGCTCGTTGCTAAGGGGTTTAATCAACAAGCTGGCCTAGATTATCAGGACACATTCAGTCCTGTGGTGAAACCTACCACTGTGAGGCTAGTTCTTGCTCTTGCTATCTCTCAGTCTTGGCCAATCAAGCAATATGATATTGAGAATTCCTTCTTGCATGGCTCGATTAAAGAAGATGTTTATATGGTGCAACCCCTTGGATTTACTCACCCTCTCTACCCTGACATTGTTTGCAAGCTTAAGAAATCTATCTATGGGCCGAAACAAGCCCCTGGAATGTGGTTTGCCAAACTCTCTGATGCTCTACTCTCTTTTGGATTCAAAGCTTCTAGAGCTGATTACTCCCTCTTCATCTACAACTATGGCCCTAACATTATCTATCTTTTGATCTACGTGGATGATATTATAGCCACTATGTAGGATTAGACAGTTGACTCAAACCAACTCAAGGTGTGAGTCTGTGAGATGGTTTGACTCAATCGAACTAGGTATGCGGAAGCATTGATGACAAGGAAACACTCAGTCGAACTAAGTGCGCGGAAGTAGTTACTCGAACTTAAAACATAAAAAGACTTAGAGGAACTAATTGAGAGAATGCTCAAAAGATCGAAGGACTTGGTTGAACTCAGCAAGATACACAAAATACGTTATTTTATTTCCTGGTCAAAAACAAAACAACTTACAATGCCCACTTCGTAGATGAAATCTACTTCGTGGTTTTCACTCACTCACCCAGTACAATTTGTCATCAGCTCGATGATAAGTGTAGTGAAACTAGGATCTTCCTAGAATGAGTCTATCTAGAAGCTCTAACTGTATTTGGTGTGAATTCTCTCTCTAGAATAAAAGGCAACTCTCTTAGCACTCTTACAATATTTGTCAATCAAAATCTCTCAAAAAGTATGCCAGAACTAACGGGTTACATTTCCTTTTATATAACTTCTAAGATCAACGGCTAAGCGAGTTAGTTCCTAAAATGTCGGAACTAATTTAGTGGGCGCGTGCTGAGTTTTGTTGCGCCAGTCTTGGGGCATAATTTTTGGAGTCGACTTAGACAATCTTTTGACCATTGGGACGTCTGAACGTGAATGCCTTTGCTTCCCTGATAATCGCAATGGTATGATGGAGTCGGTCTTGTTCTTAGTGTTGTATCGACTCTGTTGTATTTGTGCAGCAAACGACTTGTTTGTGTTTTGTCGTGGACGAGTGACTCTGTCTAAGCGATTACTATCTCAGCAACATCTTCATGCTCCAACAGTTTTCCCCTTGTTGCTGATGATAGCAAACCTTCATGAATCCCGAGTGAGTCGACCCTGAAAAACAAAACACAAAGGACTAGGGGAAACCGATGCTAAACGAGAATTGTAGGGAAATATATACAAAAGAACAAAATAATAAATAATCCTACAACTCTACTACGGGTAGCAAAATAAAACCCGGTCGGAGTATAGTGTAAATATATTACGACCGAGAGTATCGTACCCAAGGGACTTATAGAAAATAGTCCTAATCCGGTAACCTATTCTAAGACAAGGGGGGAAATTGAAATGTTTCTAATCCTAAATAAAACTAACTAAACTAAGTGGTAATTACAATGAAATTATCTTGATCCAGGGTGTGAAACCATCTAAGCATCAATGTGAACTCGAAACATAACACAAGCCTTCGAATTAACCAACAACTGAATACGCCGGGTGTCCTGCCGGATACCACTTGCACGGCATATTCAAAGACATTGAATATGCCGGACATTGGCCACCCGGCAGTGCATCCGGCATAGTCATAATGCATATTCTTTCTCCAGTTTCCGAGTAGAAAACAGAAGACTCACTATTAACAATCGAGCATATATCATGCCACGAAATGAACAAGGTAATGGGAAATGGTTAATTCTCACTCTTACACTAACCTTAATTAAAAGAAGAGTAGGAAGACCATTAAGAGAGTCTAACCTATCTTACTTGGGACTTGTCTTCCACAAGTAAGAATTGCATGAAGAGAAAAAGAGATCAACCAATTCTCTTTCAATAAGAACCTTACTCTTAATAAACTTGAAAATTATATTAAGAAACATATTGTTTTACAAGAAGGAATTCATCCCTAACAAGAATAAGCAAGGAGTTCTACTTCCATCCACACAACTACAAGAAGAATATAAAGGGGAGAAGGGAATGGACATAGCCTTAACCCGACAGATCTTCTTCTTCTTCGCGTGGAATGGATGTAGAAACTTCCTTGGACACCAACAATGGAGTGGGCGGAAATGAGAGTGATGAATGGAGTATAATATGGTGTTGAAGTGTGTTGAATTGTAGCCTTCCTCGGCCTATTTATAGGCATCCAAATATGTCGTTGCCGGGCGTCGTGCCGGGTCCCCAATAGCCGGCACACGTGTTAAATGCGCCCAACTGCTAACGGTCGAAACCGTCGATGTCCGTGCGAAACAGTGCTTATGCCGGGTAGGACTTACCCGGCATCACATCCGGCAGCGGTTGGAAAACACGTGGATCACATGTGCTGTCGTATGGTCAATCGAGGCGATTTTACACTTATGCCGGATAACATTTACCCGGCATAACATCCGGCAAGGCTTCTTTCTGTTCTGTACTTATGCCGTGCAGAAACTACCCGGCATGGAGTCCGGCTTCAACTAACTTTTGCCTAGAAAATCATTCCTTGCACAGAAAACTCATAAAAACATAAGATTGTACAAATATTATACTTTAACACATAATAAGCATAAATAACATAAATATAACTTTATTTAGATAAATATAATACTAAATCTAGTGCATAAAATATGATAAGTCTGCGGCTTATCAAGGCCCTACACTTACCTTTTGCTAGTCCTCGAGCAAAACAAGATTAGAAAGACTAATTACTTATGCACAAAACAGATAAACTTTAAAATGAAATGTAGATAAATATTCTCAACTCTAAGACTCTAATTCATAAGTATCACTTAATCTACCTTATTCTATCAAAACATACTAATGGGTATAAAACAAAGAATTTTCAAAACCGATCAAAAGCTTTTGGGCTATTTTGCATAAGGGATTTTTGTATCTCTCCTTTTTCCGGTTTCCATCATTCAGCTCTATTTTTCAAGAGTTTCTGAATGTGGCCAAGACTCTCATCAATGGTTTTTATGAATCAGCCCTATTTTGCAAGGGTTTCTGAATCAACCATGATTTTTTGCATTGAAGAACGGGGAATTTAGGAGAAAAATAAAAGGAAAAACTCTCTTTTCTTGCTTTTATTCTGAGGCATTTTTGCAACCTCAAGGAATATAATGCTTTTCCTTTGGAAGAAGATTTTTTCTTTTTTTTTTTCTTTTTCTTCTTCTTTCTTTTGCACAAAAACCCTTTTTAAGATTTTCACCCAAAAGGTTTTTCACATTTTGAAAAGAAAAGAATAACACCCAGAAGTATATAAAGGAAAGAATTAGGAGAAAGATCATATACTCATGTTAAAAAAGAATCAAAAAGTTAAAAACAGGAATCTATAAGTCATTAGAGAGCTTACCTCTTGAGAGAACAAGCTTTTATTCATTCCTAATCTTATCTTAATCAAACACGCAAAGTTTAGTAAAACATTGAATAAAACGCAAAACTTATGCATATTATTAAAACTTATTTTTTTAAGGGGGGTCCCTGCCCTACACTTGGCAGGAACACTGTCCCCAGTGTTCGAAAGAAAACGAATAAGTAAAACTTTTTTTTTTTTTTTTTTTAAGAAACTAAATAACTAGGCTGAAATATTGACGAAAACAAATCATATATAAAAAAATAGAAATTAAATGTAAGAAAGGCTCCCCTGATTGACATTGAAGGTGTGAGGAGGACCCGCCCTACACTTAGCCTTTTAGGCTACTTGGCGTTATCTGAGATCCTTGGTAGAATGGTGACCGAATTCGCATGCTCCCGTGGATTGGTTTGCGTTTGGGACGGAGCTGACCTTGCTGTCTTGGTTGCATCAGAAGTTGCTGTAATTGCAACTGCAACGATTTGTGCTCCTTGCGAATGGTCGAGATCTCATTTTGAGTATCCTGGGTCTTGTTCATCAGGGCTGACATCATGTCACGAAGTTCTGCCATTTCAGCCTCTGATGATGATGTAGGATGGGATGGTCTGAATTGCCTTGGACCTCCCTGGTAGCCGGCTTGACTCTGAAGTGTTGAGGGGGTTGGTTCCCCTGTTGCCATGGCTGCCGATACCCTTGGTTACTCACATAATTGACTTCCTCAACATTCTGAAAGTCTGGAATGTCAGGGCTCGTAGCATGTGGTCGTGCACTCACCAGTTCCTGTTGAGGAAGTTTGTTCATTGCTATTTGCTCCACCACTTTCTGTAAAGCGCTAACCTTCGTTGACGTCTGGGCGTTACTCTCCAATAACTGCTCATGACTTTGCATAAGTTTGTCAAATTTAGCATCGCCCTCTCCGACTTGATATAAACCAGCGGTACTACCCCTGGTGCCACCGGTGGCCCATTCTCTTATCTCTTCACAAAGAGATTCAACCCCACTAAGGAATTGATCTCCAGGTTTCTTCAATATGTCTGCACCAAGGGAGGATAGGATCATGGTCTTGCATTGATTGACCAATCCCTTGTAAAACAACTGAGATAGTTGTTCCTTGGTGAGGCCGTGGTGAGGACATGTGCGTTGCAACCCCTTGAATCTGTCCCAAGTCTCACAGATGTTCTCCGAGCTAGGTTGTCTGAAGTTGTAAATGTCGGCGATCATCTCCAGGGTGCGACTTGGGGGCATGAATTTGTCATAAAATTTGGTTGCCATGTCCTCCCATGTGGTGATGGTACTGGGGGATAGACTGTGGTACCATTTGCTGGCGTTCCCCGTAAGACTATGGGGGAAGAGAGCAAGTCTGGCGTATTGGAGGACATTGTTTGTGGAGGTTAGGCTATTTGTGTGTTGCAAGAATTTGGTGATGTGAAGCAAAGCATCGTCCGGGTTTGTACCATCGAACATACCCAATTCCTTGATGCATCGTATTTGATGATATGGCTTAAGTTTTTGCCATTCATCGTATTCGTTTTGTGGAAGGAGAGGGAGGTCGATTGCGGGCTTTTGGCCTTGGTTGGAAGGCCGGTTTATGTTACGGACGGTAGGTGCTGCCATTGGTGTAGGATCTGCTTCTTGTAGGGTTCGTTGTTGCCTTAAAGTTTGAAGCAGGGTTCTCTCGATCTCCGGATCAAAGTTGGCTAAATTGTCAGGAGTACTCGTTGATCGAAGGAGCATTCACTTGGATAACTTCAGGAGGAGCAAGAGAACATGTTATAATATTTCGTACTAATAAAAGAAATAATATAATGATATAATTAAAATTATGAAAATACACGAATGAACAAATTTTCGGTTATGCCGGACAGAGTGCCGGGTGAATCTTACCCGGCAGTGGACTTCCTCCACTAATGCCGGGTGTGTACAAACCGGCATGCTACCCGGCGTGACCAAAAATCGAACATAACTTAATTAAAAGAAAAAGTAAGGGATTGTAGAGGATCATTACTAACTGTCCCTACTTATTTACGACTAATAATAGTGAGAGAATTTGAACATGCCGGGTGACGTGCCGGGTATAATCCGTCCGGCATAGGACTTCCTCCGAAATGCCGTGTGTAGGAAATCCGGCACAATACACGGCAAGTTCAAACTCGAAGTCTAAATTAAAGAATCATGATATAGGGACTACTAGAAGAGGGAAATAATGAATGGGAGTAGCAAGAACAACTTTAAATTGCCAAGAACTCCATACTGTAATAAATTTTGAAAACTTTGAACATGCCGGACGCAGTGCCGGGTAAAACGTATCCGGCATCAGACTTCCTCCGAGTTTGCCGGGTGACAGACGCCCGGCATAAGCACGGCACATTCAAGTCTGCAAAACTAAGGGCGAAAATAAATTAAAGAATCAAAGAATCAAAGAATCAAAGAATAAAGAATAGGGCGTTTTACCGAATTTAGGACTTGGACTAATTCCAAGTCCCCGGCAACGGCGCCAATTTGCTAAACGAGAAATTGTTAGGATAAACTATATACAAAAGAAAAATAATAACTAATCCTACAACTCTACTACGGGTAGCAAAATAAAACCCGGTCGGAGTATAGTGTAAATATATTACGACCGAGAGTATCGTACCCAAGGGACTTATAGAAAATAGTCCTAATCCGGTAAACCTATTCTAAGACAAGGGGGGAAATTGAAATGTTTTCTAATCCTAATAAAACTAACTAAACTAGTGGTAATTACAATGAAATTATCTTGATCCAGGGTGTGAAACCATCTAACATCAATATGAACTCGAAACATAAACAAGCCTTCGAATTAACCAACAACTGAATACGCCGGGTGTCCTGCCGGATACCACTTGCACGGCATATTCAAAGACATTGAATATGCCGGACATTGGCCACCCGGCAGTGCATCCGGCATAGTCATAATGCATATTCTTTCTCCAGTTTCCGGTAGAAAACAGAAGACTCATCCCTATTAACAATCGAGCATATATCATGCCGCGAAATGAACAAGGAAATGGGGGAAAATGGATTAATTCTCACTCTTACCACTAACCCTTAATTCATAAGAAGAGAGTAGGAAGACCATTAAGAGAGTCTAACCTATCTTACTTGGGACTTGTCTTCCACAAGTAAGAATTGCATGAAGAGAAAAAGAGATCAACCTATTCTCTTTCAATAAGAACCTTACTCTTAATAAACTTGAAAATTATATTAAGAAACATATTGTTTTACAAGAAGGAATTCATCCCTAACAAAGAATAAGCAAGGAGTTCTACATCTCCATCCACACAATACAAGAAGAGAATACAAAGGGAGAAGGAATGGACATAGCCTTAACCCGACAGATCTTCTTCTTCTTCGCGTGGATGAAATGTAGAAACTTCCTGGACACCAACAATGGAGTGGGCGGAAATGGAGTGATGAATGGAGTATAATATGGTGTTGAAGTGTTGAATTGTAGCCTTCCTCGGCCTATTTATAGGCATCCAAATATGTCGTTGCCGGGCGTCGTGCCGGGTCCCCAATAGCCGGCACACGTGTTAAATGCGCCCAACTGCTAACGGTCGAAACCGTCGATGTCCGTGCGAAACAGTGCTTATGCCGGGTAGGACTTACCCGGCATCACATCCGGCAGCGGTTGGAAAACACGTGGATCACATGTGCTGTCGTATGGTCAATCGAGGCGATTTTACACTTATGCCGGATAACATTTACCCGGCATAACATCCGGCAAGGCTTCTTTCTGTTCTGTACTTATGCCGTGCAGAAACTACCCGGCATGGAGTCCGGCTTCAACTAACTTTTGCCTAGAAAATCATTCCTTGCACAGAAAACTCATAAAAACATAAGATTGTACAAATATTATACTTTAACACATAATTAGCATAAATAACATAAATATAACTTTATTTAGATAAATATAATACTAAATCTAGTGCATAAAATATGATAAGTCTGCGGCTTATCAAAAGACCCTGTCAAAGTTCCCCCTTAATCGAAGCAGATAGATTAAAAGTCAAGTGACTCTGTTGATGTTCCCCCTTAAATGTAGAGTAACTTCAAATATGCACAATCACATGGGCAAAGTGTTTGAATAAGGAGCAAAAAGCTATAACGAGATAATACGATCATAAGCCATAAACCAGTAGTAAGAGATTAAAGCAGTTCAAAAAATGCAGTCAGAGTTGCCCATACACCAGATGGGATTCACCGCTTCCCCCTTTTGATTTCATCTTAGGGAAGCCTTACAGTCATAAGGAGTCAGTTTAATATCCACAAACAAACCAAAAAGAGTGTTTAGAACTTACAACCAGCCTAAGTACTATTACCACCCACGCGCACACCGGTCATAGCAAAGTATCAGGGAGGGGGTTAATGGCAGAGGTTAGGTCTAGTATGGCATCCTGCATCACAGACACATCCTTCTCCAGGCTAGTGAGTCTCTCCATCATCCTTGAAGTGCATTGGGCCAGCTCGCCTACCTAAGAGATCAGCCGGTCGATTTTCCCGAAGAGTGGAAGGAGTCTGTTGTGATCGGCCATCTCTGTTGGGGTTGAGATCTGAGATGAGACTATGGGAGGCAGATGAGGCAGCAAATAAGCTTTGTCAATGGATGTGAGTCTGCTCAGATACCTCAGATTGATTGTGTCGACCTCCTCGATAGACTCTGGTGCCGATTTCTCCAGCGGTACCTGAAAGTGTTTAAAAACCCTAGGAAGCCAGAATATGTATCTGAGGGAGTTCCTTGGAGTCTCAACAGAGTGCGCCAGATGATTGAGGATTATAAAAGCCAAGTTTATAGGATGACGGTGGAGGATGCAATACATGATGGACAAGTTGAGAGAATTTTCCATTTGGTTTCCTTCTTTACGGGGGACAATGTTTTTTATGACAAGGATATGAATGAGTTAGTGAATAACAGAGAGATCACCCCTAGGAATTGGAGAGCCCGCCTTTCTTTTTGAAGAGAAAATCTATAAATTTTGGTAAGTGGGACTCTGGGAATATCAAGAAGGACTCCTTTGTCGTAAAACTGTAGATCAGCATGCGGATTCCAAGAACCTCAGACAGTTTTGGGAGATCAAAGAAAATACCAGTGGAATTGACAAAGGATTGTGCTGAATTATTACGGATAACCAAATTTTGATAGAAACAAGGGATTCTTGTAGGTACCATTCAGAAACTTCAGAAAAAAGATGGGTCCAGCCCTGAACTTCTACCATTTTGACCACGTCTCCTAGATGGGTAGAAAGAGCCCAAGAAAGGTCTAAGTATTTACCCTTAACTAGATTGCGATCGGCAGCGGGGTTTGAAAGCATGTAGTGTTGACTGAAGGGGTCAATCTTGGCAGTGCGCCGTAAGGGCTTTGGAGGCTTGTGAGAGCGGGTTGATGTTGCGCCTGTTGAAGTGTCATGACTCGCCGTTGTGGTCGGCTGTGTTTCTTAAACGGGAGAAGACTCACCAGTCGTAGAGGAAATTATGGGTGACAATACAGGAGGAGCCTTTTGGCGAGAACGAAGGACGCGTTTGATGGTAGGGCGTTGGGTTGTAGATTTTCGTTTTAGAGATTTTGGTTTAGGACAGGGTGGTGGTGTGGGGGTTACGGATTTTTTGGGAGAGTGGTTGGTTGGGGAGAAGTGTGTTGTTGGTGGATCTAGGTCTTGAGTGGTAGGATTTGACGAGGGGTTTTGGTTGCAAAGGTGAGTTTGATTTAGCTGGAGGGTGAATGATTTGGATGGGAGTAATATCTTCAACTTCTGTTTCAAGAACCTCTGTTGCGGCAACAGATGAAGGTGTGGCGTGTGGCGAGGTGGTGATTATGGGTGGAGGTGGTGTTGCCAATTTGGTAGGAGATGGTGTTCTGGTGGTGGTAGTAGGTGGTTGAGGGGTGGCCATTGTTTGAAGAAAAGCTTGAAGACGTAATGGATCATTAAAGATTTCGACCAGAATTTTGATTCCGTTGCAGTCAATATCATCCATGGTAAAGGTTTGACGTGGGTGAACAGGAAAAAGGTGAGTGAAACTGGGGCAAGGGTAGGCCAGTTATATGCTGTGTGGGTGTGCAGAATATGTATAGGTTGGCGTGCGTCAGTGGAGATGCGCGAGTAATAGAAGGGAAGGATTTTGGGGTTTGTTGTGGATTGCTAACGTGTGCGTAAAGACAGAAGCATAGAGATGCAAGCATAACATAATTTACAGGATTATTCACAGACATGGACTGACTCAATGCGACTAAAGGATTACTTGTTGACGAGTGCACCAGGGGAAAGGAGATGCAACCGCCTAGGTGGACAGAGTAAGTCCAATCGTGGATCGAAGTGCTTCAAACTTGTTGTAGGCAGTGGTTTAGTAAAATATCTGTAAGTTGATCTTCGGTGGGTACAAAGTCAAGTTGAATGAGCTTTTTCTCGACACAGTCCTTTAGGAAATGGAAACGGATTTCAATGTGTTTAGTTCTTGAGTGTTGGACTGGCTTCTCGGATATTTTTATGGTGCTTTTATTATCACAAAAGATTAGGATTTGATCTTGGGTGATGTGGTAGTCTTGTAGTTGTTGTTTCATCCAAAGAAGTTGGGAGCAACAGGCTGCAGCAGAGACATATTCTGCCTTAGCTGTAGAGAGTGTAACAGAGTTCTATTTTTTTAAGACCATGAAACCAAGCAGGACCAAGGAATTGTGCATTACCTGAAGCACTCTTTCGATCTAGGAGAGAACCAGCCCAATCAGAATCACCAAAACTAGACAAAGTAAAAGAAGGGGAACGAGGGTACCATAAATAAAGTAAACTTGTGCCTTTGAGGTATCAAAAGATACACTTGACTGCCTTGAGATAAGACTGTTTTGGTGCTACTTGAAAGTGAGCACATAGACAGACTGAGTGAAGAATGTCGGGGTGACTTGCAGTCAAGTAAAGGAGAGACCCTATCATTCCTCTGTACTCTGTCGCATTGACACCGACCCCGTCGTCATCTAGATGGAGTTTAGCAGTCATGCAACTGGGGTGGACATGCTCTTGACGATTGAAAGGTTGTACTTCCTAAGGAGTTCCTTGATGTACTTGTGTTGGTGGATTTTGATCCCGTCTTTCTCCTGTTGAATTTGAAGTCCGAGGAAGAACTGAAGTTCTCCTAACTCATTCATGGAAAATTCTCTCTTCATAAGGTTAGCAAAATATTCACAAAAGATGTTACTTGTAGACCCGTAAATAATATCATCGACATAAACCTGCACTAAGAGTAAGTCATGCGATGAGTGCAGTATGAATAGTGTTTTGTCTACGTTACCTCTGGAAAAACCATTTTGCAAGAGATATGAGGAGAGTCTTTCATACCAGGCACACAGAGCTTTTTTTAGTCCGTAAAGTGCTTTACAGAGTTTATAAAAGTAGTCAGGATGGACAGAGTCGGTGAACCCTCGGGGTTGTTTGACATAGACTTCTCTATCAATATAGCCATGAAGAAAGGTAGTCTTGATGTCCATTTGATATAATGTAAAACCTTTGAAAGCAGCAAATGTAATGAGCATGCGTATTGCTTCAAGACGTGCTACTGGTGCGAAGGTTTCATCATAGTCAATCCCTTCTTCTTGATTGTAACCCTGTACTACCAAACGAGCTTTATTCTTGTATACTTGTCCTGCATCATCAACCTTATTACGAAAAACCCATCGAGTGCCAATAGTTTGTTGATGCGTGGGTCGAGGGACTAATTCCCTGATAACATGTCGTTGAAGGGAATTAAGTTCCTCTTGCATTGTAGTGACCCAGTCACTATTAAGTAAAGCCTCTTTGACATTTTTAGGTTCAATACTTGAAAGAAAGACACCAAAGGCACATAGGTTTTGCATGGCTTAAAGACGAGTTTGGACACCTGAGTTTGGATCAGATATAATGTTTTCAGGAGGATGTGCTGATGCTTGTTGAAATTTCTGATGTGGAGTAGGAGAGGGTGTGTCGTGCTCAATGGAATCAAAGTCCAATTGATAAGGATCGAGTGGGTCAGGGATGTGGTTAGTGTAGTGTCATCTTTGGTATGGCTTTCTTTTCCTGAGGTGTTTTCAGTCGGGGAGGTCTGAGTGTCCTGAAGCCTGCTTATTGGGACTGTGATGAAATATGGGTCAGTGAGGAAATCATTAGGAGCAAAGTCAAGTTGATCAGAATATGAGCCAACATTGTTGAACTTATTGAACTTGACATGAGGGCTTTCTTCTAAGCACCGATTTCTCAAATCAATAACACGATAAGCTTTGCTTTTTGAAGAATAGCCAAGAAATATACCTTCATCACTTTTGGATAAAAACTTACCCAAGTTGTCCTTACCATTGTTGTGTATATAACACCGACAACCAAAACATCTAAGATGGATGAGATTTGGTTTGCATTGTCGTAGAAGCTCATAGGGAGTATTTTGAAGAAAGGGGTGGATCAAGGCACGATTAAGCACATAACATGATGTATTGACTGCCTCGTCCCAGTAGGATGGAGCCAATTGACTGTCGATAAGCATGGTTCGTGCCATCTGACCAAGGTCCTATTTTTACGTTCAACGACTCTGTTTTGCTCAGGAGTTCTCACGGATGAGACTTGATGATCGACTTCTTTATCCCTGTAAAACTCATCAAAAGATTTGTTGCAAAATTCAGTTCCCTGATCAGTTCTCAGAGTTTTCAATGTAAATGAGAATTTGTTGATAAGAACTTTATGAAGTTTGGCAAACTCAGTGAAGGTTTCATCCTTAGTAGACAGAAAGATAGCCCAGGTCCATCTAGAATAATCATTGACTATGACCAGAATGTACCTCTTACCACTTCTACTTTGAGTGCGCATGGGACCAACAAGATCCATGTGGAGCAATTCCAATGGAGAGCTAGTAGAGAGAGTTGACTTACTTTTAAAGGATGACCGAGTGTGCTTACCTTTTATGCATGCTTCATAGACAGAGTCTGTGTCAAATTTTTCGTCAGTTAAACCAACCACTTGGTCCTTACTTTTGAGTTTATTTAACAACCGGTGATTTGCATGACCGAGTCTGGTGTGCCATAGCATTGATTCTTGGAATGAACGTTTAGACAAACTTGGTCATCCGTGTTGATTGAGTACAAGCACATTTTGTAAAGATTTCGTTCTCTGCGTCTAATGGCTTTTAAGGACCCTGTACGCTCATCAAAAACTTTACAATCTAAAGATGAGAACAATACCAGATTAAATCTATCACAAATTTGAGAAATACTTAACAAACTATACTGGAGACCAGTGACCAGATGGACTCCATCTACCTTAAACGTGAAGGGGTTACCTACGGATCCAACTCCCACAATTTCACCTTGGTTGTTGTTTCCAAAAGTTACCTTACCTCCTTTGTAGGATGAAAGTGCAAATTGAATTGAGTGGGATCTCTTGTCATATGACATGAACATCCACTGTCTAAGTACTAGCAGTCTTCATTCGCATTCACCTAAAAACAAGAAATTATTTGTTAGCTTTGGGAACCGAGATGTACTTGGGTTCCCTTTTCGAACCAGATTGTTTCAATTTCTCGTGGGCTTCAAGAATCAGTCTAACACATTTGAGGTTAAATGATAGATATCTTTTCAATTTGTCACAGGCATTATCCCGATGTCCAAGGCATCCACAATAACCACAAATCTTAGTTAGAGGGAGGTTAACATATTTTTGTTACCCTTTCCACCAAGAATCAAAATGTTCTTTTTGTTGTTGGCGCTTGGTTTTATTGTTGGATTTCGAAATGTTTTTTTGGAATATCGAATGTGCCTTTATGCCACTTGGGTTTGGATTGAGCGGATCCAACTCCAGATCGTATACTAACTATCTCTTGGGAAAGCTTTTCAACTTCCTTTCGTAGATTATCATGATCTTGACTGACTTCCTTGATTTTGGAGTTGGCCCACTCAGGCAATTCGGAGGGAGTGACCGGTTTGATGAAATTGACTGGTTTAAGAGAGAGGGCATGCTCTTTTTCTTTCAGCTACTGAGTGATTTGCTTGACAGAGAAGTTTAAGGAAATAATTCTGGACTTAGAACTATTTAGCTCATTTTAAAGAGCACAACATTTATCAGTAAAAATAGTGAGATTACGTTTGAGAGAGTCAATCTGAGTGAACGACTCTTCTTGTTCCCTTTGGTTGCATTCTGTAAGGTTTTTGGCTTTGTCAAGCTCCCTTTCAAGGGAGTCAACGTGACGCCTAGAGTCTTGCAGATCTAGCCTAAGTGAGCAGGAAATAGTCTTATGTTCTTCAGCTTCATCTTTCAAAGCATACATAAGACCCTTTGAAATCTCCAGTTCCTCAGTTAACTCGGTGATTTTTCTGTTAAGATTAGCTTTGAGAGAGTTAGTCTCAGAAACCATTGTAGCGATTAGAGTCAAGAAACCTTTAAGGGAAATACGATAAAGATCTGTTTCAAGATGAGAGCGAGTTACCTCATTGTTTGGGATCATAGACTCTGTCGGATCATGCGCCATGAGACAAATCAGATCGCTTGATTCTGTATCTTGATTGTCAGAGTCTGAGTCTCCCCAACCAACGGATGCCATCAGTGATCTCCCTTGAGGTTTTCTGAACTGATTTTTAAGGAGGGGGCAGTCTTTCTTGAAGTGGCCAGGCTTGTTGCAGTTAAAACAAGTGACAGAGTTGAAGATTTGTTTGGACGGGTTTGAGAATGACTGACTCTGTCGATTTGGCTGGCTCCGCATGAATTTTTAAAAATTCTTTAGTATGAAGATAAAGTCTTCCATAGTCTCAGCCTCACTTTCTTCAACTATGATATCCACTAACTCAGCCATTGCTTGTCTAACTTGGTTATCAGCAATATAGACACCATCTTGACTATGCTGAGTCGTCTTGACCTACAAAGCTTGGTCATTCATAGTAGTAGTTTGACCAGGAGAGGAAGAAGATGCATTACCACATTTCTTTCTAACATTTTTCTTGTACATATGTATCTACAGACTGTAAATAAGACCCCAAGTCTTGACAGCTCCATTTGGAAAGATCTTTGCAAGCTTTGGTGGAGATTACGATTTCTGCCCATTCTTCTCTGAGACTGTCGAGTAGCTTGTGCAGGACACTCTCTCTACCCGGTAGGATTTCAATCTCCTGCATAGTAGTTGTTAATAAATAACAGCAATCGAGTACATCTTCCAAGGACTCACCAGGTTTTTGCAGAAAGTTCTCGTAGTCCATTCGTAATTCTTGGGCCTTGCCTTTCTTGAGTTCAATGACTCCTTCGTGGGTTACTTGAAGGAGAGTCCATATTTCATTTGCGGACTTACAGTGATTGACTCTTCTTTGCTCTGGAATAGACAAGCATGTGTAGATGGCTCGAGAGGCATGTCGATTCAGTTCATACCTTTTGTGATCTGCCATAGTCCATGTAGATCGAACTGGATTGACTGTAAGATCTCCTCCAATGACTATCTCCCACAATTCAGAGTTTACTGACTCAATGTGTTGCTCGATCTCATTTTTCCAATGATCATAGACGTGGAAGTGAGCCTGGGATGCTCGAAATGCATCTTGTTGTTTTGATTGGCGAAGAGGTCTGCCATTGCTCTTTGATTGAATGTTAGTTAGACGAAGCTCTGATACCACGTGTAGAATCGGACAACTGACTCAAACAACCTCAAGGTATGAGTCTATGAGATGGATTGACTCAATCAAACTAGGTATGCGAAAGCACTGATGATGTGGAAAGACTTAGTCAAACTAAGTGCGCAAAAGCAATTACTTGAACGTAAAACATAAAAAGACTTAGAGGAACTAATTGAGAGAATGCTTAAAAGATCGAAATATTTAGTTGAACTCAGCAAGATACACAAAATAAGTTATTTTATTTCCTGATAAAAAACAAAACAACTTACAATGCCCGCTCAGTAGATGAAATCTACTTCATGGTTTTTACTCACTCACCCAGTACAATTTGTGATCAGCTCGATGATAGTGTAGTAAAACTAGGATCTTCCTAGAATGAGTCTATCTAGAAGCTCTAACTGTATTTGGTACGAATTCTCTCTCTCTCTAGTTCAGAAGGCAGCTCTCTTAGCTTTCTTACAATATTTGTCAATCAAAATCTCTCAAAAAGCACGCCAAAACTAACTGGTTATATTTCCTTTTATATAACTTCTAAGATCAACGGCTAAGCGAGTTAGTTCCTAATATGTCAGAGCTGACTTAGTGGGCGCGTGCTGAGTTTTGTTGCACCAGTTTTGGGGCGTAATTTTCGGAGTTGACTTAGACAATCTTCTGACTGTTGGGACATCTGAACGTGAATGCCTTTGCTTCCTTGATTATCGCAATGGTATGATGGAGTCAGTCTTGTTCTTAGTGTTTTGTCAACTCTGTTGTATTTGTGCACCGAACGACTTGTTTGTGTTTTGTCGTGGATGAGTGACTCTATCTAAGCGATTGACTATCTCAGCAACATCTTCATGGTCCAATACACTGCCAGATCATCTACTCTTCTTTCAAAGTTCTACCAGAAACTTGCTAGCCTATTCCCTTGTCAAAGACTTAGGAGATCTCCTATATTTGTCTGGGTATTCAAGTTACAAGAAACCCCCTCTGGCCTTCTCCTCAATCAGGAGAAATATATAGGGGATATTATTTAGAGAGCTGGCATGTCCAATTCTAAACCTGCCCTCACACCTATGGCAATCAACTTTAACACTCAAGACGAACCCACATAACCCTTTTTTGACATTACTCTATTCAGAAGCATTTAGGGGGGGAGGGGTTGCAGTATTTATCCCTCATTATATCTGACATCAACTTCTCTGTCAACCGTCTATGCTAGTTCATGTATAAACCCACTACCTATCACTGGCAAGCTCTCAAAAGGCTACTTTGTTACCTATAGGGAACTAAAAGTATGACTCTTTTTCTCACAAAACACTCGCCTATACATATTTTTGCCTACGCTATTGCCGATTGGGCAGGATGTGTGGAAGATAGGCGGTCGACTACTAACTATTGTGTTTTTCTAGGGCAAAACCTAAGTTCATAGGCTTCGAAGAAACAACCAACAGTTGCAAGATCTACAACCGAAGCCGAATATCGTTCTATGGCTAATGTTACATGTGAAATCCTTTGAATCCAACACCTACTTCAAGATCTAAGGGTTTAACTTCATAAACCACCTATACTATGGTGCGATAACCTTGGAGCAACATACCTGGCTGCGAATCCAGTGCTCCACGCTTGAGCAAAGCATATTGCGCTAGACTTTCACTTCGTCAAGGAGAAGGTGGCATATGGTAGTCTTATGATCTTGTTCCTCCATAGTTGTGACTAGGTTGCAGATTCCCTCACCAAAGCTCTCCCTTCTCCTCGGTTTCTCACACTCCGATCCAAACTCACGCTTACACATCTTGGACTGAGGGGGAATACTAAGGCTACCGAGACTAAAGAAAGAAAAGTCCACAGTGGCACCGACCCATGTCAGAATAAATAAGTCCATTTGTAAATTAGCCAGTCCAATTCTTTTTACAACTGTAACTAGGGTAATCCAAAACTACTATATATATATGCTCCAGTACTGTACATCCGTTAGGGTGCACAAAATACAATACAAATTCTTTTACAAAATATCATATAGTTCATCTAAATGAAACTAAGAAAATTAATAATAAACGATAAATAATAAATAAAATAATTAAACTAGAGTCGGTTACCAGAGATTACTATCCTGAGATTTGTGAATTTGTATTCTTCCCAATCTTATAACGTGCGCACTTTGACCCTCAAGTTATCCAGTAGAAATATAAGTCTAGACTACCACGACACTAGATGAAGGTAGAACAGTTCATATCCTGTACATTGATGACTTGAGTAATCGAAGAGATAGTGGCGTCAAAATTATGATCACAACACTAGAGTCTGGAAGTAAGTATACTATGTTACACAATGTAGTTGGTGTTGGTACAATATGTTTAATGTCTTCGTTAACAGCTAAAATGTGTACTAAGAGCAACTATAGCGGTGTTGCTTAATAATTTCTTACTAACATAAGCAAAATAAAGAAAAAGAAAATGAATATGTGGTAGAGAGAGAAGCAAAAATAAGTTCTTAGTTAAGAGCTGTACAGATGGGTTTCTTACTGACAAAAGAGAGAGAATTGAGAGAGGATAAGTAAAATAGTAATATTTTAATCAACTTTGTTGTTGTGGATACCCTAATACTTCTTGTTTTGTGGCTCAATGCATCTTGGCTCGGTAAACGAGTTGTCTGGTCAAAGCATCAATCTACGACCGAGCTTTAATAATCTGGCCCCACACATGAAGAGCTCAATTAAACACTAGTCAAAGTCCAACATTTCCCCAACCCGACTCACTCACAAGATGGGCAGGTAATCATGCATCCTTTACAACTGTTAGAATGACACGTGACATAAATCTTGGGGTTTAGTAACCCTCTCCTTGCATGTTTTCTAGAGATTTAGCCATGCGTCAATTCCTTGACATGAGACACCACCTCTTTGATCGCTCATGGATGATGTCATGGGACATCCCATGACGTGCACTGTTAAAACTACCCCTCCTTCAACTCAAATCTTGTTGTGGAAATCGAAGCTTGGCTCTATCACCGATGGCTCATTGTGGAAGAAAGAAAGGAGATAAGAAAAAGCACTTCATTGCTTCTTACTTTTCTGAAAAAGGAAAACAAAAGTGTAGGATCGGATGGCTAACTCAAACCAACTCAAGGTGTGAGTCTATGAGATGGTTTGACTCAATCGATCTTCGTATGTGAGAATACTTGAGACGTAGAAACACTTAGACGAATTGGTTGAACTGAGTGCGCGGACGACTTTGAGGAATTAAATAGATTGATACTTCGAAAGATATAAAGACTCTATGGAACTCAGCAAGATACAAAAATAAGCTATTTTATTTTCTGGCCAAAACAAAATAACTTACAGATGCCCACTAAGTAGAAGGGATCTACTTCATGGTTTTTCACTCACTCACCCAATACACTTTCTGATCAGCTCAATGGTAAGTGTAGTAAAACTAGGAACTTCCTAGACAGAGTCTATCTAGATGCACTAACTAATTTGGTACGAATTCTCTCTGAATTACAATGGCAATTCTCTCTCTAATCTATGGAATATTTCTCTGTAACAGCGTTAAAGAAAACTAGCTATTACATGGCTATTTATACCGGTTCTAAGAGCAACGGCTCGAAAGAGTTAGTTCCGAAATTGTCGGAACTAACTTAGTGGAAGACGCCTTTAGGTATTTCTAGTCGGACTTGGGCCACAAACTTCGGATATGACTAGTGTAGTGATATGACCGTTGGAGTGTTGGAGTGTTGACTAATTCGTTCCTTAATATTAGCAACGGCAAGAAAGGGTCTGTGGTGCTTCTTAAGTTGCGTAGACTCTTTCGTAGTATGGCGTGAAACTCGTTCTTGTGTTTTGTCGAGGACAGGTGACTCAGTCGAGGTGATTGACTATCTCTGCAACACTTTTATGTCTCAACAGTTTCCCCCTTGTTGCTGATGATAGCAAACCTCCGTGAATCCCGATTGAGTCAATCCTGAAAAGACAGAAACACAAAGAACTAGGGGAAACCGACCCTGTCAAAGTTCCCCCTTAATAGCAGCATTAAAAGATTAGAGTCGAGAGACTCCATTGTGGTTCCCCTTGATAAGTGTAAAATACATATACTTTTAACAGTATATTTGATTTAATATTCATAATGAATTGACTTATATTTCACACTTATCTTATAGTTTTTCTACTATTTATATTTTGATGTGAACTGATATATTTTATATGTAAAATGCAGGAAAACTATTGGATTTACATTAAAGATTACAACACAACAAATAATAACATATGTATACATACATATACATATGCAGGCGGACTTACAATAATTTGGGCCGATAGGAGAACGGGCTAGGTACATGGACTATCAGGCACTGCTTGGTTGGACTGGCATGTACAGGAACCAACACAAAAAGAAAGCGAGGGGGACTAATATAGGGATTAATAACATTAAACCCATGCTGTTATATCTGGCATCGCACTGTACTGTTCACGATCTTGATTCTTAAATATATCTTCATCCTCACCATCGACCACTGTCACCGGGGATGCCCGCATCGACCACCGGGGAGAGCTTCTCCGCTCACACCCGCATATCACCTTCCACCACCAGAACCGCACCCCATCTCCACACCATCGACACCACCACTATCTTCATCCACGGATCGTCACCTCACCACACACCACCGTCTCCATTCATTACTCATTCATCGCGGAGGAACAAGGACGCCACCGATCATCTTCATCGCCTCATCCATCGTCTACATTCACCATCGACATCGTCACCGTCTTCATTTCTTCACCAATCCACCGACGGACCACCATCGCCTTCGCCACCATTCACCACAGTATCGACCACACCACCTCACTCCATCTCCATCGTTACGCCACCGATCTTCTTCATCGCCTCACCCATCATCTTCATCTCGCTACATACGCACCACCGAGACCACTACTTCCACACACCCGTATACCATTCATCCCCCCTGGATTCACCGCCTTCATCCACCACGCATCATCTTCTTCATCGGGAGACTGCAACACCATCACGCCTTCACACCTTCACCGTCGTATCCCATCATCACCGACGCACGCCATCACCATTCATCCTCATATTTCATCTCCGTCGCTATCCATTCGAAGCCCACCACAATCATCCTCGATCTTTAGCAATCACCACGCCCTCACCTTCAACTACCGACCACGTTCATTCATCGCCGGCATCCATATCATCTTCACCGGCGCTTCAATCATCTTCGTCGCCATCATATCGTCGCTCTCCAGAACCGACACGGAATAGTAACAGGGCAACCTATTGAAGAAATACCGGTTCGGACAGAGGCAAGAAATGAACCAGACCGGTTCAATTATAATGGGTTTACTAAACTAAATTCATTATAATTGTTACATGTTACTTGTTTATTATTGCAGTTTTGGTTATTACATGACATTTGACATTGGTTTTAATGTTTGTTTTTATTGAATTTACATTTTTACTGGTTTAGTTAATATATAGATTGTTACAATTAATGTGCTTATGCTGCAATAATTCTGATCGTAAATTTATGGAAAACTTGTTTTCATCAGACAAGTTAATACTTCATCTGCATAAATATTATCTCTCAAACTTATCTTGTTTACATGTGTTTTGCTGGTCCAAAAAAAGTCATAGCATGTTCTGGTAAACAAATTCGTCAGAGTTATTATTTTTGCCAATCTATAAACCAGAAGAAATAACATAATTAACCAAATTGCAATAACCGGAACCCAGAGTCCCGCTCAATCATATCATCTATCATTTTAATTTATCTGTTATTTTATTTATCTGCATTTTATCAGTTTCATTTACAATTCAGTAAAACCCCCCTTTTGTGACACGCTTAGGAATTAGACATTTTCGCTTAAGTCCCACGGTTCGATTACCTGGTTGCTTCAATTTTACTATACTACTGCGACGGGGATTGTTTGCAGCCCGATAGATATTTTGACTCACGCTTTATTTATCAATTTTATCAGGTCAATAATCTTGTCTGCACCCCCTTAATCGCTGAGAGACTCCAGGCAGATAATAACATAGCAGATAATAAGTAGGCATTGAACAAGCATAATGAAGTAGGTAGTTAATCACTAATCCGCACAATCCAACAGCAAGAACTCAGAAACAGTCCAAAAACAACGGAATTGTCCATACACCAGACGGGATTCACCGCTTCCCCCTTTTGCTTTCATCAGAGGGAAGCCCGATCAGTCACAAGGAGTCAGTCACAATATTCACGAACAAATAAAACAACCTAAGTTCTAACACCACACACACACACACCATAGGCTAGGGTTCGGGGATGGGGTTTATCGCCACTTGAACATCAAGGAGGTTGTCCTTCATTGCTGACACATCCGTCTCAATTCTAGTGAGTCTCTCCAGAATCCTAGAGTTGCTCTGAGTTAGTTCTGCTGTGTTTGAGAGAAGTCGCTCGACCTTCTTTATAATTTGAAGAAGAGTGTCTTGAGGGACTGTCTCTTGGGAAGTCGAAGGACCAGCCGTCGTCGGAGTTGACGGTGGAGGCAGCGGCTTGGATTTATCGATTGAAGTGAGCCGGTTCAAATATCGAAGGTTGATGGTGTCTGCTTCCTCGATGGACTCTGGCGTGGATTTCGTCAGACGTACCTGAAAGAATTTGAATATTCGAGGGGGCCAGAACACGTAACCTAGGGAGTGCTTTGGAGTATCGACAGACTGGGCCAAATTATGGAGAATTAAGTGGGCCAAATTGAGAGGGTGACGGTTGAGAATGCAGTACATAATGGTTTGATCTAAACAATTGACCATTTGATTTCCCTCCTTTCTTGGAACAATGTTTTTGATGACAAGGATATGAAGAAGTTTGTGGAGTATCGAAAGATCACCTCGGGGGATTGGGGAGCCCACTTTTATTTTAGAAGAGAAAAAGCGGTAGATTTTGTTGTGAGGGACCCCAGGAATTTCAGGAATGACTCCTTTTACATAGAATTGTAGACCGTTATGAGGGACTCTTAGAACTTCAGACAGTTTCTCAAGATAAAAAAAGATGGAAGTGGAGTTTATGAAGGACTGTGCCGCACCATTTCGAATGACAAGGTATTGGTAAAAGTCAAGAGACTCTTGCGGATACCATTCACAGACTTCAAAAAATAAATGTGTCCACCCTTGAATCTCTAACATTTTGACCAACTCTCCGATATTAGTAGACAAAGCCCAAGAAAAGTCAAGAAATTTACCCTTGACAATGTTTCGATCCGCGGCAGGATCAGAAAGCATGCAGCGTTGTGTGAAGGGGTCTATCTTTGCACTGCGTCGTTGCGGCTTGGGTGGCTTCTGGATTCTTGTGGAGGTGGTGCCGGTAGAGGTGTCATGACTATTTGCGGGTAGTTCTTGGACCGGGGAAAACTCACCAGAAGCTGAGGAGGCTGGTTGGACCTTTATAGATGAGCGGAGGACACGTTTGGTTGTGGGTCGGGTTGTTGTCGCCTTTCTTTTTCGGGTTTAGGTTTTGGAGATGGTGGAGGAGTTGGGGTTGCAGACTTTTCATGAGATTGTTGAGAAGTGGGTGTTGGGGATTTTTTGGGTTGAGGTGGTGGTGGTTGATGGTCAGGTTCGTCGGGTTTAGGGTTTGGTGGTTGATGTGGTGGGGACGGTGGTTTGGTTGGGGGATGTATGACTTGGATTGGGGTGATCTCTTCGATATTAGTTTCGAGAATTTCAGTCCAGATGGCAGATGGAGGTGTGGGTTGTGGGGAGGTGTTGTGGGTGGAATTCGGTGGTGTAGCGGAGTTTGTGGGAGAGGGAGTGGCGGTGGTTTTTGTGGGAGAACGAGTGGTGGCGGTGTCTATGGGTGGATTGGGGGTTGCCATAGACTGAAGGTAGGCTTGAAGGCAAAGAAGATCTTGGAAAATGTCAGCTGGCATGTTGATGTCGTTGAAGTCAATTCCCACCATTGTTAGGAGGCTTCAGAGTGGAGTGAGAAGAGAGTGTGGGTGTAAGAGGCTTGGGAGTGATGTAGGCTAGATATAGGCTAAAGGCGTTGGCGGAAGATACAAGTTTGTTGTTGCGTGTGTCAGGCGAGAAAAATTCGGGTGTGCAAGATCAAGGGCGAGGATTTTGCGGAACGGGTGTGGATTGGTGACGTGTGTGTGTAGCGATAGATACATAGAGTTATTCAAGTAGAACACAGTTCACAGATTCATTCACAAACAAGGATAGACTCAGTGAGACATAAGGACATACCTGCTGACGATTGTAGTAGGAGCAAGGAGATGAGACCGTCTAGGTAGATGGAGTCAATCCAATTTTGGATCGGAGTGCTTCAAATCGTGCTGTGGACAGAGGTTTAGTGAAGATATCTACAAGTTGATCTTCTGTTGGGACAAAGTCAAGATGAATTAACTTTTTCTCGACACAGTCCTTCAAGAAATGAAAGTGTATTTCAATGTGTTTGGTTCTTGAGTGTTGGACTGGGTTTTCAGATATTTTGATTGTGCTTTTATTATCACAGAAGATTGAGATCTGTTCTTGGGTAACGTGATAGTCTTGGAGTTGTTGTTTCATCCAAAGAAGTTGGGAGCAACAGGCTGCAGCAAAGACATACTCTGCCTCTGCGTGGAGAGCGCCACAGAGTTTTGTTTTTTGGAGGACCATGAAACGAGACAAAGACCCAAGAACTGTGCATTACCTGAAGTACTCTTTCGATCTTGGAGGGAACCAGCCCAATCGGAGTCACTATAACCAGATAAGGTAAAAGTAGGAGATTGAGGATACCATAGATAGAGTGTACTTGTACCTTTGAGGTATCGAAAGATACGTTTGACTGCTTTAAGGTGAGAGTGATTTGGGGCTGCCTAAAAGCGGGCGCAGAGACAGACTGCGTGGAGAATATCAGGGTGACTGACAGTCAAATATAGGAGGGACCCTATCATTCCTCTATACTCTGTGGCATTGACACCGACTCCATCGTCATCAAGATGAAGTTTAGCAGATGTGCAGCTGGGAGTTGACATGCTCTTGACATTTGTGAGATTGTACTTGTCAAGAAGTTCCTTGATGTACTTTTGTCGGTGGATTTTTATCTCTTCCTTTTCCTGTTGAACTTGAAGTCCTAAGAAAAACTTTAGCTCACCTAACTCATTCATGGAAAACTCGTTCTTCATAAGATTAGCAAAATGTTCACAGAGGGTATTACTGGTAGAACCATAAATAATATCATCAACATAAATCTGTACTAGAAGTAAGTCATGTGATGAATGAAGAATGAATAATGTTTTATCTACGTTACCTCTAGAGAAACCATTTTGCAAGAGATATGTAGAGAGTCTTTCATACCATGCTCGCGGAGCCTGTTTGAGTCCATAAAGGGCCTTACAAAGTTTGTAGACGTAGTCAGGATGGACGGAGTCTGTGAACTCTGGGGGTTGCTCGACATAGAATTCTCTATCAATATAGCCATGAAGGAAGGCCGTCTTGACGTCCATTTGATATAATGTAAAACTTTTGAATGCAGCAAACACAATTAACATGCGAATTGCTTCAAGACGTGCTATAGGTGCGAAGATTTCATCATAATCAATCCCTTCTTCTTGATTGTAGCCTTGAACAACCAAACGAGCTTTATTCCTGAAAACTTCTCCTGCATCATCAAGTTTATTACGAAAGACCCAACGAGTACCAATGGTTTGTTGATGCGTGGGTCAAGGGAGTAATTCCCAGACAGCATGTCTTTAGAGGGAATTGAGTTCCTCCCGCATAGTAGTGACCCAATCACTATATAGAAGTGCCTCTTTGCCATTTCACGGTTTAATGCTGGAAAGGAAGGAACCAAAGGCACATTGGTTTTGCATAGCTTGAAAGCGTGTTTGAACACCTGAATGTGGGTTGGATATTATGTTTTCAGGAGGGTGAGCTGATTTTTGTTGGAACTTTCATTGTGAAGCAGGGGGTGTTTCTTTGTCAGTGGAGTCAAATTCAAATGTTGAGGATTGGGTGTGTCAGAGTTATTGTCGGAGTCAGTGGAGTCTGATGTATGGCTTTTCTTTCCTGGAGAGTCATCATGTGTGATGGACTGAGAGTCATGGAGTCTGCTTAAGGGGACAATGATGAAGTGTGGATCAGTGAGGAAATCGTCTGGAGCAAAGTCAAGTTGATCAGAAGATGAGCCAACGTTGTGAGACTCATCGAACCTGACATGTGGACTCTCTTCTAAACATTGAGTTCTCAGATTGATTACACGATAGGCTTTGCTTTTAAAAGAGTAACCAAGAAATATGCCTTCATCACTCTTGGGGAGAACTTACCCAAGTTGTCTTTACCATTATTATGTATATAGCACTTACACCCAAAACGCCTGAGATGAATAAGATTTGGTTTGCGTTGACGGAGAAGTTCGTAAGGAGTCTTGTGAAGAAATGGGTGGATCAAGGCGGGATTTAGCACATAGCACGCTGTGTTAATAGCCTTTGCCCAGTATGATGGAGTTAGTTGACTATCAATAAGCATGGTATGTGCCATCTCGACCAAGTCCCATTCTTTCGTTCGACGACTCCATTCTGCTCTAGAGTTCTTGCGGATGAAACTTGGTGGTCGACTCTGTTATCCCTGCAAAACTCATCAAACGACTTGTTGCAAAATTCAGTGCCTGGTCTGTTCTCAGGGTTTTTAAGGTGAATGAAAATTTATTGATAAGTACTTTATGGAGTTTGGCAAACTTCGTAAAGGTTTCATCTTTAGCAGACAGAAAGATGACCCATGTCCATCTAGAATAATCATCAATTATGACCAGAATATACCCCTTACCACTTCTACTCTGAGTACGCATGGGGCCAACAAGATCCATGTGGAGCAATTCCAACAGAGAGCTAGTAGAGAGAGTTACCTTACTTTTAAAGGATGACCATGTGTGTTTACCTTTTATGCACGCTTCACAGACGGAGTCTGTGTTAAAATTTGTATCGGGTAAACCAATCACTAAATCCTTACTCCGAGTTTCTTTAGCAGCCGGTGATTTGCGTGACCAAGTCTGACGTGCCACAACAGTGAATTTTTGGAATGCACATTTAGACAGACTTGGTCATCTGGATTTATTGAGTTTAAGCACATTTTGTAGAGATTTCCTTCTCTGCGTCCAATGGCCTTTAAAGAACCTGTACGCTCATAAAAGAACTTTACAATATGAAGAGGAGAAAAGTACCAAATTGAATCTATCACAAATTTGAGAAATACTTAACAAACTGTGTTGAAGTCCAGTGACCAGATGCACTCCATCAACTTTAAATCTAGAGGGGTTACCGACAGAGCCAACTCCCACGATTTCACCTTGGTTGTTGTTTCCAAAAGTAACCTTACCTCCATTGTAAGATGAAAGTGAATTAAATTGATTTGGATCTCCAGTCATGTGACGAGAGCATCCACTATCTAGGTACCAGCAATCTTCATTCGCCTTCACCTACAAACATAAGATCATTTGTTAGACTTGGGAACCCAGATGTACTTAGGTTCCCTTTTCGAGCCAAATTTTTTTAACTCTCCTCTAGCTTCAAGAATCAATCTGACTCGTTTGAGATTGAAAGAAAGATCTTTATTCAATTTATCGCACGCACTGTCCCTATGTCTAAGGCTCCCGCAATAACCACAAATCTTAGTAGGAGGAAGATTAACGTATTTTTGCTGTCCTTTCCACCAAGAGTCAAAATTTTCATTTTGTTGTTGTCGCTTGGCTTTGTTGTTGGATTTGGACATATTTTTAGGAATGTCGAATTTACCTTTGTGCCACTTGGGCTTGGATTGAGTGGATCCAACTCCAGATCGTAGATTGACAATCTCTTCAGAGAGTTGTTCTACCTTTTTGCGAAGATCATCACGATCTCAACTAACTTCCTTGATTTTGGAGTCAGCCCACTCAGGTAATTAGGAGGAAGTGACTAGTTTAATGAAATTGACTGGCTTGAGGAGAGAGAGAGCATGCTCTTTTTCTTTCAGTTTTTGAGTGAGGTGTTTGACGGAAGAGTTCAAAGACATTACTTTGGATTCTAAAACATTTAACTCATTTTGAAGAGAGCAACATTTATCGGTAAAGATAGTAAGATCATGTTTGAGGGAGTCAATCAGAGTAAGTGACTCTTCTTGCTCGCTTTGGTTGGATTGACTAAGACTTTTGGTGTCGTCAAGTTCCTTTTGAAGGAAATCAACACGACATCGTGAGTCTTGTAAGTCCATTCTAAGTGAGCAAGAAATAGTCTTGTGTTCCTCAACTTCATCTCTAAAGGCATACATGAGACCTTTTGAGATCTCGAGTTCCTCAGTTAACTTAGAAATTGCTGGTGAGGTTTGCTTTAAGAGAGTTAGTCTCAAAGACGATTTTAGCAATTAACATCATAAAACCCATAGGAGATATATGATAGAGGTCTGTTTCAAGATGAGAACGAGTTACCTCATTGTCGGGAATCATGGACTCAGTTGTATCATGTGCCATGAGACAAACTAGACCGCTTGACTTTGTATCTTGATTGTCGGAGTTTGAGTCACCCAAACCGACGGCTGCCATCAGTGACCTCCCTTGGGGTTTTCCATATTGGTTTTTGAGTAGTGGGCAGTCCTTCTTGAAATGACCGGGTTTATTGCAGTTGAAACAGGTGACAGTGTTGAAGACTTGTTTGGAGGTATTTGAGAACGATCGACTCTGTCGGTTTGGTTAGTTGCGCATGAATTTTCGGAAGTTCTTTACTATGAAGACAAAGTCTTCCATAGTTTCAGCCTCACTTTCTTCTACAATAATATCCACCAACTCGGCCTTAGCTTGTCTGATTTGAGTATCAGCGACATAGGCTCCTTCTTGAGTGTACTGAGTCGAATTAACCTGCAAGGCTTGGTCATTCAAAGTAGTAATTTTGCTAGAAGAAGAAGAGGATGTATTACCGCATTTCTTTCGAACGTTCTTCTTGTACTCTACATATTGTAGATATGAACCTAAGTCTTAGCAGCTCCATTTGGATTAGTCCTTGCATGCTTTGGTGGAGATTATAGTCTCTGCCCACTCTTCTCTGAGACTGTCAAGCAGCTTATTCAAGACACACTCTCTATCCGGTAAAATGTTCACCTCCTGCATAGTAGTTGTTAGTAAATAAAAACGATCAAGCACTTCTTTCAGAGACTCACCTAGTTTTTGTAAAAAATTCTCATAGTCCATTCGAAGTTCTTGAGCTTTGCATTTCTTGAGTTCAGTGACTCATTCGTGGGTGGCTTGAAGGAGAGTCCATATCTCATTCGCAGACTTGCAGTGATTGACTTTTCTTTGTTCTGGAATGGACAAGCAAGTAAAGATTGCGCGGGATGCTTGTCGATTTAGCTCATACCTTTTACGCTCTGCAGCAGTCCAAGTGGATCGATCTGGATTGACTGCAAGATCTCCTCCAGTGACTATTTCCTAAAGTTCAGGGTTGACTGACTCAATGTGTTGCTCGATCTCGTTTTTCCAATGATCGTAGTTTGTGGAGGTGAGTCTAGGTAGCTCGAAGTGCATTTTGTTGTTTTAATTGGCAAAGAGGTCTGTCATTTCTAGTTGATTGACTATCAGCCTAAACAAGGCTCTGATACCACGTGTAGGATCGGATGACTAACTCAAACCAACTCAAGGTGTGAGTCTATGAGATGGTTTGACTCAATCGATCTTCGTATGTGAGAATACTTGAGACGTAGAAACACTTAGACGAATTGGTTGAACTGAGTGCGTGGACAACTTTGAGGAATTAAATAGATTGATACTTCAAAAGATAGAAAGACTCTATGGAACTCAGCAAGATACACAAATAAGCTATTTTATTTTCTGGCCAAAACAAAATAACTTACAGATGCCCACTAAGTAGAAGGGATCTACTTCGTGGTTTTTCACTCACTCACCCAATACACTTTCTGATCAGCTCAATGGTAAGTGTAGTAAAACTAGGAACTTCCTAGACATAGTCTATCTAGATGCACTAACTAATTTGGTACGAATTCTCTCTCTGAATTACAATGGCAATTCTCTTTCTAATCTTTGGAATATTTCTCTGTAAAAGCATTAAAGAAAACTAGCTATTACATGGCTATTGGTTCTAAGAGCAACGGCTCGAAAGAGTCAGTTCTGAAATTGTCGGAACTAACTTAGTGGAAGACGTCTTCAGGTATTTCTAGTCGGACTTGGGCCGCGAACTTTGGATACGACTGGGGAAGTGATATGACCGTTAAAGCGTTGGAGTGTTGACGAATTAGTTCCTTAATATTCGCAACGGCATGAAAGGGTCCTAGTTCTTCTTCAGTTGCGCAGACTTTTTTGTAGTTTGGCACGAAACTCGTTCTTTGTGTTTTGTCGAGGACGGGTGACTCCGTCAAGGTGATTGACTATCTCTGCAACACTTTTATGTCTCAACAAAAAGTCATACTCTCTAGAGTAGTCAACAAAGTATATATATATATATATACACAAGAGGCTAATGACAGAAAAGCCTCGTTACTCTACTAGCATAAACACACAAATTGTAAAGATAAAAATAACTTAAGGTTGTTTAAATATACAATATGAATCCCAACTTATAATCTTAACAGGCCCCTCAAATCATACAAGAATTGTATGATTCGAAACTACAAACTTGATGAATTATCCTTTATATTTCATATAGTCTCCCATGCTCATCTTCTGAATCAACAAGGGATACTACTTGTCTGGTAATGACTTAGTTAACAGATCTCCCAAGTGATTCTTAAAGGAAACAAATTCTACTGATTTAAGTCCATCCTGTAGCTTCTACATCACAAAATGAACATCCAACTCTATCTACTTCGTCCTCTCACGCAGAACCGGATTTCTAGCAATATGTATAGCCGACTGGCTATCAAACTTGACTGGAACGGATGTAACATCTTCCACTCCTAGCTTATCTAAAATCCTTGTGTGCTAGTTGAGTTCTATCGTGACTTGCCTCATAGCTATATATGCCGACTCTGCAGAAGACAAGGCAACAGAGGTTTGTTTTTTTGACTTCCAACATAAGGGACTACCCCCAAAACAGATAAAATAACCACTTATAGAACGCCTAGTATTGGGACAACTAGCCCAGTCAGCATCATAATAGGCAGTCAAACTGAAATCTTTCTTGTTATTAAATAGAAGATTGTAACCCGTAGTCCCTCTAACATATCTTAAGGTATGTAAAACTGCCTTGACATGCAAATCAAAAGATAGATATAAAAAAGGCTTAAAAATTTTATGGAAAACACAAATCCGGCCTACTATGTGAAAGGAAACTTAGCTTCCCACAAGACGCCTATAAGTACTTGGATCCTCTAAGGCTTCCCCTTCATTTCTTCTTATCTTAATATTAACACTAAGAGGGCTAACAGTAGGTTTCAAATTGGTACCTCCAAATTCAGTCACTAGACTATCACAATAAGCCTTTTGTAGCAAGAAATACCATCAGTAGTGTGCAGAAACCGCATTCTAAAAAAAATCAGCTTTCCTAAATCCTTAATTTTAAACCTTTTATCAAGCTCAAGTTCAGTGATTTAATTAAATCAATATCATCCCCTCTCACAAGAATATCATCCATGTATACAATTAGAAAACAGGCCTTACTGTTGGTATTCTTAGTGAACAAAGAATAATCGTTCATAGACTACTTGAAACCTAAAGTTCTCAGAAACTACTAAGCTTCTTATGCCACTGTCTTGAAGCTTGTTTCATACCATATAATGATTTTATCAACTTGCAAACTTTGCAAGAACCTTCAAACTCACGCCCTTTAGGAATTTCCATAAACACATCTTCATATAAGTCCCCATGGAGAAAAGCATTATTTATGTCTAAATTTCCTATATGCCAATTTCTTTTTGCTGCAATAGAAACTAAGGCCTTAATAGTAGTGAATTTAACTACTGGAGAAAAAGTCTCCAAATAGTCATTTCCATACTTTTGAGTGTAACCTTTAGCAACTAAACTAGCTTTATACCTTTCAAGCGATCCATCTGCATGCAATTTAAGCTTATATACCCGCTCACACCTAATAGCTTTCTTTCCCACAGGAAGGTCAGTTATATCCCATGTCTTATTCCTACCAAAGGCCCTAACTCTTCAGCCATAACAGTCTTCCGATTACAGTTTTTTATAGCATAAAAATAAGCAGTAGGTTCGTAAAGCTCATGTAAATCAGTATCTAAACTATTGAAATTATGGGTTTCAGCAGAAAGAGCATAAAAACTATTTTTAGTCAACTTAGAGGAGGCAATAGATTCATTCTCATTTAAAGACATAAACCTAGCATCAAAGGTAATGACATCTTCAACTTCAGAATACATGCAAGCAAATCTAAACATTCTATCATACAAAATTAAAGAAAAATGGTCAGAATTAGACTTATCTGGTTGATTTGTAGAAGAATGTCCAACTACATAGTCTTCCTGATATCTAAGAACTTGTTTTTCTCTAGTTGAGCGCCTGATCGCAATGTCTTCCACTGCATTTTGGACATCAGTTTCTGAGCTATTATTGGCAGGACTAACATGCTCCATCTATCTGTTGGCTCTATCATTTTTGGCATCACTTTCTGGCTGGTGCTGGCAGGACTAACATATTCCACCTCTCTGTTAACGTCTTTTGTTTCTTCTTCTATAATGAAGGTTTGTGCACCATCGTCTGAATCTAGTGTCTCTAGAACCTGATCTTTTTGGCCTCTCTGAAAAGTCTCATCACTTCTTTCATAATCAACAGACTTATAAGAGAATAAATTAGAACCATTTTCATCAACAGATTTAACCTCATGATCCCGTCTCTATTAAAAATGATCCTATTATTATCTAGATCTAACACCTTGTAACCCTTCTCACCTTTGGGGTATCCAAGAAGTATGCCTTTAATAGATTTAGAGGCAAACTTGTCATGCTGATGTTCATTAATATTTACAAAACAGAGATATCCCAAGCATTTCAAATCGTGATAGTTGGGTTTGGCACCATACACAACCTCAGTAGGACTCTTGTTATCTATGCTACTAAGGGGCATCCTATTAATAAGTTAAGCTGCTGTGAGAATACTATCCCTCCAAAAATTAAGTGTAGATTCAACTGAAATAGTAAGGATTAAGCCATCTCTATGATGTGTCTATGCTTACACTCCACAACACCATTCTGTTGTGGAGTGTGAACACATGTAGTTTGATGAAGAATTCCATTATTTTTGAGGAAATCAAAAGCATACTTAGAGCTACCTAGTTTATAAGCATTATGAGTCCTCAAAACTTTAACCCTTTTGTTAATCTGGTTCTGAATCATCTTGAAGAAAAGAATGACAATATCAAAAGACTCTGATTAAGTGGCACACAAATGTGTCATCAACCAATGTGAGGAAGTATGAATAACCGTCACAGGTTTTGACCTTATAGAGGCCCCATAAATCAGCATGAATTAAGTCAAAAGTATCATAAGATCTTGGGAAGTAGTATTAAAAGGAAGCCTATGGCTCTGGATCTAGAACAGGTTTCACAAATAAACTGATTATTTCTTTTCAAATGATCTATTAAACCAATTTTTACAAGCTTCTCCTTTGGCATATGACCTAGCCTATGATGCCAAAGGCTGGTCTTATCGTTACAATCAAATCCAAGGATGATAACCTTGTTACTACAGGCTAAAAGATCAAAGTCCCTATGACCTTTCCCATCACAATCAGAATCTGGAAGGTAAAGTCCTTTGGTGAGTTTCCCAAATTGAATAGCATTGTTGCCTCTATAATCCTGATAAAAACACATTTTAGAATTGAATAAGAATCTTCCTTTCATATCAACAAATAAATTATTAATGGAAATGAGATCAAAACTAAAAGCAGGAACAAACAAAACATTCTTCAAAATAACCAGAGAATTTATCCCAATTTCTCCTACAATTTTCACGTACTGAGGATGCCCATCAGCCATCCCCTATAGTGTGTGGTTCATTAAGCACAATATAGTTGTTGAACAATTTAGATTCTCACACATGTGATCAAATGCGGTAGAGTCTAAGATCCAGTCAGAAGAATTAAAACCATGATCCTTTTCCACATTCATACTCAAATAGTTTAAGTATTTCAAACAAGAAGATGAGTTGGAATTTGTACCGACAAACCCACAAGAAGAGCTGCTATCCGAGTTTTGATTTCCTTTGACATTTGACCGAGCCTTGCTAATGTAATCCATCTGTTCATTTGAAAGAATCCCTCCAAATGGATCCTTTGATTCATCCCTGACTCTTCTTCATTAGGTTCAACCAGACCACTCACATTAGCCTTGCTCCTTCTAGCCCTTGGATTCCTCCATTCTTGAGGATATCCAATCCTTTGATAGCACCGTTCTTCTATAAGACCCATTTTGTTACAATGGGTGCATTAAAGAGTTCCCCACCTCTAATTCGTAACATGACCTTTAAACCCAGCTTTCTTATTTTGCTCCGATGCAAAAGATAAAAATTCCCATCAGGCGCATTAGGTTTTATAGGATGTTTCTGCCTCTCCTCTTGGATTAGGTGGGAGAATACTTGGCCGATATACGATAAGAGTGACTTCATCAATATATTTCCATGAATCACACTATATTTGTCATCCAGCCCCATCAAAAACCAGATCAGTCTTTTTTCCCTAACATAGTCTTGTAATTTGTTTGTTGTGTTTTAAGTACAGTTTTGACAGACGTAGCTGGGAACGATGTTGCTAGCGTCGATCTCATCCCACAAACACTTCACCTTTGTGAAATAATAAACTATTCTATCCGCACCTTGATTTTCTAGTGCTAGTCGTTGCTCCAGATCATACCTAGTTCCGTCAGCCTGCTCATACCGATTGCTGAGCTCCGTCCAAATCTGGGCCGCAGTAGGTGCGAAGAGAACGTTGTCGGTAATTTTCTTTTCTAAACTCATCACGAGCTAGCCTCTCACCATTGAATCACACCGCTTCCATGCTTGTTCCTTTTGAGTAGAATCGGTTGGTTTCTTGAGAGACTCATCCATAAAACCTAGTTTGTTTTTTGCACCCAAAGGCAATGGACATTTGCATTTTCCAGCACGCAAAAGCCTTGTCCCTCAAATTTGTTGCCAAGAACAAGACCAGGATGCTTGGAACTTGCAAGATACAACGGGACACCAACGTCGACTGATGTTCCACCCTTTTGCTCTCCATTCTTGGAACTCTCTTTGTCATTTGCCATGGTGTAGATGAAAATCTTAGAACAAAGAGAAAAGATGAGAGCTGGAAAATTTGGGAATGTAGAGGAAAAGGGGAGAATCTTGATGGTGGTTTACTAGGGGGAGGCAACTCAGAAAATCGTGAGGGGAAACTCAGAAAATTGAGAACGGGAACAACTTAGAAAGATAGGGAAAAGAGAAGGACAAAACTCGATGGAAAATGGCGGAGAATCAAACAGTCGAAGCTCTGGTACCATGTTAAAACTGCCCCTTCTTCAACTCAAATCCAGCCATGGAAATCAAAGCCCAACTCTATCGATCGCTGATGACTCGTTGCAGAAGAAAGAAAAAAGATAAGGAAAAAGCACTTTTTTGCTTCTGACTTTTCAGAAAAAAGAAAAACTAAAGCCAGACTCTCTAGAGTAGTCAACAAAGAATATATATATATATATATATACAATAGGCTAATGACGGAAAAGCCCTGTTACTCTACTAACCTAAACACTTAGACTGTAAAGATAAAAATAACTTTTCTTTTGGGGCAAAAATTCAAACCGATTTTTAACCCCAGTGGCGTGGAAAAAAATGGCACTACCAAAGAAGGATGGGGGTCTTGGATTTTCGAATTTGCAATTCAGAAATCTTGCGTTCCTGGCAAAGTGGCGGTGCAAATATGCCTGTAACTCCCATTCCTTATGGAAAAAGTTGGTACAATCGATTCATGAGTTGAGACCTGGGTTGCATGCGAGCTTGACGGATGGTGTATCTCTTAGATATACGGGAGTTTGGGTGGCAATAGTACAAGCGACGGAGAATAATTGCACGCTAAAGAATATGCTGGAAGAGAAACTCCAGATAGTCCTTGGTAATGGTGAAGCCACGGCGTTCTGACATGACTGTTGGTGCCAATTAGGTATATTGAAGCAGGTTTTTCCAAGGTTATATCAACTCAGTCTGCAGCAAGATAAGTCGGTTGCAGACCATGGAGAATGGAGAGGGGATATGTGGGTTTGGCAATTTCGGTGGAGGCGTGCGTTGTTTGTATATGAACAGGAGATGCTGCAGCAGTTGTCCATAGTATTGCCAGTGCCGTCCTCCACTGAGCAGCCGGATGAATGTTTATGGAATAAGGGAGGTGCAAGCACTATCTCTCGAGAAATAAATCGTAGGTTGACGGAGGTGGCCATAGCCGATATGCAGCAGTTAGGGGTGCCGAATATCTCTTTAATTTGGAAGGGATTGTGTGAGCCCAGAGTTGAAATAACTTTGTGGTTTACGCTAATGCGAAGGCTGATTACAAGAGAATTCTTATTTGAGAGAAGCTTAGTGACCCTTGGTGGTAGTCTTTGTCCGTGGTGTAGGGGGGTATGGAAACCCTAGAGCATGTTGTGTTTTTATGCCCAAGCATATGCGGAGTTTGGGAACAGTTGCTTACATGGTGGAATGTGAGGTTTGTTTTTAAAGCTACAGTGTTAGATATTTTTCAAGATTGGTTTTCCCTGCCATTGTCAGCTAAGGCGAGAAGAATGTGGAGGTCTACATTTTGCTATGGGGTGTATAACGTCTGGATGCATCGTAATGATGTGGTTTTTAGGAATGATCCTCTGAATGTTAACCGGTTATGTACAAGAATCAAATTGAATGTTTGGAGTTGGACGAAGGTTTGGTGGAAGGACTTCCCCTTATCCTGTAGTGCTTTCGTAGGCACGGTATCCTTGAAGGATTATGTATAGGTTTCTAAGGTTATGGGTTGGTTCTTATTTCGTTGAGTCAAGGTTATTTAGGTTTTGTGGTCTTCTTTGACTGGATGCTTATGACTGTTTTTGGACATGGTGGGTACTCTTTTTCCTCCTCAGAGTTTTTCCCATAGGGTTTTACTTGTGGAGGTTTTAATGAGGCCCGTTATACCGGTCCGCCTGTTTTTACAGGTTTTATCATTCAATATAATGGCTATATGCCCAAATTATCTAAAAAAAAACTTAAGGTTGTTCGAATATAAAACAATATGAATCCCAACTTATAATCCTAACATGCTCTCTCCTGACCTTTCCTGTACTTTTCGCCTATATACAACATAGATATCAGAAGACATGTATTACATTCACTTAGGCATACAAACATGTAATCTCCACTCTGATTCTAATAAAATCTATGTTGTACACACCATGCAGTAGATCATCTTGACTAAACCACGTATAAGTTTCTCACATCCACTTATTAATATACTGTTAGAAAAGTTGACCAACTCATTAACAAGATTACACTCTAACATTTTAGCATCGTCTGTGGAACTCGAGCACTCAAACAACCAAGAAACGCATTCCGGCACTACATGGGTAGCAAAATATTTCCATTGAAAACTTTTTATTGTTGTTGTGCATATGGCGGACCTTATAGAGTTGTTCACCTACCATTAGGCTGCCTAGCTAGCCCCCAACCACGAGAAGGTGGACACCACAATCCCTTCTTTGAAGAAATCAACCAGGTTGCCTATGTTGATAAAAGCTTGCTCTAATAGAGTAGTGGAGGGATATAATGATTTCCCATATGTTACTTTTAAAATTTTGTCCCAATTGGTTGTGAAGACGACTAAAAACATTTGCCCTTCACTAATTCAACGTAAGAAGGTAAGAAAAGTCGCCTATCTTGATTTCACTCAGCAAAGGCAATATAATCGACACACTTTAATTTGATTATAAGTTAATACATAAGCTATATATTTAATAATTGCTTTATTTTATAGGTGGGGATGGGGGATTTCGTACTTGGAATTAATTATGTGAGGGCTTTTTTTTTCTGTTAAATTATTTGTTTACTACTATACATTAAATGTTGTACCATAAGCATGAATTGTTTATATTTTGTAGTTGAGAGATCGACGGGAAGGAATTGATGTTTAACGTTGTACATGAATGCTATATATAACCGGCTCACTTACAGTAGACAATGCCATATGTTAGTTAAAACCATCACCTCTAGACACTCTAAAAAGTTTTTCAATTGATCAGAAATAGCACTACATGGTTGATTTTGGAACACTAATGGTCAGATATAATCAATGCATAAAAGAAATGCTATAGCGACTCATGTCACGAGGATCCCTACTTTGACTTTAAAAAGATTATAGAAACCGTCCCCCCAGGTTATACTACTAATTACTTGTATGGTCCATACAACTAGCTAACTAATAACTACTGACAAACTCTCATGGTCGTCCTTCATCCTTGGCTAAGGACCATTGTTTCAAATACCAACTATCCTATAGGTCTATACGTCATGATTTACGTAGTATACATCTGAAAAAGCTTTCGTCAGCAAATTAGATTAACTTTATTTAAACATCATTAGTAAGCTAAGTTAGCCTTTACATAGATCAAGATTTGAGGATTGAATGGTTTTTCAATAGCATATAGCAGTACTTTTTCATACATCGTTTTTACTCCCTACGTCTTGAATTGACGTTCTGTTTACTTTATGACATGTTTTTCCACTTCAAAATTTAACATATAATATTAAATAATTTTAAAAATTTAAGTTTTGCATATGATTGCTTACATGATAAACTATATATTACAGTGTTTAGTTTTATAAAATTATTTTATCTTATATGCTTAATATTAAAGTGAAAAAACGTGTCATTAAATTAATAGAACAGTCAATTCAGAACGGAGGGAGTAGTTTTTATGGCCTATTTATTTGTAAAGATGAAGTTGACAGCTGATGTTAATTGTCATTAAGATTAGAAAAAAAAAATTAGATAAGATGTATGGTATAAAGACAAAAAGTGAACTATTTGCAATATTTTTGTTTTGGAGTACTTACTCTGGAATCACGAAAAACAACTCAGATACAACTCAATAACATTGTTCGATTTGCTTTCTAGTACTGTTTTGTTTTTGTTGATAGTGAAAATTGTCAGTATGGCGTTTACTAATATGGTTGTCAATTCAAGATATATAGGAGTAGTAGTGAAAAAAGAGGAGTTGAACCCATAACATCTTGCCTATATAGTAAGGACTGTAGGGTAGCCCTATGACAACTCGAGCCAAGCAAAAAAAAATCTTAATTTGTTTTTCTTAATTATTGGAGAAAGGTTGTTATAACTGGATTCATTGGGTAGGATTTTGATAAATTATCGGTTGATAGTTTTATAGAAGTTATCGGGTGTTATTTTTAATATTTGGTGGAATAATTGCTGATGGTTTTAAAAAACAGAGGCTATTGTTAGATTATGATATTAGAAATTAGTAAGAAACTGTCTACTAATAATTTTATACATAAGCTATCAACTCCTAGTTTTGATTATTTAGTGGAAGTTTGTTAAAAATTAAGAAACTGTGGCTGCGTTCGGACATGGCATATATGTGGTATAAATATGGCATTTTTGAGTTTGGCATTTTTGACAAAAAATACCAAACCGTCATCACCGAACACCAATTTTCAAAACAACCACAAATATACCTGCACAAAACAACCAACAATTTATGCTGCAAATATAATGAATACCGTAAACAGGAGCGGAGCCAGAAAACTGTAATTAAGGGGGCGAAAATATTTTAATAATATTAATTAATTTATTAAAAATTAAATTTGACATAAAATTAAATTAAAATTGAAATATATAGATTAATATATTATAAATTAGTTTATTTTTCCTTTTTTATTTTTAGTTTTTTTATAAAGATTGGTATACTAAATTATAAATTAATGAAAATAATACAGAATAATAGTTTTAAAGGTGTTTTTCTAAATTGTTTATTTAGATACGGATAAATAGTCTCTTAAAACTATTACTATCTATCAATTCTAATAAAATATTCTACAAGGAAAATAGCAAACTAATAAAAATTACGATGTAAACTTTCAATTATATGAAAATTATTAGAATACAAACTATTTTTAGTATATTTCAAAAATATCAATTATAAGTATTCAACTTGCTAAGTAATAATTAATTACAAAACTGTTTGTACAAACTATTATGGTTTGTCAGTATATAAAAGTTATTATATGTTTTATACCGTGCTTAATAATTAAAGAATAATTTTATATGCGAATATACGTTATTTTTCATTTCTAGACATATCCAGTATTAAATTTAAATTTATGTTTTTGAATTTCATTAAATAATATTTAATTAAATAGAATATATTGTTTTAACTACAAATATATGTTTAAAGTAAATATTTTATCAACAATTAAACAATATATAATAAAAATAATAATAAGTGATAGCTATATATATATTTGCTTACAATCAATTATCTTATTATTATAAAAAATTATTTTTTCATTTCAATGATATTATTTTTTTGATTAAAAATTAAAATAATCTTAAGTATTAATACATTTGCAATGTTATATTAAATACTAATATATAATCCGTAAAATTTTATTTTATATATAACATGTAATATATTTATTCAAAATATAATGGTTTATTTCTATATTTTTTTAAATATATGTAAAAGAATTATTTATAAATTAATATGTGTACATAGTATAAATTAATTGTCACTAAAATATTAATAAAGAATAATAATTATAAAGGCTATAATTGAATATCTACATATATTTTAACTTTATTAACAAAAAATTATTTTAAAATGTAATAACGAAAACGGTAAATGCACCGCATAAAACTAACTTATTCAAAATAGACAGATGAAACCGCCATCTGCCGAACACTAGTTTTCAAAACAACCAGCAAAAAACAACCAGCAAAACTATCACAAAACAACTAACCAAAACAACCAGACTAAAATAACCACAAAACTACCAACAAAAATTACGCCGAACACAACCTATATGCAACTGGAAACTTTCCCCAACCGAGTTGAGTAAACAAAAAGGTGGATCTTTTTGGTTAAACGGATTAATTAAAAAAATTCGGTTTCTTTCAATCTTAACCGTTTTTCAAAAGTTATTGAGTTAACGGTTTGCTCACCTAATTTCAATTTACTTGATACTCTCATCTTTTCAAACAGATGTTTCGGTTTAGTAGTATCGTTTGAAATTTGTGTTTGATGCTAACGTATGGAGTATTTTTTTTCAGACAGGTAACAAGCAATAACGACTGGCGATTTTTTCTGGTAATTATCAACGGCAACTTGCAAATTACACGTAATCTAACAATATTAAGTTCGTCCGTTGAGTTGAGGGCGTTCCAGTTCACGCTTGGAGAGCAAGTCACGAACACAGGAGCGTGATTAACACGTGCGGTGGTAATGAAAACAAAAGGCCGTTGGAACTTGCATGCAAAAAGAGGGAGAAGAACCAAACAAGCAAAGCAACCCAACCGGTTTTCTTTCTTTTCACTCCTCTTAAATTCTTTACTTATAAATAGAAAACGAGTTTACAGGCTGGACGCCTCATCCCCTTCCATCTTTTTCCATGCCTCTGCTACCCTTCCGTTTTGTCGTTTAGTGTCCTCTCCTTTTCTTCCTTACTCCACACTAGAGGTGATCATTCGGGCGGGCGGGCCGGGTTCGGGCCGGGCCAGAGGAAATTTTTAGGCCCATCGGGCCTATTTTCAAAAACCAAGCCCGGTTTTTTACATGCTCGGGCCGGGCCGAGCTAGGCCCGATTTTTTCCAGACTTTGCCGAAGCCCGGCCCGCCCAGCCCGGTTTTTTAATTTTTTAATATAAATTAATAATAAAAAATTCAAATTAATATATTTAATATAGATTTATATATTATATATATAACTTATTTAAAATTAATATATTATTATATATAACTTATTTAAATTTTATATATATATATAATTTTTTTATATATTATATAAAAATTAAATATGTATATATTACATTTTAAACTATAATTAAATAATATAAATATCGGGCCGGGTCGGGCTTGTCCACGGGCTCAAAAAATGTGCCGCGGCCCAGCCCGGTTTTTCATTCGGGCCTAATTTTATGTCCAGGCCCGCCCGGAAGCCCTATCGAGTTCGGGCTCTTCGGGCTTTTTTACGGGCCGGATCAGACCGGGCTGCCGGGCCGGACACATTATGATCAGCTCTACTCCACACAAAAAAACACCCCCCTCAACATTACCCATTTAAATATGCAAAATATAGTAACGAGTGGCAATGTATAAGATTTTTTAAAATTAAAAAATTTCTACAAAATAAAACGATTGCTTATTATGGCACATAAAATATCCAGTAAATAATTATTACAAACAAATATAATAATAAAATCATGATTAAAAAGTACCACTAGTAATACCGTTTGTATCCTTTTAAGACAGTAGGAAGAGTATAACGTCGCAAAATTGGAGCTAAATTAATTAAAACAGTTTAAATTACTTAATCTGGAATATCACATGCACTAATATCTACTACTAAATCAAGAATACTTTTTCAAATAAACATACCAATAGCATAAAATCCTGTTTCATAATTATTATGTACATCAAATCATCATCACACAACGAATTTCTTTTTATCTTTTTTTTATTTATTTTATAAACAATGACCACCCGTCGCATCATGAGCACCGCCGATGATGAAACAGGAGCGGCAAAAGGAGTACCAGAAATAAAACGCATTTGTCAACTAAACAAATTTTTTTAATAATACCGGTATAAAGCAAAAGGTAGTCGTCGAGTCTTTCATAGATAGAGGCGTGATTTTAATTGTCACATGGAAGAATCACAAACGAACACGTGTCCTATGACAGCTGTATTGGTAGTAACTGCTCCCCTTACCTGGAAGCTGCGCCCACCTCACTTTTTATTTTATTTTTCATCACTTTCCTAACGGCTTATAACCCTCCTATCTACCGGTATTAGCCGGTCACCTTACTCTCTAACTCTCTCTAAACCGCCTTCCATTATAAGTACCGAGTATAAATATCCCCCTTACACATCATTACCTCTCTTGTTATTTCACTTCTCCTCGCCGGACCAACCACCACCGGCTCTAAAGAGCCAACCCAACCCAACCCTAGCCTCCTCCTCCTCTTCTTCCTCCGCCGCGTAAACACAAACTATCCAACCTAACTCTCTTATCCAAAAAAAAAAAAAATCTACAGTTATTATAAAATTCAAATGGCTTCACCACCAGCAGCAGCACCAGTCGGATCCAGTAGAAAGGACAACAACACAGATCGAGTGAAGGGACCATGGAGTCCAGAAGAAGACGAACTTCTTCAACACTTAGTACAAAAACACGGACCACGTAACTGGTCACTCATCTCAAAATCAATTCCCGGTCGATCTGGTAAATCATGTCGTTTACGGTGGTGTAATCAGCTCTCACCTGAAGTTGAACATCGTCCTTTTTCAGCTGAAGAAGATGCTGCTATTATCCAAGCACACGCACGATTTGGTAATAAATGGGCAACAATAGCACGGATGTTATCTGGTCGAACCGATAACGCGATTAAGAATCATTGGAATTCAACTCTTAAGAGGAAATGTTCATCCATGAGTGGAAATGATTTTAATAACTTCGATCTGAGTTTACAATCACCTCAACCACTTAAGAGATCCGCTAGTGTTGGTTCAGGTGGTACGATTAATAATAATTTTTCAGGTGGAATGATTAGTTTAAATCCACCTGGAAGTCCATCTGGTTCTGATTTAAGTGATTCAAGTTTTGCCGGTTCACATGTGTTTAGACCTGTTGTGTTACCTCCGACGACAGGGTCGATTGTGTTTCCGTCTGTTTATCAGGAGAGTTCTAGTAAGGTTTGTGAACCTGAGACTACTCTTTGTCTATCTCTGCCTGGATCTGATTTTGGTACTGATCAAGGGAAGGAAGTGTTGGTGGTGGTTGTCATGCAACACAACGAGTAGTTGTTCATCCGGTGGTTCAGATGATGAGTAGTCCTCAGCAACAGCAACCGTTGCGTGCACCTTCACCACCACCGCCGCTGCCGTCGCTACCGCCGGCGGGTAAAGTTCAAGACGGTGGTGCGGCAACAGGGGAAAAGTTTTTGGGCCGTTTAGTAGGGAATTGTTGGGAGTGATGCATGATATGATAAAGCAAGAAGTGAGAAGCTATATGGATCAACAGGAAAGGCCGATGCCGGGTCAGCAGGGGAGTAATAGTGGGATATGTTATAATCCGATTGAAGCAATTACGAATGCTACCATGAATCGCATGGGGATGAGCAGAGTGGAGTAGCTTGGGAAAATTAACAAAGAGGCTTGAGGATTGATATGACATGATGTGTGATCAACAGGCGGTGAAAAAGTAGTTGTTGGTTGAAAACTTGGAAGGAAGAAGAAAAAAACGATCTTGTTTTCAGCGATGATGAAACTGCAGATGGTGGGTTGGTGGGGTGGGTAAATGGGGGTTACCTTCTTTCCTTTTGGTTGTTTGTTTGGGTCTATTTGTTGTTTATGGGTTCTTTTTTTTTTCTTTTCATGTTGGAAGCTGGAAATAATTTTGGTAGTGTACAGAAAATCAATGGAGGTGGTGGGAGAAGAAGAGGAGAAATTCAAGTGTTGTAGAACGGAAAACAAAGAAAGGTAGATGGTTAATGAAAATTAACGGGATATGGAAGAAGAGTAGTAAGATTATTATTAGTAGTAGTAGTAGCTCAAGGTAAAAAAAAAAGAAAGAAAATTATTAGTAATATATCAGTAATAATTATAAGTAAGGCATCCATGCTCTTCACTCAAGAAGTTGTGATTTATCTATCCACCAATGCAATGCAATGCAAAACAAAACGGTGGAAGAAGAGTTTGAAGGAAGGTGAATTCTGTGTATATTGATTTTGTCATCTGGGAAGTAGTAGTTAGTTAGTGGAGGTTGTTTGTGAGTAAATGTGGCTTGGAAGGTGGGAGAAATTGGGCAAAAGCGCCACACGCTAACATAACGGAAGATGGCCAAATTGCAGGCAGGCCGGCTGGCCAGCACTTTCTAGTTGAAATCAAACATTTGATTGACACGTCCGCTGCTCTTTTTATTTTTTCTATTAAAATACTGAAAATTAAATTACTTGGAGGAAATAAAGATAATTTCATAGTACAGATTATTATGGACCAGTTCGCTGAAGAAAGACCTTTTTTTTTTCTTCTTGTCGTAATGAATTTGTGAGTCCAAGCTGAATTGACGAGAACTACAATTGATTTTTTTCCCTAGTTAATCTTGCATCATCAGTTTATTGTCTTTTCTTTCCTCTTTTCCAGATCGGTGATGTCTATCTATTAAGGATGGAACAGATTGCCTTTTGCTTATACACCACACCCTTCACTCTCTCGTGGGATATGGATATGACCGTATCACCTGGAAACATTTTTAACCAAATAGAAGAGCATGTTCGCCCTTGACACTTTATTCTAACACGGATTGGACCCAACTAGAGGAAAGCTGGAATTGACCAACTTCGTTTAAGATCCATAACCTATGTTGTACTGAAACGTTTTGAAATATGTGAATGGGACATTTTAGGGACTGTGAAATGATATTTTTAAAAATATATGGAAAACAGGTATGATAAAATATATATATACATATATATATATGTACAATTATAGCAGTTTTTCGTAGTTTTTTCAGTTTGATATGAATTGAAATTTCAAGATTTGTCTCTTTCAAAAAAAAAAAAAATTTCAAGATTTGTTTGGAGCTTTTCTTCTAGGTCTTAGACTACAAAAAAAATTCTGAACTCTATCGTAGCGTTACTACTTTTTCCTTGAAAAACTTATGTTTCATGTGGGCATAATTTTTATGCAATTCAATTGCGAGGCAATTTAGTAGTATGTCCATGTCACAACCAATTCTAATGGAAACACGTCATGAAAAATTATCATAATAAGGAGAAAGGTCTTAAAATTTACCTATTTTCGCAGCAGTCACCAGTAAGAAGTAGCAACTTTGCTTTTAAACATTTCAATCTTCTCTTGGTTCACTATAGTGACAGATTAGTGTTGAGATTATGCTATATGTTACACTCACATCTTTAATATTGTGTAACATCTCTTTATAGTTAGTTAGTTAGTTAGTTAGTACATTAGCCGACCTTATAAAAAGGTTATTAGTTTTTGCATTAAGAGATAGATTAGAAGCAGTAACACTCTGCATCAAGATATATTCTGCTCTATGTCAATACACGAACGAGACTCAAGATCTTCAATAATCAATATGGTATCAGAGCTGAGTTAATCAAAGCTCGTTTATCCCTCTTCTTCTTCTACCTTCTCATAGCCTCTTCGAAGCCTTCTAAACAATGGCGGAAACCAAGAAAGGAATTATCATCAAAGTTGAAGCAAGTGGGAAGCAATCGAACAAGAGATTCTGATGACCCATTGTATCTACACCCCAGCAACAATCCTGGAATGTCGCTTGCTCCAACGTTCACCGGTGAAGGTTGCAGCACCTGGAAAAGAAAGGTTGTGGTGGCTCTTAAAGCTAAAAATAAATATAGGATTCTGAATAGATCACTCAAATCCCTTAACCTTGACGACCCTAAATTCCATTTCAGGGAAAGGAACAATCACATGATCATAGCCTGGTTGTGCCAAAGTCTTGAAAAGGGATTTATTGATACTATTGTCTACTTTGATGTTGCGGCAGACACGTGAGAGCATCTTTGTGGGCGATCCAAGCAAGCAAACACGGCCGAAATATATGGTCTCTGAAAAGATTTACCCAGACTCGAGCAGGGAAATGATTCAGTGTCTGTTTTCTTCACCAAGATGAGAGGCCTGTAGGATGAACTCGCAGATTTGAACAAACAACTAACTTGCAATTGCACTACGAAGAAAGATTATGAATCTCTTCTTGCGAGGGAGAAGACCATGTAGTTCTTAATAGGTTTGAATGAGGTATATTCCCATGTTACGGGTAATATCCTTCTTATGTCACCTCTACCAAGCCTGAAGAAGGCATATTCCCTCATCATTGAAAAATGAAGGTATATCAACTCTCATGGAAATATGATAGAGCAAAAAAACCCTAGTTCTTGAGGTCGAGAAAAGAAAGCACGGTCTTACCCAATTTAACAAGAAATTTCTAAGAGATTCCAACAAAAGAATCAATACTACACTAAGTGTCATAAGAAAAGGCATACCCGAGAATGCTCGGATGGTGGAAGAAGAAAGGAAAATCATCTAACATCGAGTCAGGAATCTACAGAAACAAAGAGGATTCAAAGTGCATCTCCAGTCTCAGGTCCGAACTTACAACAATATGATAAGCTGATGAATTTGCTGAAAACTCATCAGAATCCCCACCAACGGCTGGAGCCTGCAGCTTCTTAGGTAAAACAATTCCATCCCTCTTTCGCACCTTCTATCTTAATGGTCACATGCATATTCCGACAAAAATTATGGATAATAGACACTGGGGCTTGTGAGCATATATGTTGTGATGAGTCCTTATTTCTTGACATTCATGATGCTAGAGAAACTCATGAAAATGTTATTCCTGATGGCCATGCTAAAATGTGCAGAAACAGGGTAAAGTTAAACTAGGAAGCAAATTTGTTCTTGATGAAGTGCTCTTTGTAGGATCCTTCATGTTCAATATACTTTCTGTCAAAAAGTTCATTAAACAGACAGGAATGTCCATGATTTTTCCATGAACTTTATGCTTTCCCAAGACCATAATCTCAAGACTCCTTTGGTTAATGGTCAAGATTTGAAAGGATTATATGTTCTGGTTGTCGAAGCTTTAGATAAGATTCCTAGTAAAGCCACTATTGAATTGTCATGTTCAAATTCTATAAATCCTAAAATAACTCCTTTTGATGTATGAATTATCAAACTCATGTGTGAAAGATCAGAGGTAAATTTGATCTTCGAGGGAGTGCTTGTATGTTCCTTGGATTAGCTGACAATACCAAGGGATACATAATACTTGATTTACAAACTAACCAGGTTTAAGTAACTAGGGACTTGGTTTACTATGAAAAAGAGTTTCCTTTAAAACAAAAACAGGTACTTGACAATTATCAACAATAAAAACAATCGTCTTCTCATGAACAGGCATACATATTCGATGATGAACAGACATACAAATTTAATGATGTAAAGGAAATCACACATCCATCTTTTCCTACTTAGAATGACAATAACAATCCACATGAACAACATCATTAAGAAGAGCAACAACCCTCCACTGATCCTGGCCTTCGAAGATCTTCAAGAGAAAGAAGTATGCCTTACCATTTGAATGACTATGTACTAGGTGAAGTGGAGTTTACATGGAGTGAAATTTTCAGTAAAATTCTGAATGATAGATTAAATACTACTAGCAGAATTGACTATCTTTCCAATTCTGTCATTGATGAGTGTTGGAATGAGCATGTTTTAGGGGTGTATTTAGTATGTTTTATCAACACTTTTCATGCTTACTTTCCACTCTAGCTAGTTTTCCTTTAGTTTTATATTTTATTGATGTTTTACACAGTTATTGATGAAACATGAGGAATAACATAGCGAGTAATAAAGTAGACAAAGAGATGAACGTGTTGACACAATTAGATCCAAAAGCGGAGCTATAAGGAAGATTATAGAGCAAAAATAGGTTCGACCTCCCCACGGCCAGTCGGAAGCTTTAGAGTAGTTTCAGAGGCTGGAAACGCTCATTTTGGGAGCCGAAGACCTCTACGCCTTCAACTGCCCCTGTGGGTCGGTCAGGTTAAGTTCACGCACGTGCTTCCGTCTTCAAGAGGCGACCACCCCAGCCGACCGCCCCATAGGGTAGGTCAGAATAGAAATTTGCCTAGATCTATGTTTTTAAAAGCATAAGAAGAGAGCAGAGAGAGGAGAAAGGAGCCACGACCTAGAACGAAGAAAAGAGAGGGAAAAGGGGGAACAAAGAAGAAGAATAATGGAAAGAAGAGGAAGGACCTCCTCACCAATGAAGCTCTTTTTCATCCTTCCATGGCTATTATTTCTCCTTTTTCTCTAATTTGTGCTCTAATGGAGGCTTAACCTCCCTTGTAGTTTGGAATGAGGATTTTGTCCAAAATCTCTAAAACTTCATTATTGAATCTTGAACTTGTGTTTATGCTTTATTCTAGTCTTTGTGCTCAATGTAGATGATTATTGGGTATTTATAACTCTTAAACTTGCTATTCATGATTTGAGAATTTGTTTAGGGTTTTACTCAATTTGTTAGAATTGGTTGGTTTGCTTTGAATATGTCAATATTAGGCCTTGAGATAGATTCTAGGTTGCCAATTAGTCTAGAACTAATGTGGGATTCTATCAATGAGATTCTAAGATACAGACGTAAAACCGTGAAGGCTAAATTAATGTAATTTATCATCAGTGGTTCTGAGATAGATTTCATTACAACTTATGGGAACTTGTGCTTAATGCTTCTTAGTAAGGTTAACCGTAACTGGTTGTGAAAGTTGAAATTAACTAAGTAAGATTTGGCTCATCTTGGGTTTAGAGGGTCATTATCTATTTTTTCATATTTGGTTAAGACTAGTAGATCAAGGTTTGGTCGCTAGTTAAATAAGAGTTTCCGTTGTTCAGTGATAAGTGGTGAAATAATGCTATTTTGAGAGCTTCATTTACTTCTATTCTATTGCATGCATGACTTGTTTCACCACTTAAGAGAGTGTTTTAGTGATTAATAGTTAACTAATGGAGTTTAATCTCTTGTTAGGTAAAAGCTCATTTTGAACATACTTACGAGCTTCCTTGGAGTTAGTAGCATGCATCAACGGATCCCTCATCCTTCAAGCTTTCCGACGCCGCAAACGGGGAGCAATTCCGAGCTATAATGAAGATTCTAGGCCCCGTGCAAGTTAGAGCAAAACTCTGGAACAGGACCGACCCACAGGACCGACCCAGACTGGGTCGGTCGTTTTGGTTTTTCCGGATGCCAAGTTTCGGGAATCGACCGACCCATAAGCCTGGGTCGGATCTGGGTCGGTCATACTTAAAATGACTCACGTGCTTCTTCTTCGAAGACCGACCGACCCACGGGACCGACCCAGTCTGGGTCGGTCGGGCAGAAAATTTGCCCAGATCTGCGTTTCTAAAAGCTGATTCTGGGGCTGCCTTCCTAATTATCAAATTCACCCGACTCCAACCCTAAACAGACAGAGAAGAGGCGAAAATAGAAGAGAAAAGAGAAGGAGAAGAGAAGAGAAGAAAGGAGGAAGAAGAAGTGAAGATTTCTACCTCCATTGAAGCTTGGAAGCTCCTCTAATGGCTAATTCTTCCTTTTCCTTGCTCTTTCCTTAGCTATGTCTGAGTAGTTCCATTTGTATCCTAGGATGAGGGTTTGAACCCATTTTGCTCATTGAATGCTAAGAACCTAACTTGTTACTCTTGTTTTATTTCCTTCAATATAATGAATGCACTAAATTGATCTCTTATTGCATTTATGGTGGTTCCATTCAATATTTGAGTTTGAGTTTGGAACTAGACCAAGAAGGGAGTAAACCCTAACCTTTGCTTTCTTGATTTGGAAGTAAATGCTTGGGGCTATTAAGAGTGCTTGCTTAATGCTATTTGATGACTTGAACCTCCTTTAATTAAGGGGTTTGATTATTTAAGTAAGAATTGGATTTCCCATGATTTGGGAATTCATGAGCTAAACTCTGTAGGCATTGAGATGATGAGTTATGGTTTTGAAGTTCTTTGAGTGAATTGGGTGATTCCCACTGTCCTAGGGTACTCTCTCCATCCATTCCATTCACAAACATTTACTGTTTTTACTGCATTTTAGTTAACAAAACAAACAACCAAGCTTGCCTCTGGCTAAACCCCCATTTAACTGTTATTTTGCACTGAACTTTTATACCGAAGCTTGGGATTTAGAAACCAATTTCCTTGTGGATACGACACTTGTTTTACTGCAACGAATTGGGTGCACTTGCCCATTTTAGCTAGGTTCAATTACTATGTATGTAATTTTCCCAACAAGTTTATGGCGCCGTTGCCGGGGAAATGATTATTCAATTTCCCTTGACTCGGTACTTTAGTTTTGTGCGTTTAGTACTCTTTTCTATTTTAATTGTGGTATTTGTGTTTTTTAGTTGTTGTTTATATTTTTACATATCCATCTACTTAAGAGCAATTGGTGTTGGTGCAGTTTAGGTACCTTCTGTTTCTCGGTGTATGCCAAACACTCGAGCCAAAGGATCTCCACTTGTTAGTCCGAGACCCGAGCTCGAGCGTTCATTGTTAAGGGCTATCCGAACTGTGAAAAGTTCGATCATGAATGAACCAGAGACCCACCGGTGGTTGAAAACAACGGGAACCAACACAAAATGGCTCTCAAAGACTACAACCAGCCGGACACCGAAGGGAGACCTTCAGCCATAGTCCTACCAGAATTGACACCTCAAGAGACCGGACAATGGGTATTCAAGACCCATTACATCACTGCTGTCCGGGATTTAGGGAAATTCAGTGGAGCAAACCCGATGAGGCTCCCAACCACCTAAGTCAATTCCTCGACTTTTGCAACTCATTTGGCAAAACTGGAAATGTTGATCAGAGGATACGCCTGCAGCTCTTCCCTCACTCACTGTCCGACGCTGCATCAAGATGGTATAGGAGCTTACCGTCGAAATCAATCCATACTTGGGCACAAATGGCTCAACAATTTCTTGCCAAGTATTACCCCACTAGTAGAACAAGGCAATTAATTGGAGAGATCAATACCTTTTGCCAAGAACCGGGAGAGACGTTATACGATGCATGGGATAGATTCAAAAACATGTTGATGAATTGTTCCCACCACGGTTTGGACGACCAATCACTGTGTCTATCATTCTTCAACGGTCTCGATGATGCGAATAGGCTACTTGTGAACTCCTCATCTGGAGGAAGCTTTATGACTAAGTCACCTCAAGAGGGGATGGCACTCCTAGAGGAGATGACTAGTAACATAAGGCAATGGTCTAGGCAAAAGGGGAGAGCACCAAGAGCAGCTGGTCTCTTACATGTTGAACCCACCGACCACCTTTCTGCTCAACTATCTTCACTCACCAAGATGGTGGAGAAGCTAGCTATAGCTCAAAAAGAAACAACAAAGTCTATAGCTTCTTCATCATCTCCCTCTCCATCTACCTCTACTCCAATCCAAGAGGGGTGTGCAATTTGCGCGGGTCCTCATGAGACCCACTTTTGCGAAGGCAAGGTTTATACCGATCCACGTGAGGATGTAAACTTTGTAGGCAACCGCCCCGGATACAATTACAACCAACAAAACGCCCCATGGAGGAACCATCCAAACTTCTCATGGAGAAGTAATGACCAAACCCAAGGGGGAGCTAGCAATGCTTCCAACAATTCCACGGGCTACCGGTCACAAGGGTCGACTCAAATGTCTAACCCACAAATGGGTTACCGACCACAAGGAGCACCTCCGGGCTTTCAACAACACCAACACAACACATCAACAACATCATCCTCCACCCACGGATGCCAATGCCGAGCTAAGAGACATGATGAAAAACCTTGTCTCGGCTGTGCAATCTAAAGCGGCTGACTTGGATGCTTTTAAAGCAAGTCAAGACGCCACCAACAAAAGGGTTGAGTCCCAACTTGAGAGCATCTCTCAACAACTTGCTCAAAGACAACCGGGTGTTCTTCCAAGTCGAACGCAGCCCAATCCAAGAGAGCAAGCAAAGGCGGTAACACTAAGGAGTGGGAGACTCCTTGACCCGTCATGCTCACATGAGGACATGGAGTCCCAAGACGATGAAGCTCAAGAAAAAGAGCAAGAGATTGTTGAGAAACTACCACCTCCACCTAAGGAAGTTTCCAAGGAGAAGGAGTCTCCTGAACCTTCTACTTCTACTACTCTTGCAAAACATCTTCCCCCTCTTCCTTTTCCCAATAGACTCAAAAAGAAAAATTTGGATGAGCAATTTGGGAAGTTTCTAAGCATTTTCAAGAAGTTAACAATTAATATTCCTTTCTCTGATGCTTTGAAACAGATGCCGATCTACGCTAAGTTCATGAAGGACATCATAGCGAACAAGAGATCGCTGGAGGAAACAGAAACCGTTCACCTCACTGAAGAAGTGTCGGCGGTTCTACAAAGGAGCCTACCTCCAAAGCTTGGAGATCCCGGTTTACCTATTGTCCCCTGCTTTATTGGTGAAATTGACTGTGGGAGTGGGTTATGTGATTTAGGTGCTAGTATCAATCTTATGCCTCTCTCAACTTTTAATAAGCTTGGAATTGGTAAATGCACTCCCACTCCCATTCAATTACAACTAGCGGATAGATCTTTGGTTGTCCCTAAAGGGAAGGTAGAGGACTTGGTAGTGACTGTTGGTTCATTTGTTTTCCCAGCTGATTTCATTGTAATAGACATGGAAGAGGACCAGAGAGTGCCACTAATTTTGGGCAGACCTTTCATGAGGACTGCTAGAGCCCTTATAGATGTGGAGAAGGGCAAAATAATTCTGCGACTTCATGATGAAAAATTAGAATTTGACATGTCTAAAGTAGTGAAGAGACCCTCACAGGCTGAGGCTGTTTTTGCTGTAGATGTCATAGATTCAATTGTGCAGGATCACTCTCTCTCTCTTGTTAAAACTGATGCTCTTGAATTAGCTTTGTTTGAAGCTTGTTGTGAACAGGAATTCCACCCGATATGCTTGAAATGGTGGCTGAGTTGAACAGCAGATTTCTGGCTATAGACCGCTATCCACCACCCGAACCATTGGAACGAGCTGCTCAGAAGCCGTTGCCGTCGGTTGAGAAGCCTCCCACTGTGGAGATGAAACCTCTACCCTCTCACCTTAAATATGCTTTTTTGACTGATCCGTGTGTTCTACCTGTTATTATTTCTTCTTCTTTGACAGGTGCACAAGAGGAGAGTCTGATGAGGGTGCTTAGAGACCATAAACGGGCTATCGGGTGGACTATAGCCGACATCAAAGGGATCAGCCCTCATTTCTGCACCCACCGGATATTCATGGAAGATGATTACAAACCATTGGTTCAACCTCAGAGGAGATTGAACCCCAATATGAAGGAGGTTGTCAAGAAGGAAGTTCTTAAACTCTTAGATGCGGGGATTATCTATGCCATCTCCGACAGCAATTGGGTAAGCCCCGTGCAGGTGGTCCCAAAGAAAGGGGGCGTTACCGTCGTCCCCAACGAAAAAGGTGAGCTGGTGTCTCAGAGGACTACCACTGGTGGAGGGTCTGCATCGATTACCGGAAGCTGAACACCGCCACCAGAAAAGACCACTTCCCTCTCCCATTCATTGATCAAATGCTCGAGAGGTTGGCGGGACAAGACTATTACTGCTTTCTAGACGGATATTCGGGGTATCTCCAAATCCCCATAGCTCCTGAGGACCAGGAGAAGACGACATTCACATGCCCATATGGGACGTTTGCTTACACCCGGATGCCTTTCGGGCTTTGCAACGCCCCGGCCACATTTCAGAGATGCATGATGGCGATCTTCTCCGACTTCCTAGAAAAAAGTATTGAAGTCTTTATGGATGACTTCTCCGTCTTCGGTACCTCCTTCGACATCTGCTTGGATAATCTCGAGGCTATTTTGATTCGGTGTGAGGAGACCAATCTTGTGCTCAATTGGGAAAAATGCCATTTATGGTAAAAGAAGGAATTGTCTTGGGGCACAAGATCTCTTCAGAAGGTATTGAGGTAGACAAAGCAAAAATCGAAGTAATTGAAAAGCTACCTCCTCCAACATCAGTGAGAGACATTCGAAGCTTCTTGGGTCATGCCGGTTTCTACAGAAGGTTTATAAAAGACTTCTCCAAAATTTCAAAGCCTCTCTGTGACCTTTTGGCCAAGGATGTAAAATTTGAATTCACTGAGGAGTGCCTTAATGCCTTCAACACCCTCAAACAGTGCCTTATCTCTGCACCTATCGTGGTCTCCCCCGATTGGAGTCTACCTTTTGAGATCATGTGCGACGCCAGCGACTATACAGTAGGGGTGGTCCTTTGTCAAAAGAAGGAAAAGATACTGAGGAGTATCTACTACGCTAGTAGAACCCTCAATGATGCTCAAAAGAATTACGCCACCACTGAGAAGGAGCTATTGGCTGTGGTCTTCGCCCTAGACAAATTCCGATCCTATCTCTTGGGCAGCAAGGTTGTGGTACACACAGACCACTCGGCGTTGAAATACTTGTTCAACAAAGGTGATGCAAAACCTAGACTTCTCCGATGGATTCTGCTCCTGCAAGAGTTTGAGATAGAGATCCGGGATAAGCCGGGTGTACAAAATGTAGTGGCTGATCATCTGTCACGAATGGAAGTCCCTGATGATGGTGTGCCCATCAATGAATATTTCCCAGACGAGAGCATCTACATGATTGCAGAAACCGGGGACCCTTGGTATGCGGACTTTGCAAATTATTTGGCGAGGGGAGTGGTCCCACCAGAGATGACTTATCAACAAAGAAAGAAATTCTTCTCCGACGTCAAGAGGTATTTCTGGGAGGACCCTTTTCTTTTTAAGGTTTGTGCTGATGGGGTAATCCGGAGATGTGTGCCCATGAGTGAAGTGCAGGAAATTCTGATTCACTGTCACTCGGGTGAAGCCGGAGGACACCACGGTCCGGCACGAACAGCAGCTAAGATTCTTCAAGCCGGGTTTTTCTGGAAAACCCTTCATAAAGATTGTCACTCGTACGTTGCCTCCTGTGACCAATGTCAGAGGCTTGGGAACACTTCTCGAAAGCATGAGATGCCGCTCAACATAATGATAGAGGTTGAGCCGTTTGATTTGTGGGGTATCGATTTCATGGGCCCCTTCCCATCTTCTTGTTCCAACTTGTTTATTCTAGTGGCGGTCGACTATGTGACCAAATGGGTTGAAGCAATTGCAACCCCAACTAATGACGCCAAGGTTGTGATCAAATTTCTGAAGAAAAACATTTTCACCCGGTTCGGGGTACCAAGAGCCATATTGAGTGATGGCGGATCTCATTTTTGCAACAAACAATTCGAAGCGCTGATGAGCAAATATGGTGTGAGACACAAGGTTGCTCTTCCTTATCACCCACAATGCAATGGCCAAGCTGAGGTCACCAACAGAGAGCTCAAATGGATTCTTCAAAAGACAGTAAGTTCCTCAAGGAAGGATTGGTCCATGAAGCTCGATGATGCATTGTGGGCATATAGGACCGCCTACAAAACGCCAATCGGTATGTCCCCGTTCCGGCTTGTTTATGGGAAGGCTTGTCACTTGCCGGTTGAATTAGCGCATAAGTCATATTGGGCAGTTAAGGCCCTTAACTATGATCTCAAGAGCGCCGGTGACAAAAGACGGTTCCAATTGACCGAGTTAGAAGAGATTCGGGAGGAAGCCTACGAAAATAACCGCATCTTTAAAGAAAAGACCAAGAAATGGCATGATAAGATGATTATGAAGCGGGAGTTTCACGAAGGTGACCGGGTCCTTCTCTACAACTCAAGGTTGAAGTTATTCCCCGGGAAGTTAAAGTCGCATTGGGCTGGCCCTTTTACTGTCACGAAGATCACCCCCTATGGAGCTTATGAGCTGAAGAATGTCAAAGGGGAGACTTTCATGGTAAACGGTTCCCGGCTAAAGCATTATCAAGGAGGCGACATCCAAAAGGTTGAAGCTCGGGCTCTTTACTTAAGAGACCCTCCAGGTTCATTCTAACCCTCACTATGGTCTAGCCAAAGACCTTAAAAAGACGGGCAGCTTTTCGGGAGGCAACCCGGACTCCTTTCTTTCAATTTAAGCAATTCTTGTGTAGTATTGTTAGTAGGCCCTTTTTGATGTTTGTGGTTGTTTATTTTAGCTGTTTTAGTTTGTTTTTCTGGTTTTTATGGTCTAGAGCTGGCTGATAATGTTTTGAGGAGCGAAACAATAGGATTTGGGAAATTTTTGTCCCGACCGACCCACTGTGGGTCGGTCCAGCTCAAAAATTCCGAAACTCAACATTCTGGAATGGACCGACCCAAAGCCCTGGGTCGGCCCTGGGTCGGTCCAGCAAAAAGATTTTGTACTAAACTCTCGGGAATGGACCGACCCATAGCTCTGGGTCGGCCCTGGGTCGGTCCGAAGAAAAATTTTGAAACTGAACTCTCGGGGATAGACCGACCCACAGCATTGGGTCGGCCCTGGGTCGGTCCGAAGAAAAATTTTGAAACTGAACTCTCGGGGATAGACCGACCCACAGTACTGGGTCGGCCCTGGGTCGGTCCGAAGAAAAATTTTGAAAAAAAAAAATAAGAAAAAAACGAAGCGTTTTGTCTGTCTCCTTCCTTCCTCATCTCTCGCCCCGACCTTCTCCTTCCCCGATTATTTCTCGCACCCAGCCCCCTCTTCTCCTCTGCCCTTTCTCACGCACAACCCCCCCCCAGCACCACCACTCCCCGTCGCCCTCCACCACCACGCCCTTCCGTCGCCCGTGCACGCCCGCGCTGCGCCGACGCCGCGCCCAACCAGACCACGTCGCCTCCACCCACGCACCAGCACGCCACACTCCCCTCTCCATCCGAGAACCCTAACCCCCAAAATCGACCCCCTTCTCGAGTTTTAGCCACAAATTGCCACAATTTCTACTCCTTTATTGCTCCAACACATTAAGGTATGTTATTCTAGCCCTAATTGTCAATTTGATGAACTTTTGAGCAAGTTCAATTTTGGGCTATATTTTGAACGAACCAAATGGGGCCTTAGTTGACAAATTGTGATTTATGCCCATTTGATGATTTGGGTGGCTACTCATTGTTAATTGGGGGTTTGGTGATTTAACATTTTTGAGCAAGTTACATAATGGGATGAAATCAGTTCGAACCAAACAGGGCATAAGGTGAAAATTTCCTATTTTGGTACATTTGTTTTGGAAGTGTAATTTACTTGATTGTTTTCGGGTTGGTGGGTGGAATTGGGCACGACGTTTGGGCAATTTGTTGGTTTTGGCATAATTGTGTGCTTTTTGTCTCTATTTGAATTAGGCTTTGTTTAGCATTATTCAATTGTGCTTCACTGTATGTTATTGATTTGCGGGTACTGCTGGATGATTAGTGAGCATGCTTGACCCTAAATGCCTAAGGTTTTGCCTTTCATTGGTTGGATTTTGTGGCGACTACATTGCAAAAATTTGGTGAATCGTTGGTGTGTTTGGTGGGATAGTTATCCTTTTGCTTGCAATTGTTAGTGGTATGCTAAGTAAGCTGATTGATACCCTTGTAAGCGAGAATGTGGAGGTTCTTAGAACCGGGAAAAGTGTAGAAAAACGGGGGAAACTCTGCCCAAATTTTCAATTTCCGTTACACTTATCTCTTTTAATTCTCTGATTTTTAACTTTTCATTTAACTCTTTCTTGTTTGTTTGTTATTTCTTTTTGTTGTGTTCTGTTGTTTGATGTTGATGTTTCAGTACCATGAGTGGACGACCTCGACGCACCCAGAAGCGCAAGGGTAGCGCCAGTACTTTTCAGGCGATTGAGCTCGCCCCTGTGCCTACCGGTCCACCAGAGGGCCTTCTCGATGGGCGCTTCATCAGTGAGGAGGCGCGAAGCTGGTACAACAACCCGCGCACTCGGGAAGCCGAGCAGCCGAGTGCCGGTTCCTCCTCCTCCGGGGCAGCAGCCACTACCGCCCCACTCCTTACTCTGCCCCCGCCACCGCCAGACACCATTTCTAGGCAGGAGTTCGAGGAGCGGATGGCAGCTTATCAGCGTCAGCTGCAGGCCGAGATGGAGGCCCAGATGCAGCGCATGCGAGACGAGTTCCGCTCTGGTGCCCCACCTCCTCAGTAGCCGGTTGTTTCTACCCCCTCCCCTGACTTGTATTTCAAACTACATTGGTGTTAAATTTGGAGTTTGGTTGTGTTTTAGTTTTGACATTTCTTTACAAACCTTAAACTTCAAGTATGTTCCTTTCACTTTTAGTTTGTATGCGACCTTTTCGAATATTATATCGTAGACTCATCCATGAGTCCAATTTTGTTATCTAACCTTGGGCTATTAGTGTATTCTTCGGAATCCTGTTGCGCATCTTTTGTTTTTGTCAATGATTGTAGATATATACACCCCGTATGCAAGCATTTTCAACGCAGCATACGACAATTGCAAGAGGCGATCTTGCACATTTTTCCACGGTCTCCGGCCACTCTCAAGTGTGGGGGAAACCTTTACCCACTCCACGTCTAATCAGGGGAGTACTAGTTCGATATATATTTCGCAGTTGCTTTACACTTTTTGTACAATATTAGTCAAAAATCGAAACGGTCATCTCTTTATTTCCTATTGGGTTCCGCATTGACAAATGAGGACATTGTCCTACTCAAGTGTGGGGGAAGTGACCTTTTCTTTTTGATGCACTTCGCAAGCTCCCCATACATACTTATTACTGCCATAAAGTAGTTTCATTTATAGTAAGCAAGTCTTTCCATGAATGCTTCGAACTTTCCACCTAAATTTTTTCAAAAATGCTCTCTTGAGGAGCGATTAATTGCGGTGCTTCCATAAATCCCTTTCTTGGTGAATTTTAATTGCTTAGGGGTCCTTTCTAATCTTCTCATCTAGGGATTGCTAAGGGGTGTTTCCTCGTGGAAATTTTTACAAGGACTTGAGAGGCACCATCGGTAACCAACAAATGAGAGTTGAGTGCTCTGTAAGGCAAGGCAAAATGCCGAAATTACTTCTTCTCATCTCTTGTTGCAAAAGGAAATCCAATGCAAATCTCTATTTTTCCTTTTGTTTTTCTTCATTGCCCATTCTTGAGAGAAGTTGGCCATGGTAAAAGTTCTCCAAGTCCAAAGATCTTTAAGCACATGGAAACACTCTGGATCATACCCCGAAGCTCTATATTTTTATTTACCCTAAGCACACCCATGTCACCATGAGAAGGTTGGTTCACTCCTCTCGAGATTTTTCCACAATTTTGCTCACTAAAGTTCAAGAATTCATCTAAATACTTGTTTGCTGTAAATGTTCCTTCTTACTATGGGCTCCTATCAAATTTTGCTTGAGGACAAGCAATTAGATAAGTGTGGGGGAGTTGATAAGTGGTGAAATAATGCTATTTTGAGAGCTTCATTTACTTCTATTCTATTGCATGCATGACTTGTTTCACCACTTAAGAGAGTGTTTTAGTGATTAATAGTTAACTAATGGAGTTTAATCTCTTGTTAGGTAAAAGCTCATTTTGAACATACTTACGAGCTTCCTTGGAGTTAGTAGCATGCATCAACGGATCCCTCATCCTTCAAACTTTCCGATGCCGCAAACGGGGAGCAATTCCGAGCTACTATGAAGGTTCTAGGCCCCGTGCAAGTTAGAGCAATAACTCTGGCACAGGACCGACCCACAGGACCGACCCACACTGGGTCGGTCGTATTGGTTTTCCCGGATGCCAAGTTTCTGGAATCGACCGACCCATAAGCCTGGGTCGGATCTGGGTCGGTCATACTTAAAATGACTCACGTGCTTTCTTCTTCGAAGACCGACCGACCCACGGGACCGACCCAGTCTGGGTCGGTCGGGCAGAAAATTTGCCCAGATCTGCGTTTTTAAAAGCTGATTCTGGGGGCTTCTTCCTCATTATCAAATTCACCCGACTCCAACCCTAAACAGACAGAGAAGAGGCGAAAATAGAAGAGAAAAGAGAAGGAGAAGAGAAGAGAAGAAAGGAGGAAGAAGAAAGTGAAGTTTTCTACCTCCATTGAAGCTTGGAAGCTCCTCTAATGGCTAATTCTTCCCTCTTCTTGCTCTTTCCTTTAGCTATGTCTGAGTAGTTCCATTTGTATCCTAGGATGAGGGTTTGAACCCATTTTGCTCATTGAATGCTAGAAACCTAACTCATTTGTTACTCTTGTTTTATTTCCTTCAATATCAATGAATGCACTAAATTGATCTCTTATTGCATTTATGGTGGTTCCATTCAATATTTGAGTTTGAGTTTGGAACTAGACCAAGAAGGGAGTAAACCCTAACCTTTGCTTTCTTGATTTTGGAAGTAAATGCTTGGGGCTATTATTTAAGAGTGCTTGCTTAATGTTATTTGATGACTTGAACCTCCTTTGATTAAGGGGTTCGACTATTTAAGTAAGAATTGGATTTCCCATGATTTGGGAATTCATGAGCTAAACTCGAATAGGCATTGAGATGATGAGTTATGGTTTTGAAGTTCTTTGAGTGAATTGGGTGATTCCCACTATCCTAGGGTACTCTCTCCATCCATTCCATTCACAAACATTTTACTGTTTTTACTGCATTTTAGTTAACAAAACGAACAACCAAGCTTGCCTCTGGCTAAACCCCCATTTTACCGTTATTTTGCACTTAACTATTATACCGAAGCTTGGGATTTAGAAACCAATTTCCTTGTGGATACGACACTTGTTTTACTGCAACGAATTGGGTGCACTTGCCCATTTTAGCTAGGTTTGATTATTATGTATGTAATTTTCTCAACATTCAGCTACGAGTTCAAGAGTCGAAAATCAGTAGTAAAAGGGTCATGAGTAAAATTATCACAAGCTACATCTATACTAGTTTAGTTAGTTTAGTATTATTGCTTTTCTTTATTTTCCCTTAATCAAACCAAAAACCCTAAAACCTCAATTTTACATTTATGCACTTTTTGATTACATTCTTGCACATTCACTAAGCTTATAATATATTAGATAGTTACGAAGTCCCTATGGTTATGACCTTATTGAGCTACAACAACTGGGTTCACTTCCCATTAGTTAGCAAGATAGTTTAATCATTATTTTGCCTAACAGTCACAGAAACAACAACAAATAAAATTGTTCCAGCCTAACAACTTTTATTTATTCTTACTCCTTCCTCGGTAAGGTTCAAATCATGAGAGAACCTACAAGCTACAGAGAAGCAGCAACAGATTCAAACTGGTTGCGGGCCATGAAGCACGAACTTCAAGTCTTACAAGACAATTAGACATAGGGTGCATTCGACTATGAGATTAATCTCAGCCCTAACGCATGTATAATAACCTTTAAGTTTAATGTTGTTTTTATGTTTCTGTATGGTGGGACCCAAACATTATATTTACCATTGACAAAATGACAAATGGCTTATAAAGTTGATAAAGTTGTTTTGATTTTTTAAAGCTCATAATCGAACGGAGCCATAGACAATAGTTCATAAACCTGGAGGTAAAAGGATTGTAGGATGTAGGTCGGTATTTAGAATAAAGTTGAACTTTTATGGCACAGTTAAAAGGCACAAAGCACACCCTGTTACCAAGGGTGACACATAGCGGTATGGAGACGACTTCTGGGAAACGTTTTCCTCACTTGTCAAGATGACAAATATAAGGACCTTAGTTGTTGTCAAGGCAAAAGGGCAATGGCAACTGCATCAACTTGACATCAAAAATGCATTTCTCCATGTTGAGGATTAAGTTTACATGGAAACTCCAGAGGGCTTGAAGGAACTATACAGAGGTAAAGTCTGTCGATTACACAAGTCCCTATATGGACTGAAACAAGGGTCCAAAAAGTGGTATGAAAAGCTTATAGTTTTCCTTCATTTACATGGTTTTATTCAGTCTAAAAACGATTACTCTTTCTTCGCTAAACACAATGGAAATTATCACACTTTTTGAGCAATCTATGTGGATGATATGATTTTAACAGGAAACGATTCTACTAAAATTGTTACACTGAAGCATGATTTACACAGAACATTCAAAATAAAGGACCTGGGAAATCTAAGCTATTTCTTTGGAATGGAATCCTCTACCAGTGAAGGAATTATCTTAAGTCAAAGTAAATATGCTTGCGATTTTGTTTATGAATATCTAACTTCTAGTGTCAGAATAGTTTTGTTCCCTTACCTACATGAATCAACTTGGAAGCCACGCTAGGTCAGCCTCAATATGATCCAGGTCACTACAGAAGACTCATCGGCAAAGTCAATTTCCTAATAGTTACATGACTAGATCTAACATTTCCAGTTCAACATTTAAGTCAGTTCATGAAGAATCCAACTGATGAATATCTTCTAGATGCCTTACATTTGCTCCGGTATATCAATGAGACAACCAGACAGGGAATTATCTTCAAACCATAACTAGACCCATTAGCATTCTGCGAAGTTGATTGGGCTAGCTGCACCATCACTCGTCGATCTGTCAGTAGGTACATCATCCTGCTAGGAGGATCCACAATAAGCTAGAAGTCAAAGAGTAAGAGACAGTCTCCCTCTCCATAGTAGAAACAGAATATAGGTACATTTGATGGGTCATAACTGAACTAACCTGGTTATCTCGCCTGCTTCACGGACTTGGAGCTAATGGCATCACACCAATACCCATTAACTGCGATAACAAGGCTGCTATTTTCATAGCACGAATCCAGTTTTCCATGAGCACACCAAGCATATAGACTTGAATTGTCATTTAGTTCGTGACAAGATTCAAGGAGGATTAATAACCTTGCAATATATCAAGGAGAACATCAGTTAGCTGATGTAATAACTAAATCTGTCACAGCCAAAGACTACCAAAACTTCCTACGGCACATGGGTTCTGTTGAAGCCATCCAAGATAAGGGGAGTGCAACATATACTCAAATCATCCGTGACCCAGATTAATAGCAAGTAGTGTTACAAACTCAAATCCCGTGACCCATAATAATAGCAAGCAGTCTAAAGGTTTTTGAAGTTAAAATGACAAATTCGGAGGTTGCAAGATTTTCAAGCAAAAATAGCCTCTATCTTGAGGGGGAGTGTCGACATTATGCTACATGTCACACTCACATGTTTAATATCTAGTACATCTCTTTATAGTTAGTTCGTAGTACATTATCTAACCTTATAAAAAGGTCATTAGTTTCTATCATTAAGAGGTAGATTAGAAGCAACAACACTTTTTATCAAGATATATTTTCCTCTCTGTCATACATGAACAAGAATATAGATCTTTATTAATCAATAATTACTACTCAATCATGGACATTGTTGTACACCTAGAGCAAGGGTGTTGAGAAATTGAATTTTTTATTCTACAACAAGTACGACATAGGGGTGAATTAGGGACGGGTAAAATTTTGTATATTAAATCAAAATGTATCTTTTCACTAATGAGGAAGTTTTAGAAATTTCAAAACATTTCTTAACTCACATATCATCATTCGAGACATTTCGAACATGTTTTGATCTGTTTCTAGAATCCAAAACGTTTTGGGAACGAGAAACGTTGCTCTATTGCCGTCTCTACGCTTCATAGTTCATCCCTATGGTAAGGTTTTATAGAATGAAAATCGCGGTAGAAGTATGCCATACAAAATTTTTAATGAAGAGCCGTAAAACCAACTAGGATTTCACTTGTATGAGGACACATTGGCTAATCACGTTATGAATGGTCACATTGACATTGTCGTGGCAGAGGTGAATAGGGAACAAGGAAAGAAGGGTGATGAGATGGTTTTTTAAGGAAGAAACTTAGAAGAATTTTCAGAATATCCTCAGGGTTTGAATTATTGAGGGTCGGGAACGGGGTAACTCGAGTGAATCTTGAAGATCAAGGAAAATGTTGAAGCAAAGAAACAAAATGAAATTGATGTGGATGAGAAGGATAATAGAATGATAGAACTAGTAAAGGAGCTAGGATTCTAAATCCTCAATAAACAAAATGAAGACCTTAGTGCATGTAAGGAAATATTTTTCTTGGAGCACAAGTAGATAGTAAAGATGGTACAACAAACAATGATAGAAGTTGTGCGGAAGCGATGGGTGAAGACAATAGCTATGCTGAAAGTAAGAAGAACATTCCAAAGTTGGTTTGGCTATTGAGTTTATGTTCGTCTGTTCATGCAAGTAATTGACCAATTGGTGAAGTTGGTTTGCACTAAACCCTTTGATAGGAGACTTAAAATTCTTCTCATTGTTCGAAGTTCATCCCCTTTTCTCTTCGTCAATTGATGACCTAACACGAGTTTTTCTAGGTTTCTTAATTTCTTCACCTGGAAAACCTATCAGCCACTAGCAATCAGTCCGATGTGGCCGATCTTTCCGCAGTTGGTGCACTTCAATGGCTCCTTTTGTTTCCGCTAGGGATTCTGTTTACTGGCTTCTTGTTTGGAAATCTAGGGTTCACAAATGATGCATGTTCTTTGTCTGTTGAATGAAGAATTTCCACCTTTTCTTCCTAAAGTGACTGATTCTTCATTTTCTTCTCTCGCTTCACGTGTTCCCCTTTGTTTTTCTTCCCGGATCACCAACGAGAAGGCTTGTTCACGACCTGTATAACCTTCATCCCAATACTGTCCTTGTATGTGAATGAAAGACTTGTTTAGACCCATTAGAAAATGAATCATTTCGTCTTCTCCTCTTTACTTCGTTTAGATATGCTTCGTTTGACACAAACGATAACAAGTGCAGGCCTGCAAAGGTCGCGCAAGATTGAATTGTGCCCACAGTTCTCTTTGTCTCAAGAAGTAATCTATAACAGACTTGTCACCTTGTCTCAAATTTGCAATCTGATTCTTGATGTTTCCACAATGTTTGGCATGAGTAGTGACGGATCCAAAGTAGGGGCACCCTCCACCTCCCCCCCCCCCCCAAACTTTTGAAAATTTGTCAAATGCTCTTATAAATTTTTAAAAAGTACAAAATGACATAATGTTTTAAACAGTGATAGTGTCAAAAAAATTATCCCCCCCCCCAACTAGACCTGGATTCACCACTGGGCGTGAGGGAAGATGTATCCACTAAACCATGAGCGAATTGACTAGTTCCCTTGCCACCGTTTGAACTAAATCTTGACTATCTTGATGTTTTATGCTCTCGTTAATGAAACCATGTTTACTCTTGGCTCTTAGGGTTTTCCACATGGTCCACTTCCAACCAAGGAATCCTTCACCAATGAATTTGGTGCTAAATTTTATCCAACTTGTTTTGAAGCGTGGACATAGAGGGGATCACTGGGATTGATTGAAACATTGTCGTCGGAGCTTGATCTTGTCATCTTCTCAGGCTCTTTCCCATTCACCAATGATGGAGAAGTGATCAATGCTCTGATACCATGTTAGATTCTTATGGAAGAATGATGAACAAAAGGAATTCTATATTGAGATAGAGAGGTGTTTTAAGAGAGGAAAGAGAACATATTGTTGCATTACAAAAAGGAAAGCTAGGGAAAGGTAATAAAGGAATGTATATATAGGCCTATTAGCATTATAGACCATTTGGGCCTAATAATACTAATCCTGCATATTACAAACATAACATATAATACACTCCAAGGGTTACAAACATACCCTAAGATTACATTCTATATCTTATACGGCCTCGATCACATGTAATTATAATAAAACAAAAAAACAAAAAAACAAATTTGTATGTCTATTGCATCCATTTTGTGTCCTTCCCCGTACGTACGTTTTCTTCCCTTCAATGTTGATTGTAGCAATGATTATCAAGTGTAGAAGTGTTGAGATTCTATAGTGAATGCGGTGTTCGTTTTCAAGCGATGGATCTTCTTCACTCCGTTGGTCTTCATCTTCTTCAGTAGGCCTGTATCTTCTTCAATAGACTTCGTCATCTCCCTTTTCACTTGGGAGGAGGCTGTGTGCTTATCGCGTGCGTACATAATACTGGTGGTGATTAAGCTTTTTGTTGTAAATTTCTTGAAAGAAATTTCTACACTAGTGCGGTTAGTTGGTGGATTTAAGTTTTAAGGATTTATTGTCAATATTGGCTCCGTTTGATGTTCTCAGCTAACAGATCAGAAGGAATAAAATATACGAAAAAACTGACGCTGCCGTGTTTGGGTTATCAAACGAAAGTAGTTTGAAATTGTAATGTAGTTTGAAATTGTAATGTAAAGCAAGTGGAATAAAAGAATTACACGACTTAGTCACAGAGACCTAGTCTATGAACAGTTATCAATATTATGAGCACTGAAAATAGGCACAATATTAAAATGATCTTCAGGTGCAGAGATTATATAAGTTGTTTATGAGCATCATGACAGTTACATTATTAAATATGCTTTCTTAATTTTTGACTTTCTTCCAAAGGGCTCTTGGTTATTATATTAATCATTTGAACTATTTTGCTCATTTACTCTATAAATACGTCCAGCTCAGTATTTTTTTCCACCCAGCAAAGCATTAAAATATTTAAAAAAAACGGTCTTCAAAAGAATGAGCATAGAATCAAGATCAAACCGACACAGCCGTCGACTGTCTGATTCAGGTATCAGGCGATCCAGTTCTTCACTCTGTAAACAGAGGACTGGGACCATAACCACCTTGAACCAGGTCATGGCCAGCTCTACCTAGCATCAAGATAATTAGGCTAATACGTAGCCATAGGGGTCTCTGTTAACAACACCTAGTACAGGTAGCGCAGCTGCTGTGCAGATGTGTCAAAATACTTCAGGTTGCTTTAATTTGAATTTTGACTTTGGAAGACATGAGAAGTTCAAGACCTAACAAATAATGCTTTGAACAAATCAGGGATTATATCCAGATTAGGTTTCCAGTTAAGATACACAAGCACAACATACACATGTACGGGGCCTCATTTCCATATGCAAGACAAATATTCCGATAACTGTTTCAATGTGGGCAAGATGTTAGCTGGGTTCTATTTTCATACTTGTTTCAGAACCTTCACCTAAATGATACGAGGACAGGAAGAAGACTCTGTGATTTTTCTTCAGGAACCTGACAAGTAATTATGAAGAGTAACCAAACAGAGGACGACAAGCCAGTTGCGAATCAAAGCATCGAAATAACAATTAGTAGATATGTAACTGTTAAAAAATACGCTCCATTCGCCAAGAAGGGATAATAACATTACTTGAGCAGATCATTGAACTTTTCCTGCAATTCTGTTAGGGTTTCCTCTTCAAGATTCATGGTTGCACAGGAGTGAAGGTAGCTTAACTGCAACCACTAACCGGAAACTAAGTCAAAGAGAACCCAAAGTTTTTCCTATGACACTGAAATGCTATAAACCCCAAAAGCTGAAGTCCGAAGAGAAACAGCAATCGGAATCCCAAGAATCATAAAAGTATACCATACCAAACAAGCGAAGCAGATGTTCAGCGCCATATACTTTTGAAGGGGAGACTTCTCCAGCAGTTGCTTCTTTATACTGTTGGCGCTCCTTGTTATACAGAAGCATGATAGGCAATGCTTTATCAAAGTAAGCACGCAGACCATTCAGCATTTCATCAATTGAATTTGATCTCCTTCACCAAACAGAAAAAAAAAAAAAACCGGGGCGGCTATCAGGCCTCAGAACAAAAGGCCGCCAAAACAAGGTTGTATTACAATATAATAATAGGCATGCAATTAAAAGTGTCTTTGGTAGGGGTGAGCAAACGGGGCAGCTATTTTGGTTATCTGAAATAATCATTTTTTCCGGGTTTGATCATTGTATTTTTCAACCATCCTACAAATCTTTTGTTATTTCGGTTAAAACAGTAATCGGTAATAAAGTACAGTTCAGTTATCGGATATGGAAACTCATACTTTGGTTATCCGTAATAACCGAACTTTTATAAAATATTTTTATAATTTTTATTTTTTTCTTAACCCAATAATTTTATCTAAGGGTCCGTTCGGTAGTCGCAATGAAATGCAGCAATACCTGCTTTTACATAAAGCTTATCATGGTTAACCAGTGTTAGATTGACAGCTACTCTTTTTTTGTTATGTTGGTCAACATTCTACCCAATTATAAATTGACACATATACAAGTGAAAGAGATTAATTTCTAAACGCGCTGAGCGAACAGGCCCTAATACTTCACTATTCACTCAATCAGGATTGGTTTTAATTATTTTGGTTAATTCAGAAAATTTGGTTATTTTGGTTATTTTGGGAAGTTCGGTTATTTTAAGAAGTTCGGTTATTTAGGTTATTTTAGAAACTTCGGTTATCGGGCGGTTAACGGTTATTAGTGTAACATAAAAACGGTTATTAGTTAAAATGAATATTAGTATTAAATTCGGTTAATTCGGTTATAACTGATAAACCGAACACCATACTTTATTTCAAACTTCGAATAATGGATATCCATTTTAACCGTTTGCTCACCCCTACTCTTTGGGGCTTCCATTTCCTACACCTTCCTTCCTGATATCCTACAACATCATCTTCATACTATTTGAAAGACAGCAGCAAGATGGAGTATATGGAGTGCAAGTTCAGTGAGGACAGGAACACAAGACGACATCAGGATAACCTAGGATGGGAGAAATCAGGGTCAGTGATGTTTTCTATTAATTGGGATCCATAATCCAAAAGGATGAAAACTGGATAGAGATGTATCACATAGGATCACAGTGTGCTGGCAAAGATGGAGTGGTGCATCAGTATTTCTCTCTGATATCGTGGTATGCCGGTTAAACTAAAGGGTAAATTCTATTGCACAACAATTAGGCCTGCACTTTAGTATGATACCGAGTGTTGAGTGGTAAGCCAATACCATTCTAAAAGTTGAGTGTGGCAGAGATGCTAATGCTACATTGAATGTGTGGACATACCAGAAAAAATCGTATGAAGAGTGAGATAATTAGACTAATTAAGGTGGGAGTAACAGCAATTGAAGAGAAGATGCGTGCAGTTTGTTTGTGGTGGTTTAAACATGTAAGTAGGTGACCGAGGGAGGCATCAGTTAAGCATATTAAGATGTGGGAAAAAGAGGGAAGTAAGAAAGGGAGAGGAAGACCCAAACAAACATGGGCTAGAGGGCTAGAGTGCTCAAGAAGGACAAGTGGATACTCGGGATATGTGAGAAAATGTCTTTAGATAGGACGGAATAAAGAAGTATTCAAGTGGTTGAATGTGTGATTTGTATTAATTAGCGTGAGTGAAGATGATACTTGGGCATTTTCACTACTTAACTTTGGATCTCTATTCTCACCCGTTTTAAAAACCCTGTACTCCTTCCGTACTCTCTCTCAATCCTGTCATAGTCCCTGTTTTTCAGCTCCTTGGGGTTCTTCTTCCCGTATATCGATAGATATGTCCAACCTCGTATATTGACTCATGTTAGCCGACCCCACTTATTTTGGGAAGAAAGCTTTGATGTTGTAGTGTGAAAGACAGAAAAATGATCCGGGTGCAAAGTGATGGTGAAGAAAAGGTTATTATTGCTGCAGCAATACCCGGTTTTACAAACCCTGTATTCCTTCCTTACTCCTCTCAATCCTGTCATAGTCCCTGTTTTTCAGCTCCTTGGGGTTCTTCTTCCCGTATATCGATAGATATGTCCAACCTCGTATATTGACTCATGTTAGCCAACCCCACTTATTTTGGGAAGAAAGCTTTTGATGTTGTAGTGGGTGAAAGACAGAAGGAGTTAGTCCGGGTGCAAAGTGATGGTGAAGAAAAGGTTATTATTGCTGCAGCAATAGTGTAGAGGAAGAAAGGTAATTAAGGCAACTGTGATCAATATAGCTAATGTTGATGATGCACATGAAGCGACACATAACACACAACGTACAATGGATAAATTAAATTTCAGTATAACCAGTTGAAAGAACTTACGTGTAACCATTGTGTTCCCTGTAGTCGTGATCTTCATAAAAATCTCATCACATTTGGAGAGCGTGGAAGTTTAACAAGCTGAAAATAAGATTGGCGTCATTCAAAGAGACATCACCACTAACACATATAGACAATTCTGAATGCAAAATAAAAGTATAATCGATGACAGCTGATCCTAAATCTTACCACAGTGCAGGCAAATCCCCAATTTTATGAAGAATATTCCAGAAGGACTAAAATTATAAGCATGAATATATTGTAAATTGCCCCTTTAACCCCCCCCCCCCCCCCCCCCCCCCCCCCCCCCCCCCCAACTGAGATTCACACTCGCAAGATAATTACAGTTTTTACAGATCATGACAAATAGGTAGCTGGAAGAAGATAACAGATAGTAAAGAGGTGGTAACATATCTGCCTCGCAAAAGTAAGAAAGTTGAGGCAAATATAAATCGGCTACCTTGTCCATCTGAGTCACAAATTCACATTCATCGACTAACTGCTTCTTTAATATTAGGGGAATGTAGATGTTACAGTACTTCTCCACAGGTCTCCTGCCCTTGTCCTGTAACAGACATGACACTGCAAATTTTGGCTGAACACGTTTTTGTCAAGCTTCATTTGTATCTGATCAAGGCCATAAAGTCTCATATGCTATCAATGTTTATAGCACTTGGCTGCTGCTGCCATAAATCATCTAAAGGAGTGAAAGTTTGGCAATCAAAAGAAAAGTAACTCAGACAATCTGAAGCGCAAGTTGAATAGGATATTCTCACAATTGATTTTTCCCACTCCAGAACTACTATGGCTTGTGGAAGAATTTCGAAGAGTTCAGTAACAGGTGAGAGTTTATTCAAGAAAATCCATTCTAAACAAGGCAACCGTTTCTGGAAGAATATATATAGGGGGAATATGAATTTGCAAAACAATTACTCCTCAAGTATCAGTTTTAACTTCTAATTATTCTAAGTTCCAATATTTTCCAAATGAGATCCCAGAAGAATCATATTACATCGAAGTATACGACAGCCAAGGTTTTTTTTGTTCACTTATAATTAGTTGTCTGCTAGCTTGTTTTCTGCAGATGCCAGATATTTGATGATATAGCAAACGGAAAAAACAATATGTCTGTTGTCCTAGAAGGACGGAATTATAGAAAGATATTGAGAATGAGGTAGTACAAGGGAAAGGAATCATGAAATTTAACTCGCGTGTAACAAGTCAACTGCAAATTTGGAATAATAATTTACACATCAGAGGTTCTCAATAAAGCATATGCTTCAACATGCAGGCGTTCTCCAAAGAAACTCAAGTTAAGGACGCTTGCAGTTTTTTGCAGGCACAAAAACTACTAATGTTCTGCTCTTAGTCTAACTCTTTTGTTTAGTGTTTTCTTCTTTCAAATATAATAAAAATAAGAATACTTTTTAATTCTCATCTTAATGTTCAATTACTCTTCTATATTCAATATGTCCGGTCCTTTAGAATGCTTGTCCCATACTGAATAAGCAATTGCCTGTAAATCTGTAAAAATACCAAAAAAGAATGTACCTTGATAGCAGAGTGCTTCCCTCTTCTTCTTTGACAAACCACAATAGTAGAACCTCTTTGCTTTTTGCTAGCTCCATCTGCACAAATCTCAAAATCAAGTTATTAGATGACTAAACCATTTCATTCTTCTCTTGCCTATAACAAAGGACGTAAAGTACAAATCACCTTTCAAGTCTTTCTCTCCCGTCTGTGCTTCTCATCAGGCTTCCTCATCTTTGAAAATTCATTGGTGAATTTAATCAAGCGGTCAGCTCCTACCCATTCATCCCAACTGATCATACAAAGCACGTGGAATAAAAGTTTATTTATAATACCCAGAGAAACAACTTAATAACGTTAATAGATACTATATAGTATCATTTTCTTTTTAAAGTTAATCAAACTGCCCTGAAACTAACAACGTTGATCATGAAAAAATTTCAACCCCGTATCAGATGAACTGATATCAACGGCCTATGGCAAGTAAGAAATTGTAGAGATCAGGTCAAGAAGCCCCATATTGACTATAGAGTTAGTGCCTTGGTGAGCGCAAGCAGCTCTTTACTTGACTCCCTGAAAATGATAAGAGTATCAGCAGGTTACCTTCTGTTCAACCCTGTGATATCATGACATGCAATCAGAGGAGCTCAGAGATTGGCAGCGCCCAATACTAGTAAGCGTAAAAGCTGCTTCCATCTGAATTTCGGAAAAGGATTAATGTATTCAACATCATTTGCAATGCAGGTTCCATTTTAAACAGCAGATGAGAAATGCATATACACTGAATTCCTGAATAAGTTTTTTTGCAGGAACATTAGGCAAGAAAAGGAATGCGCAATGACATAAACCAGGTAGGCTATTGTTCAGGTACTACCAGTAACATTTTTGTGGTCGTTAAAAACCGATACCATTACAGATTCTTTTGTTGTTTTTCACTGGGTATAGTTACAAAAAGGGACATAGCACACCCTCCAAGAAGTAATACAAGAATTACCTTGACTAATAACATATGTTTTGTTGACTACCATAACGTTTCTATTTTTCTACAACCGCAAATCTTCTGCTGGGCAACCAATTTCTGTTACCTGACTAGCTAAACTTGAATTAGAACAAGAATTTATACAAAGAATGCCACCTCATTCCTTTCTTTCTCATCTATAATTTATTCTCCCCGCTCTATGTCATTCCTCCATCGATCTTCAACCTCCCACTTCTTCCGGAACCCATAGTTCCTTCATACCCTCCTATCAAATCCCAGTACACACCCCTACAGCCACCACCGTCCTATATTCCTCATCCGCACTCTGTCGGCAGCAGTGGCTAATGCTTTATATTCTTTTTTCTCTCTACTCTCTCACTCTCTCACCCCTGTTCGTCTATTTTTGCTACCTGAATCCAGGGCTCCCATCTTCCTTCATTCCCCTTCCCTTGATCAATCAAACTAGAGAACCTCCTCTCCAAACAAATTCCATCTCTATTTCTCTCTCCCCCATCGTCATCTCTTGCATAATTCAAGCCTTAAACCTCTTTCCAAGTGTAAGGATGCATTCAGCAGGCTATTGAAGAAGAAGGATAAGAGGAGCATCTTGTGGCATTAGGCTAAACAACAACATGCCATGCTGCCGGCAATGGTGGGGGCCTGATTGGTTCAACTAGCACATGGAACCACACAACGTTTTGATTTTTCACTCAAAAACACAGCTGGCTAAAAAATTCAGTCAAGGAAAGAAACTGTTCCAAAGTTGATTTTTACAGGTTGAGAAGTGTTCAGATATAGAGACATTCAAGTGTCTTGTACTACTTGATTTGGGATAATGATGATTGCCACTACTCATCAGGTGAAGGGGGAATTTGGTCGCGTTATATCAAGAAAGCAAAAGTATGTGTATGTGGCAGTTCACATTAATAAATATACAGAATAATAATTTGTTCAATAAACTACCTACCTTTAGTCTTGCTACTTTCCAAAAAATGTGAGTCGCTTGAGCCACAGAAACCCAAAACCCCTAATAGAAAGATATGAGCCGAGAATTGCACAGATCAGTGAATTACCCATAGTGGATGAAATGAATCCTTCATCATCTTCTTCATCACGCTCAATTTGCTCCACCTAGCAAAAGATGCAGAAAGGGTCATCTCTTCTCTATTTTGAATTCAACGAAAACAGATCCGATCAAAAAAAATCTTCATCCAGAGAGTAAATAAACCCCCCTTCTCCAACCACCAACAATATGCCAGATATCAAATGAACTATCAACACAGACAAAAAATTTCAAAGGGTGCTGGAGTGAAGGAAGCTATCTTGAAGCACTAAGGTAAAGTCGAGGGCTATCTCCTTTTCAGTATCGAACGCTTTAGCATACAAGACAATGATTCTTGGTTCTAGAAAACGACTTAACTTAAAGAGATTCATAAGAAGCCGTTCAGAGCACCGGCCTATTCACAGAAATAACCACTTTATCTCTACCGTGTAATCAATTCCTACAATCTGGCTCGACTACTATGGCTAGACTGGTATTGTAAGCGAGAAAGAATCTTGACTTACTTTTGCTTTGTAGAAAAGCCCACTATGACTGGCTAAAAACCACTCTCCAACAGAGTAAGGACTCGGCGCGGGCACACATGGGGTGCTACCAGCCCACGGGAGAGCTTTGTGACCATATCTACACAGGAGGTGGTGGCACAAGAAACGGCTGCATCTTCGCTAGCATCTACATCTGCGGAATTTCTCATTTCGGCGACCTCCACAGGATGCGCGTTCCGGGAGAAATTAATCAGGATAATGGCCGGCTCTGAATTTCAGGATTAATGTCCTCTGTAAGTTTTCCAGGAGTGGCCGGGGAGGACTCAAATTTAGACAGAACTGCACCGTCAGCCGGCAGTTTTTCATATATTGTGTAATGTTGTTCCAGGAGGAGCGTATATATACACTTTTGAAAAAAGCTACGTTGTATATATTTTGTTAGTTCAAATTATAGGAACCTATTTAGGTTTTGTGATAATATTGGTAACACCTGTGTTTATCATAATTATTTTAACTCGAACCTTCGTCGGCTTAATCACTAATGATATCAGGCTGGACAAAAAATACTACTTAATTAGTACTCCCTCCGTTCAACAATCTGTCATTTTAGAAACTTGCACACTTAAGAGTAGAACAATGAAGCATGTACCAGTACTTTTTACTTTTCCATCTAGATAATAATTATTGTTTGTAGTTGGAATATTTTTAAAAGTGGAAAAAGTGTGTCAAAAAGCTAGAATGACACATATTTTTGAACAAGAGTCACACCTAAAATGCAATTATTAATTAACGGAGGGAGTATCATCTAAGTCTCTCCATCTCACTGTTATTTTCCCAAAAACATCAACCCTAATCCAGGAATGGTCTACAACCAAGAACAACTTTCTCTTTAAGTGTTGTGTAGCATAAACAACCTCCTAAAAACCGCGTGGAAGATTTGAGCATGATCATATTAAATAAGTTAGGGTTGATGTATATAGAAAAATAATGGTGATGGAGAGAGAGACTTAGATGATGCTAATTAAACAGTGTTTTTTATCCATCCTGGCATCATTTACTGAATAAGCTGACAGGTAAGTGATAAGCCTCAGACTTATCAATATTTTAGAGGTTAGATTTATAGAAATATTAATCAAAATAAGGATAAAATAGCTAGTATTATATTTTCTTTCATACAAAAGTTCATTTTATAAGTTTCAGACTTATGTTGCTATGTTTTTGTGTTAGGAATAAATCTCTAATCAAAGGATGAAGTTTTGTCGGGCATAATGCCGGATGTACAATTCACGACACGCGCGAAAAGTCGTCTCGTTTGACCAGAAGTTAGCAGTTAATTACCGTACAAAGTAACGATGTCGGGTGTGGTGCCGGACATCCCCTGTCCGGCACAAGCATCGTTTCGCTGGATTGGCTGTTTAATTGACCGTTTAAAAACTAACTGATGTCGGTTACCCCTATCCGGCATGACTTCCGCACATGTGAAAATTGAAAGTCTATAAATAGGCCAAAGGTCTGCAGCATTTAATCATCATTCATTATCCACGACTCATTCTCCCAAAATACCATACCACTTCTACCAAGGAAATTCTGCACATTCATCCACGACGAGGAGAAGATTTCTATCGGGTTCGAGGAAATTCTCACTAAGTTTGATTCTCTTTTCTCTTTGTATTCTTCTTGTAATTTATGTGGATGGTTGAGGTAGAGCTTCTGATTATCCTTGGTTCGGGATGAATCTTCTTTGTAAACAATATCATCATTCAATATATTTACAAGTGTTAAATAGATTTTTGGTCTTAGGCAAAATTGAATGTGTTGGCCACTCATTCTCTCATTCAAGTTCTACATTTTGTTAATCAAACAAGGACAGAATGGGTTGTAAAAATCTAGTGATTTTACCATTGTCTACTACAAATTAGGAGATGATACTTAAGATTAGGAAATTAACCCTTATAATCTCCATTGTCTTGTTCATTTATTGGCATAACATTTGCTAGATTCGATAATGGATTGTGAGTTCCTATTTTGAATCCGAAACTGGAAAAATATGACATTTTGGTCTTGGGGTGTATGCCGGGTGTCTGACGTCCGGCGCATTCAAGTCCTTGAATGTGTCGTGCATTGTCGTATCCAAGCAGGACGTTCGGCGCGTCATGTGTTTGGTTATTCGAGTCTTGTCAATAAATTTTGTGATCATATTCTCAATTAGGTTGATATAATCCCGAACCTAGGATATTCGTTGTAAATAGCCCATTTAGTTAGAAATTAGTTGTGTTGTAATTTGAATTAATGATCATTCCCCCCCCCCTATAAAACTAGGCAATTACTAAGGATTAGGACTGATTTTCTATTAAGTCTCTGGGTTAATACTCTTGGTCGTAATTTACTTACATTTTACTCCGACCAGGGATTTTTGCTACCCGTATTAGAGTTAGTAGGATTCTTTTGTTTATTTTTGTATATAATTTCCCTACTAAAAATCTTGTTAGCAGTAAGCAAGGGGTTAACATTTATTAAGGAGTTACAGTTCGGGGGCTCGTAGTTAGGGATACCATAACCTCGAGATGGGTACCAATAATTATGATAAACACAAGGTGGTTACTAGTATTATCCCAAAACCTTAAGGGAGTGCCCAGTAATTTACTTTTTGTTAACGTAAACCTTTACCTGGTAAATTTCAAACCTTACACATAGAGATGCATATCAATACCAACCAAATATAGCATCTTCTGTTATTACACAAGTTTAGTTTTAAGTTTATGAGAAATTTTGAAAACACCAAAATACTATAAGGTTTATGTTTATCAGAAATTTGAAAATCACCAAAATAGCTAGCTCTCCAAGTTTTCCAAGGTCACATGAGAGTCCAATACGCGACGTATATACAATTATTCTACACATTTGAAATCAGAATAGCTGGTTAGTCTTAATATTCCTCAAAATATTGAAAATGAAAGAGTTACCATAACAATGTAGGTTCTTGATAGTAGCTAGTCTTCAAGTTTGTCAAGGTCACATGGCAGTTGCTCATCAGCAGTAGATGCATCCATTTCTAGATGCCATCAATGTGAGCTCTTCCACATCCCATATATCGTTTGTTCCAATCCAAATTCAAACAGATGTGATGTATGTTAGGTGCATGTTGCTAGTACTACTTAGTTCTGTTGGTAAAAAACTAAGGGAATTCAAGTTCAATCTCTAAGGATTCCTCTATCATAAGAGGTTGTCTCTTCTTTCTCTTGATTATCTAGCTGATCTTTGTATCACCAAGGAAAGGTGGAGACCAATGCAAAGGGTGTAGAATCATAGGTCTAGATAAAGCTTTGTTTGCCTCACTCAATGACCACCAAGCGAGATCAAGGTTATGTCAAGATTTGTTTTTGACCGTTAGTGCAATTTCGTTATCCTACCAGCCCTAGGTGCCCTGTTTCCCTTAGACCTTGGTGCAATGGGAATGGATACTTACCTGGTCGCTTTACGCAAGAGCACTAAGGTTATGGATTTATGCAAGTCGAGAGAGAAAGAGTGAGTATGATCATAGAGAGTTTTTTTTACTAGAAATCACAACAACTTTATTTAGGGGGTGATCCCCTATTTATAGGCCATATTACAATGTGCCAGGCTGTCACTGTGACCAAAATGCACCACCCTATTCTATTACATTCTTGAGCGAGACTTTTTACTTTGCTTGCTTTAAGCTACTTTTTGCCTGATCTGGCCTGGGCCTTGGCGGCCCGAGCCCGAACCCCGGGCCTTTTGCTTCCCTCTATTGTCTGAGCCCTGCGCCCAGGCCTTAGCGTTTGGGCACTTTGTCTATCTTGTGTCGGGCCCTCATCGTCCGAGCCTCAGTGTCTGGGCACTTCTTTGTGTCGGGCCGTCGCCCGGGCCTTAGCGTCTGGGCTTAATTGTCTGGCTTTTGTCTAATCCTTGTATCCCTTTCATTAGTTCCACAAGTTCTACTTTTAACTTTTAAAAGTAGAACGTTAGTTATTAAAAACAAGTCTCCTAAAATATTTCCCCTACAACTTTTTATTTTGTGTCTACATTCGCATTGTCCCTGTCTGTTCTAGTCCCACTAGTTCTTTTCTTTGGTAAACACCAAGTAGAAGAGCTTTCTCTGATCGTTCCATTACCGCTCGCGGTTTTTCCTTCTGATCACTCCACCTGTCTTCCTTTTATGCCCTCTATACCGAAACTCCGCATGCGCTGGAAGTCGTATGGCCTCTTGCTTTTATCTTAAAGAAAAGAAGAATATTTCATAATCATTTTATTTATTGGAATTAGAAAAAAATTATTAGGTTCCTTCTTCCTTAAAACAGTGCGCCCCGTTCTCATTCTTCTTTCTCTGCGCCTTTGTCCTTCTTGCTTCTCTACTTGCGTTCCCCTTCATTTCCCACTAAAATCTCGCATCCTTTGATCCCTCTTTGATTTCCTCGTTCTAATGGCTCCTAAACGATCCGACCAATTTTGCTCTATTGTTGACTGTATTCGGTACATCAGTTATGAGAATAGAAAAAAGGAGAGGAAAAGAAGAGTTATTCCTAGTCTGTGCCTCGTCCCACCCCTATTGAGATGGTCGGAAAGCTCTCCCTTCGGTCTTCCCTTAAGCGTCTTAACACCTTTAAGGACATCATGTTCCACTTGGAACTCAAGTATTCCTTCCCACAATGATTCTCATCCCTCTGATGATTTGAGCCATGAAACATTTGTAATCGAGGTTGTTGGACGGGCCTCCTTCATCCAGGTATATGTTGCTCTATCCTTATCAAATGAGCCTCCAGAGTTTTTTACTGCTTATAGTGTCCTCATTGTGTTATACCATGCGGTCATGAGGCCTCTATAACACCCCATACGGGCAACTGTTCATCAACCTAGCTCTCAAGCCATTTGAGCTTGAAAAACTAGCCCCTTTAAGCCTTTTTATCCTCAATGGGCATAAAAAGTGAAAGGTCTTATTGTTGTAATCAACTAACTCTATGTATCATTATAACCATTCACATTATCCCGACGTGGATGAGGGTATCACATACTCTTCCACTAAAAATGGGTATCCTCGTCATAAGCTAACATCGAAGTCCCGGACCTCCTCGGTAGTGTCGGGTAGTCATTCTGACACGGTCACGAGTCGGCTCTAACACCATTTGTAACACTCCATATGGGCAATGTTCAACAACCTAGCCCAAGCCATTCAGGCTTGAAAAACTAGTTCATTAAGGCCTATATTCTCACTTGGGCTTAAAAGTGGAAGATCTCGCTGTTGTAATCAACCCATATGTATCCTTTAAAACCATTCACATACTACTCAGATCCAATGTGGGATGGTGTTGGAGAAATATGCGACTACTTCTTCAACCTAGGCAGTGTACCTAATCGTTTTGCGGGATAGTGGAATTGTGGGGTGTCGAACTCTTGGGGACCTTGCTGTGGTTTAACTGATAGTGCAATTTAATCGAGAATTCTAAATTAGACTATTGAACAGAAACTTATCATTTTTTGAGAGAAATTGTGGTTTAGAACTTAGTGACACAAAACAGTAAAAAGAACAACTAATTAAAACAGATTAATAATAGCAGTTATGAAACTCTTTTGTTTTAAGGAAGCACCCCGGGTTGTTCTGCTTACCTATTTTACTCAATTATATTATTGTAGACTTCCCACTTTAACAATAAACTCAAGAATCTTAATTAGTTTATTGACCGTTCCCTGTCTAATAAACCCTGATTAATTTAAATAACTAGCGCAATTCCTTGTTCAAGTTATTAATAAATTAATCGCATTATTAACAATTCCTATTGGAGACTGGTTAACCTATAGGTGAAAACTCACTTCTAGTCGTTAACCTGCTTTGACTTCTCTTGTCTAGAATCTTGTCTCAGCACTGCATTTTGACAAGAAACTACAAATATCACTTTAATAAATGGCCTAAATATTAGAGCGCATTAAGGAGGATAATCAAAATATTGCTTGAACAGATTTTATTAGAAAGTCTACGTAACTCAGTTTAGTAAAATAAGCTTGCTTCTCAACCCGGGAGCTAAGGTTTTTACTCAGACATAATTATACAAACAGACGTCGTAAGCACGACAGCCATTAAAACAAAGCACAGTTAAAGAAAAGAAAGAGCTCTCTGCATTTGTACGCGCTGTATGGAATTTTGTGGAAGAAGTGTGATTTTGGGAGAGAACGTGAATATTATAGAGAGTTACTTCGGGCCAATATGCGCAGGTTTTTCTGATGAAGTGGTAGTGTTTATATAGAGGAGAGGAAGAAGAAGAAACAGAAGAAGAGCTGGAGCATGCGTGCTAGTGGATTAACAAGATAAGGGGGGTAAATGGATTGGGGTTGCAGAAACGCGTGAGGATTTCAGGACTGTCGGCAGCCCCTTATCTTGTTGTCTGTAGGCGCCGCAACGAAGAAGGAAGAAGAAAACTGTTCTCGCGCTGAATTCAGTCACGTCTGCATGTGTGTCCGCCTAAACTCACGCGGACACACACACGACCGCCCCTGCGTCCGCCTAAGCTCACGGGTTAACTCTGTCGTGTCCGCTCCTCTGTCCGCCCAGATCTACGCGGACGCTTCTCCGTGTCCGCCCTCCTGTCCGCCCAGACTCACGCGGACACAACTCCCGTGTCCGCCCAGACTCACGCGGACACAATGAGTCTATTTTCACGCGATCTTCAACCGGCTCCAAATTCTTCGTTATAAGTCCGTTTTACTCGCCGTTTGTTGCGTTGGAAAGCTGTGAAATAAACTATTTGATTCCAACACTTTTCCTATATTTGATACATAAAATATATCAGTCCATATCAAGACATAAATCTTAGGAAAAACATACGATAAGTGAGAAATATTATCCTGAAAGTGAGTAAGTATAGGGTAAATTAAACCCTTAAATGTCTATGTATTTCTCACTTATCAAACTCCCCCACACTTATATTTTGCGTGTCCTCAAGCAAATCTTTCTGACATAATGTTTAAACAAGTTAAACAGACAATAATCAAGTAAGGAGAGCACAGAAAAGGTAATTGTCAATCTTTTCAGATTTTAAAAGAGTACTAATAACAATAATTTTATTAGATATATTTCTCTATTTCTGAGAATAACTCTGTAGTCCTACAAAAGAAAAGAAGAAGTAATACCATGAGAATTCTGCTTTTAACCCTAAGCCAATCCACCATTTTCTTTCACAATTCCTTGAACGACAAGGGGCATGAAGTAAAATCTTATTCCATTATACCTTTCAATGCCACATACTCATGATCCATAATGATGTTTTTTTTAGTACCGAATGCACAGATACTTCAATTTTGAAGTTCATTTTCTTTCACCTCAGACTTTTCTCTCCACCCTTGTAGCGGTTTTGGGTCTACTATCCCAGATACCGAGTACCTTAGGTAGCCGGGTGATGAAGCACCCCTAAGAACTTAATAACCGAGTGGACGAGGCCTGTTTAGGATCAGAATATGCCTGTTTGGATCAGATGAGTACCTTGCCCTGTTCTTTTTCCACCGTTTCATTCCAATTCAAATCCAAGCTCAAAGTCAAAACAAAATTCAAACGATAATTTCCTCAGAATTTTTTTTGAGTAAGGAGCAGAGTGCTGTTTTTTTTGTGTACCCTTTAAACCTGTTAATACCAGCATTACTCCCTTTATGTCTCCTTCTTTGATTATTAATCACTTAACAAATTTAAACACAGTGTCGAAAAAGAAAAACTTAAGAGCAAGCTTTTGATTATTATCTCTCCCCCACACTTGAACCAAAGCAATGCCCTCATTGCATAGAAAGAATTAAAATAACAGGGCATGCAAACTACCTGGGTAATGATCAAAAAGCATGGTAATAAGAGATATTTAAATTTAAAGAGCAAGGTATGGATAGTGTACTCCCCTGATTTCATGCAGAATATGTAGAGTAGCTCCCCCACACTTGAGTTCTGCTGTCAGAATGTGCAAAATGTACCTGGAATAACTATTCTAAACAGCCAGAAGAACTCAAGTTAATTCTCCTCGTTCTTTCTTCTTTCTTTTTATTTCACTCTTTTTTTTGCATAAATAAAATACAGAATATAAACATAATACAGATTAAAAAGATAGATAGTAGGGTGCCTCTTACCAAGCTGCCCATCTTTAAGGTCTTTGGCTAGACCGTACCTCAGTGATTCAAGTTGTAACTGGTTCTTTGAAAAGAAGCGCAGAAGCTTCTTCGTTATCCAACGTGTTTCCCATATATAACTTGATACGAGCTCCATTGACTTTAAATGATCCACCCTTCTTATTGTCCAATTCCACCGCTCCATAAGGGGAGGTAGATATTATTTTAAATGGTCCAGACCAGAAGGATTTTAACTTACCTGGGAAGAACTTAAGTCTGGAATTATAAAGGACATAATCTCCCACTTTGAAGTCTCGCTTGGCAATCATCTTATCGTGCCAACGCTTGGTCTTCTCCTTATAAATCACTGCATTTTCATATGAGTTGTACCTTAGTTCTTCCAGTTCTGTCAACTGGAACTTTCTTTTTTCACCGGCTTGTTTAGATCGAAGTTCAACACCTTTAGAGCCCAATAAGATTTATGCTCTAATTCCACAGGCAGGTGACATGCCTTCCCAAAAACTAGTTGTAGGGAGACACACCGATAGGTGTTTTGAAGGCGGTACGGTATGCCCAGAGTGCATCATCCAATTTAATGGACCAATCCTTTCGAGAAGAGCTCACCGTCTTGCAGAATCCATTTTAACTCTCTATTTGTTATCTCTGCCTGACCATTCGTTTGAGGATGGTAAGGTAGAGCAACCTTATGTCGGACTCCATATTTCTTCAGGAGAGCATCAAACTGGCGATTGCGAAGAAGTGAGATCCACCATCGCTGATTATTGCTCTAGGAACACCGAATCGACTGAAAATGTTCTTCTTTATGAACTTCATCACAACTTTACCATCATTAGTAGAGCAAGCAAGGGCTTCCGCCCATTTAGAGACATAATCGACTGCTACTAAGATGTATAAATTTCCAAAAGAATTTGGGAAGGGTCCCATAAAATCAATCCCCAAACATCAAATAATTCGACTTCCAGCATATTGTTCAAGGGTAGTTCATTACGGCGAGAAATTACCTTGTCTTTGACACCGATCACAAGTAGATACAAAGACATGACAATCCTTGTGAAGGGTGTTCCAATAGAAACCGGATTCAAGTACCTTTGCAGCTGTACGGGTTGCACCGTGATGACCGCCGGTTTCTCTAGAATGGCCACTAGTGGAACGCGAGGCTTTAATGACGGTGGTTTAATCACGGCTTAAACAGACACCGTGATTAATAGGAAGGCCGGAATTAATTAGCGACGATGATTGAATTAACCGTAATCAAAAATCGATCGGAGGTTGGCGCGCCTTTTTAGGAGGGACTTTAGATGACGGTTTTTAGTAAAACCGTAATCTAAAGTCCCGTGTTGACGCGCGCTTTACGGTCAACGGACTTTAGATTACGGTTTTACTAAAAACCGTCATCTAAAGTCCCTCCTAAAAAAGGCGCGCCAACCTCCGACTGATAGTCAACGACGTCGTTTTGACCTGACGAAAAAAATTTCCCGTATTATTTGATTTATTCGACTCCGCGCGTAATCTAAATTACAGTTAACGACGTCGTTTTAGCAGTGTATTTTAGATTAATAAAAACTTTATATTAATGTGTTACCTATGTTTGAAACATATGCCAAATAATTATCGCGCTATTTTTTTAATTTCGTTACACTTTAGATTACATTTAACGACGTCGTTTTACCAGTGTATTTTAGATTAATAAAAACTTTATATTAATGTGTTACCTATGTTTGAAACCCAACATATGCCAAATAATTATCGCGCTTTTTTTTTAAAATATCGTTACACTTTAGATTACGGTTTGTTTGGGAACCGTCATGTAAAGTGCGACTTTAGTTTACGGTTTACATGTAAACCGTAATCTAAAGTCCATTAAAACATTTGCCTACACTCTGCACACTCTACTCACAGTAACTCTTCTTCTCTTTCGCGCTATCTTCCTCACTGAAATCGCCTCCTCTCTCCCGTCACCTTGCTAACGGCCATCGCCGCCGTCGCTCCCACCACCTTTGTCACTCCCATCGCCGCCGGTCACCACCCATCTACCACTGGTCTCACCGTCGACGTCTCTGTCGCGTATTGGGTATGGGATCGATTGATTGTCTTTTTTTCCTTACTTTGTTCATATACATGCATTTCGATTGCAAGTTCTAAGTACCTCGTTTGTATCTAATCCTGAGAGTGTAATTGCAAATGTTCTAACCTTGTTCATATATTTGTGCCCAGATTCACCGTTAATTGCAACCTAGTTCGTGGGCTGATTTCTACACTACTTGCCCACTTCGGTCTTTAGTAACGGTAATTTTGCAAACCAAACTGTAAACTGATGTATTTATTTATTCTTAGCATTTAGTATTACAATTAATACATAATAGTGTATTACCGACAAGCTATGCCAGATGCTTTCTGTTTGATTCATTTTCAACTGCTCTCTGTAAACTGCTCTCTGTAAACTGCTGTATTCATTTTCAACTGCTCAATCTGCTATGCCAGATGCTCTCTGTTTAATGCGTGCAAATCTGACTTTGATAAAACTGATTTGGAGACGTTAGAAATATAGGGGAGATGCTGTCGATTTTTTTCCGCGGTTTAGCTAGCATTTAACCTTGATTTTTTGATGAATTCTAATGTTGTCGTTTTTCATTTATGCATCAGGACTACGACTTTATTTTGGCTTCCGACCTCAACCGTCTTAGCATCGGCTAATCGTCTACCAGAGGTAAGATTTACATATATACATATAATATTTGACAAACTACCAAACATAGTTATCCGCCCAAGATATACCTAATAGAGGTATATCTTCGGCAGTCCCTGTCGGGACTGTCCATGATTGTTAAATCTCACACCTAGGGTGTGAATGTGTTTTTAATTGTACTTTATTGATTATTTCAGCAGTATCTCTTTATTGTTCTTCGAATGCATATATTATTGATTAATATCATAATATCGTGCATTTGAAGAACTGTAGGGAGATGCTGCCGAAATTTTCAATAAATTACATATTAAAAACACGTTCACCGGTGGGATTTAATAGTCATGGATGGATTTAGGTTGATAAGATACAAAAGTGTAAAGACTCTGCCACGGGTGACGGTATGAAATGGCTGCCTCATATAAATAGCTAGAAGGAGATGGAACGTTCGTGGATTTACAGCGGAAATTTGGACGACAAGTTTTTAGAAGGAGTTGATAAGTTATGCACGGTGTTGGCGAACAATCTGAAACCTACAGACAAGGGATACATATTTTGTCCGTGTATCGACTGCCAAAACAATCTGAGATATCGCGGCGTTGAAACAATTAAGGAACATCTGATCCGCCGCGGTTTTACAAAAGATTTCCAAGACATAATCCGATGGCATGGTCAGAGTGTGTTCGATGTTATTAAGCCTGACGAAGGGGATAATGGTCAGGCAAACACAGAAACAGAACTTGGAGATGATACAGTTGCTGGTGACCAGAAGACGTTACAGGGAACGTTGAGCCAGATTTCTGGGATGATGACATTGAGACTATGCTCGAAGATGTGGAACGACATTACTCTAACACGCCAGACAAGCATGAAAATTTGTTGGATTCATCCAAAACACCGTTGTACCCCGGGTGTGACCCTACAAAGTTAAGCAAGTTGAGTGTCGTCCTCAAGCTATTCAACTTGAAAGCGAAACATGGCTGGAGCGACGTAAGTTTCACTGACCTCCTGGAACTATTGAAATACGTTCTTCCGGTGGACAACGTTTTACCAATGACTACGTACTCAGCCAAAAAAATGATGTGCCCAATGGGTATGGGGTACCAGAAAATTCATGCTTGTCCAAATGGTTGCATGCTGTTTTGGAAATCGGATGAATTTGCTGAAAGCTGTTCAGCATGTGGAGCGTCACGGTATAAGAAACAACAAACTCACATCAGCGGTAGTAAGAAAGGTTCACCAGCTAAGGTACTGTGGTACCTGCCCATCATTCCAAGGTTCAGACGTTTGTTCTCCATTGAGAAAGACGCAGAGAATCTTCGGTGGCATTCAGTTCACAGGAAAAAGGATGGCAGATTGAGACATCCCGCTGATGCACCACAGTGGAGAAACATAGACGTAAAATTTCCTGAGTTTGGTAACGAACCGAGAAACCTAAGGCTAGGCTTGTGCACGGATGGGATGAACCCTTACGGTACTTTGAGTAGCATACACAGTACCTGGCCTGTGCTTTTGGTTATTTACAATCTACCGCCGTGGTTATGCATGAAACCAAGACACATCTTGTTGTCTTTGTTAATATCTGGTCCAAAGCAACCGGGCAACAAATTGACGTATTCCTACAACCTTTGATAGAGGATCTACAACTCTTGTGGAATGAAGGGGCTACGGTTTACGACTCATTCAGTAAAGAGGACTTCAATTTGCGTGCTATGTTGTACTGCACAATCAATGATTTCCCCGCCTATGGTAATCTTTCAGGCTATTCAATCAAGGGGGCGTTGGCGTGTCCGATTTGTGGTGAAAACACTTGTAGCATTCGCTTGAAACATAGTGGGAAAACCGTGTATATGGGCCACCGAGAAAATGCTTCCAAAAGGACATAAGTATCGAAAGATGGCGAAAGAGTTCGATGGGAAAACTGATCACAGCATGGCGCGCCAGCCTTTGACAGGTAAGAGATTTACAAAAAGTTGGATAATATTGTGAACAACTTCGGGCCGCCAACCAAAAGTGGTGAAAAAAGTGTCTGGAAAAAGAAATCAATATTTTGGGAACTAGAGTACTGGCAGCATCTGGAGGTTAGACATTGTATCGATGGGATGCATGTCGAGAAGAACGTGGGTGAAAGTATCACCACCACTCTTTTGAACATAAAAGGAAAGACAAAGGATCATTTGAAAGGAAGAAAAGATTTAATTGAGTTGGGCATACGCACAGAGCTTGGCCCGCAAGAACGTGGAAAACGCACATTCTTGCCTCCTGCCTGTCATACTCTGTCTAAAGAAGAGAAACATAGTCTATGCAGTACCCTTTACAACATCAAGGTGCCATCAGGTTACTCCTCAAACATAAGAAACCTAGTGTCCATGACAGATTTCAAATTAGTAGGAATGAAATCTCACGATTATCATGTCCTACTTCAAGAATTTTTGCCAATTGCACTACGTGGGATCTTGCCGGATGCTGTCAGACACACAATCACAAACGTCAGTGTCTTCCTCAAATCCATTTCGTCTAAGGTTCTTGATGTGGACACTCTGTCTAAATTACAAAAGGATCTTATTGTGACAATGTGCCAGCTGGAGATGTATTTTCCTCCATCGTTCTTCGACATAATGATACATCTCCTCGTGCATCTTGTAAGAGAGATTCTGATGTGTGGTCCTTTGTACCTTCGCTACATGTATCCGTTCGAAAGGTACATGGGTGTCCTGAAGAAGAAAATGAAGAACCGTCGTCACCCAGAGGGTAGTATTATAGAGGGCACTATCACAGAGGAAGTTGTAGACTTCTGCACCAATTACCTAGAAGGTGTCGATACCATTGGACTTCCACGTTCTAGACACGAGGGCAGATTGAAGGGTGTTGGCACGGTTGGAAGGAAACTGAAAAGAATTGACATAGACACTCTTAACAAAGCTCATTTAGTTGTGCTAAGTCATCTTCACAATATCCAAAGAAAAAAAAAAAAAAAAAAAAAAAAAAAAAAACAAAAAAAAAAAAACTGAGTGACGTTAGACTACAAATGACAAATAGGACATTTGTCCGATGGTTTCAAAGAGAGAGTGTTGTCCGATCAGTCCACGAATGTGCCTGAACTGATTAAAGTAGTTGCATTTGGACCAAATCTGGATGTAATTTCTTATGAGGGGTACGATGTCAACAGATTCACCTTTTTCACAGAACGTCAGGATCAGAAGTCAACGAATCAAAACAGTGGTGTAGAGCTTGAAGCTTATCAAAACTTATATGACATCGGTGTCGTGGGTCATAGTCCTGTCTCAGTACAACAATCATATTTCGGTGTTATACAAGACATCTGGGTATTGGACTACAACAGCTACGAAATGTGTGTTTTCCGCTGTAACTGGGTTAACAACAATCATGGCTACCGTGAGGAGGAGCATGGTATGAAACTGGTTGATCTGTCTAGAGCTACTCCCACGGTTGAGCCATTCGTTGTTGGGACGAAGGTTAAGCAGATATTTTATGTAACTGATCCCTGTAATCCTAGATGGTCTGTTGTGCTTAAAGGGAGAAGAGGAATAGTTGGTGTGGATGGTGTGGTTGATGAGGATGAGTATGATGCAGAAGATGAACCTCCAACTGTTCCTATTTCATTGGAAGAGGCTGAGGTCACAGGTCATCGTGAGTATATACGATCAGACCATAACGAGGGAATGTGGGTTGAGAGATAATGGTGTATGTAAGTTATTACTATAAAAATTTATATGAAATTACACTCTTTTATTTATTGCTTGTTTATGACCATTATGAAATGCTTAATTTAATTCAAATTGTATTTCAATCCTTGCAGGCATGGCTGATCAGGACATGGCTGATGAAGTTCGATTTATTTGTCGTGAGGAGGAGGAAAATGAGCAGCAAATGGTACCGGTCCCATCTACATCTGCCGCTGCTGCTGTTGCCCCATCCACATCTGCCGCTGCTGCTGTTGGCCCTTCCATGAGTGCACCTTCTACGAGTGCTACTCAGAGACCCAGAGGTAGAGGTCCGACCCGTGGGTTGAAACTGCAGAAAGAGGATCAGATTAGTCTTCTGTGGGACCAGTATGGGAGGTATGGTGGGGGCAGCAGGTCAGTTCGCTAGTATGCTAGGGACTCTGGCCAGATCACATTGCTGCATCAACCACACATGGAAACAAGTCCCGCAAGAAGTAAAGGAGACCATCTGGAAGAAGGTGCAAGAACGGTACAAGATCCCAGAAGAAGTGAAGAAGACCGTTCTTTCTTTGGTGGCCGGCAAAGCTAAATCATTCCGCCACTACTTGGTTGAGCATTGGATCAACAGGGTGCCCCCACGTGAGCCTCCGCCGTATGTTGTGTACAACGGCATGATCACTGAAGAGGAGTGGAAGGAGTTCGTTGAGCGGCACGCCACCCCCGAGTTCAGGGTATGTTTGTGTGTACTCTTTTCTTAATTAATGCTCATAATGCTTTATCCCTGATTTTCTAATTAATTTCCTGTTGTACTTTCTTAACAGCAAGTACAAGAACAAGCACGGCAAAACCGTGAAGCTAATCTCTACCCCCACACCATGGGACGAAGGGGATATGTGGGCAGCCTCGAGGGATGGAAAGAAGCTGGTTTGCTGACACGGAGGAACGAGGATGGAAGTGAATGCCCGATCGAGGATGTCTCTGAGGCGAGGAGGGTGCAGATGTACATACTGGGACGCCAGAAAACGACCAGCGAAGGTCAGAGGATATTTCCTAATGCTGCGATGGAACAACTGGCAACCAAATTGTAAGTATTTGAAAGTAGCTGTTAAATAATTTACTTATATACTCAAGTGTTTGTTGATCTTAAATCTCGTCATTAACTTCTTTGAAAATTGGACAGTACGAAGCGGCACAGAGAGGAGAAGTGGACTTACACGCTCCTCCTTCTCAAGACGACGCGCTGAATCAAATGCTTGGGAAGAAGGATCACCCGGGGCGTGTTAGAGGATTTGGGGGAGAAGTACGTCAGAAGAACGTATTCCCGCCATCTGCTAGGAAGGGTCAGATGAGTGCTGCTGAAGTCGAGGCGATGGTAGAGCGTAAGTTCGCTGCTGAGCGCCAAGCTAATGACGAGAAAAATGCTGCTGAGCGCCGGGCTATCGAGGAGAGGCTGCAGGAAGCGTTGAATGCGATTGCACATGCGACTACTCAGCAGCAGTAGCCAGATCCTCCTCGAATGTCTTCCTCGTCTAGTTGTGCTCTGGCCGCTGACCCGTACCCGTTTGCCAACATCCAGGTTAACTTTGTTTAACTATTTTTCTTCTAAAATAAAGTTATTTAAATAGTATTAGATTGGACTCACTTATTTATTTCACGTATTATCTCTGTTTATTAAAGGAGCAAAAAAAAAATGTCGTCTCCAAATACCATTAGACGGGCACCCTGTAGATGCGGCCTACGGGACGGTGTTGCCATCAGGTCCACTCACGCTCATCAGTTTCGTACGTCTACCCCCATTCTACGCGCGTGTGACCTTGGACCTGATAGTTGATGGATTTGAGCATGCATACCTTCCGATGGCGATTGACAACAAATGTACGCTGATCGAAGCGAAGGGAGACATATTGCCCTGGCCAGCATGTTATATTGTTGTCACCGATGAGGTAAGACTGTTTAACAACCATTTAGTATCTAATAAAATGCATTATTTAGCATTAAGTGTCTAATCTAATCTATTATAGATCCCTGAGCTTCCTCGCCGCGTAACCCGGCCCAGACTAGAAGAGACCAGCGCGCCGGCGAATCCTGAGATCCCTGAGGTTCCTCGCCGCGTATCCCGGCCCAGAGAAGAAGAGATTAGCGCGCCGACGAATCCTGTCAGAAGGGTATGTTCTAGATAAATGTTTAATGTTACTATAATAATCAATTAGTAATTATCTTTACATTTATGCTTTACTGTTTGTGTGTGAAGGGTAAGAATCCAGTGAGTCGGGGTGCGAAAGGTAAGAATCCAGCGCCCGTCCGGGGTCGCACCAGGACTTCTGAGGCGCCTAAAAATAAGCTCGCACTGCCACAAAAACTTGTTAATGTTTTGGGGGCCAAGCAGATGAATCTCTACGACAAGATCATGTTGAAGTCATCTCAAACTAACAACTTCATGATGACGCTTCCAAAGGAGATGTTTCACTACAAAGAAGATATGATGACGGCAATCAACTTTGAGGACATCAGAGAGATGATGTGTGGAGATTATCTGAACATTAACATTATTCAAGCTTATCTAAAGTAAGTGTTCTTTCCTTATACTGTAAAAACATATAGAATAAGTATCTATGAAGTTGCATTGGCTAACTTTTTATAGTACATGTGATATAATAGATGTCTGCTTGAGAGATGTGCTGAGAAGGAAATAACCTCCGTTACTGCGGTGTGCCCGGAGCGTTTGTCGTATGACTCAGTCACTAGGGACCCGAGGAGGTTTTGTGAATACATGATTCATGTCTTCAATGTTGTTGATCAATAGAATAAATTATTCATTCTAATGCCGTATCACCAAACGTGAGTTCTAATATAAAATTACATACTAATTAGCTAACTTTTTTACCTTCATTTCTCATTTCATTTTGTATTTGACATTGTAGCCACCACTGGGCTTTGTTTATATTCTGCGCTGCCACCGCTACTCTGCTCGTTCTAGATCCACTAGGGCAGTGGACAGAATTCCACACTGAAGACTTAATCAAAGAGTAAGTTTTTATTACTATTTAATTGTTTGTAAGTTTTTTGAACCAAAATTAATGTACTTGTTCATTTTGCTAAACGCTTTTGTTAATATATGTAACAGTTGTTACAAAAAAACCCCTCAGGGAGAGTTTGGTGATTTGACCGTCGATTACATCAAGGTTTGGTAATTCATGTATTTCATTCGTGCTGCTATTATATTTGTACAATTGTTTTACATTTGTGAATTTTGGTGATTTAGTGCCCTACCCAAAAGGATTCTAAGAGTTGCGGGTACTACGTGATGCGGTATATGTACGAGTTCTGCGGGTACTTCCCAAGTTTTAAGAATGATAAAGACAAGGTAATACGAACGCTGTCTTGTATTTAATTCTTTCGGCAGATTTTTTGTGTCTTTATCTTAATCTCATTATGTGTTCCATTCCTTTTCTTGTTGCAGATTAAAGAGCATTATGCCAGATTCAAGACTTATGCTTACGCCGACTTGTTGCATGTCAGAGAGAGCATGTCAGCCATGTTTATGAGAATGGAGTGGTAGACTAGCTAGCTGCTGCTGTAACATATATTTTTTGTTAGTTGCTTCTCTGATTCTGTTAGTTGCTGCTGCAACAGATTATATTGTGTAACAGATTATATTTTTTGTTAGTTGCTCTGATTCTGTTTGTAATGAATTATGCTAGCTGCTGCTGTAACAGATTCTAGCTGTTGTATTGAATATTTCTGTTGCAATTGTGCGCAGAAATGAATTTGCAATTGTTATCTGTGTTGCAATTGTGTACAGATTGAATATGTTACAGATTTTCGATCTGGTGCTTTATTAGATGTTATCTCTGTTGCAATTGTGTAACAGATTGAATATGTTACAGATTTTCGATCTGGTGCTTTATTAGATGTTATCTCTGTTGCAATTGTACGCAGAGAATGAATTTGTGTTGTTGGTATTTGATTCAGGTGGTTCAATTGTGCAGTTTCTGCCCTCTGTTGCTTATCTGTTACAATTCTCTCTCTGTTGCAATTGTGTAGATTTGTAAAAAAATTAAAAAAAATTAAAAAAAAAAATTACACTTTAGATTACGGTTTTGGCAATAACCGTAATCTAAAGTCCTTTGGGCGCGCGCGCCAAAAGGCTTTAGATGACGGTTATTGCCAAAACCGTCATCTAAAGTGTCGACTTTACATTACGGTTATTTGTAAAACCGTGATCTAAAGTCCTTTGGTTCGCGCGCGCCAAAGGACTTTAGATCACGGTTTTACAAATAACCGTAATGTAAAGTCAATGACACGCGGGCCAGAAAAGGGCCTTTAATTACGGTTTTAAACCGTAATTAAAGAAACGCCATCTTTATTGACGCCCGTGTAAATTACGGTCCAGAACCGTAATTATACACGGTTTTGGACCGTGATTAATGGGTCGCGTTCCACCAGTGGGCAATGGAGAAGAATATTTCTGATCTCTGTTTCTGGGACACATCTTCTGATAATACCATCTGCACAGATTTTGAAAAGAAATGGATCATCCCATAAATAATGTTTGACAATAGAAAAGAACCTTTTTCTCTGCTGATAAGTCATATCAGCTGGGATGATCTTTGTAGCCAGATAATTTGCAATATCGGCAAACCAAGGGTCTCTTGCCGTTTGAATTGTGAAAACTGCCTCGTCCGGGAAAAATTCATTGATGGGTCTCTCGTCCTCTGGTCCCTCCATTCTTGATAAGTGGTCAGCCACGACATTCTGGATACCTCTCTTATCCCTTATCTCGATGTCGAATTCTTGTAGGAGAAGTATCCATCTTATCAACCTTGGTTTTGCATCTGCTTTGGCAAATAAATACTTGAGAGCAGAATGATCAGTATGAATAATGACCTTACTACCCAATAAATATGAACGGAATTTATCCAAAGCGAAAACGACTGCCAGTAATTCTTTTTCGGTGGTGGCATAATTTTTCTGAGCATCATTTAAAGTGCGGCTTGCATAATAAATTACTCTCAGAACCTTATCCAATTTCTGGCACAAAACAGCACCCACCGCATAATCACTGGCGTCACACATAATTTCAAAGGGTTGTGACCAGTCGGGTGATACAACAATAGGAGCAGAGACAAGTTTTTCTTTCAACAAATTAAAAGCTGCTAAACATTCATCAGAAAAATGAAATTTAGCATCTTTTGTCAGTAAAGTGCAGAGAGGCTTAGAAATCTTGGAAAAGTTTTTAATGAATCGTCTGTAAAAACCTGCATGTCCAAGAAAACTTCGGATACCTCTGACAGTAGTAGGAGGGGGAAGTTTTTCTATTACCTCAATTTTAGCGCGGTCCACCTCAATACCTTTGGAAGACACATTATGTCCTAGCACGATCCCTTCACGAACCATGAAGTGACATTTTTCCCAGTTCAGGACTAGATTTGTATCTTCACACCTGGCCAAAATAAGATCAAGATTCTCCAGGCAAGTCAAATGTCGAACCAAAGACAGAGAAGTCATCCATAAAGACTTCTATACATTTTTCAATGTAATCAGAGAAAATAGCCATCATGCACCGTTGAAAAGTAGCTGGTGCATTACATAATCCAAACGGCATTCTTTTATAAGCGTATGTTCCATAAGGACAGGTAAAAGTAGTTTTATCCTGATCTTCTGGAGCAATTGGGATCTGAAAGTATCCTGAATAGCCATCTAGAAAACAATAATAGTCCTGACCTGCTAACCTTTCCAGCATTTGGTCAATAAAAGGTAAGGGAAAGTGATCCTTACGTGTGGCAGTATTCAATTTCCTGTAGTCTATACAGACTCTCCAACCGGTAGTGGTGCGTTGAGGAATCAACTCACCTTTCTCGTTGGGAACTACAGTTATTCCGCCCTTCTTGGGTACCACCTGCACTGGGCTTACCCATTTGCTGTCTGAAATTGGATAGATAATGCCAGCGTCAAGTAGTTTTATTACCTCTTTCTTGACCACCTCTTTAAGAACGGGGTTGAGACGCCTCTGTGGTTGTGCTAAAGCCCTGAAATCATCTTCCATGTAAATTCGATGAGAGCACAGAGATGGGCTTATTCCTTTGATATCCGCTATTGACCAACCGATAGCGGTTTTATGACGGCGTAGCACCCCTAAAAGTTCCTCCTCCTGCACATCTGTCAATTTAGAAGAAATAATAACTGGTAGATCAGATGGCTTTTTTAGAAAGCGTATTTTAAATGAGGGGAAGAGGTTTCATTTCGACTGTAGGTGCTTTTTCGATGGATGGCTTGGTCTGTCTGCGTTTCTTTCTACTGGCTCGAATCTTGTCGGTAGGACTGGAAATATGGCTTATGTTTGTTTAACTCTTCAGCCATGAGAGCAATATCGGGATTTTCGTCTTCAGCTTCACAAGATGCCATAAGACATCTTTCCAAAATTGTTTCTTCATCTCTGCTGAGAACGTCTCCTGTACTAAAGAGTCAATAGTGTCAATAGAAAAACAAATTTGTGTATCAGAAGGATGCTTCATGTTCCGGGTCATGTCGAAAACTACCTGCTCATCATGAAGTCTTAAAATTATTTTTCCTCCTTCAACATCAATTAAAGTTCTCGCAGTTCTCATAAAAGGTCTACCTAAGATTAGTGGGACATCTTTATCTTCCTCAATGTCTATAACAATGAAATCAGGGGAAAATAAACTTGCCAACAGAAACCACTAAATCTTCAATTTTTCCTTCGGGGTGAATTATGGAACGATCAGCTAGTTGGAGCTGAACAGGAGTAGGAGAGCATTGACCTATGCCCAATTTCTTGAATATAGATAAAGGCATTAAGTTAATACTTGCGCCTAAATCGCATAACCCGTTACCACAATTTATGTCTTCAATTGCGCAAGGAATGATAGGGAGACCTGGATCTCCCAACTTCGGTGGTAGCTTCTTTAAGAGTACTGCAGAAACTCTTTCGGTTAGTTTCACCGTGTCATTTTCCTGTAAAGATCGCCTGTTAGACAAGATATCTTTCATAAATTTTGCATAAATAGGCATTTGTGTTAAGGCATCAGAAAAAGGAATATAAATAGTTAATTTCTTAAAAATGTTAAGAAATTTTCCAAATTGGTCGTCCAAATTCTTTTCTTTAATCGTCAGGAAATGGGATTGGAATATCATATGAAACCTGTGACGGTTTAATAGTAGGGATGCAGGAGACTCCTTCTCCTTGGAAATTGTTACGTCTTCTTTGTCAGATTTTTGTTCATCAGATCTCTCCTCAGTTTCAGGGGTATCGGATACCAGCCCTTTCCCGCTCCTTAGGGTTATTGATTTTGCATGCTCCCTTGGATTTGGATCCGTCTGGCTCGGGAGTGACCCTGCCGGTCTTTGAGCCAACTGTTGGGAAATCTGACCTATCTGTCTTTCTAAATTCGTGGTTATGGTAGCCTGATCAGCAACTTTGGCTTCTATCTCAGAAAATTTTGAATTTATCGCCCGACCTTGTTTCAGAAGCTGATTCATCATGCCTTTTAATTCGCCCATGTCTCCTTGCGAGTTGGTTGGCTGTTCCTGTTGCCGGTTGTACTGCGGTTGTCGATTTTGGTTAAAACCTTGGTTGCTCGACTGTGGGTCATAACTCCTCCATGGTTGTTGATTGCTCCTCCAATTGTTTTGGTTGTAGGAGTTCGGATAAGGATTCGGTGGTCTGTTGTTAATTAGACTTACCTCCTCAAGGGTCCTGTTGCAACCTGAACCATCACAGTCTGTGGTTTCATGAGCTCCTCCACAGTTTTTGCAACAGGGAGTCAGATATGGGGAAGTGGCTACCGTTTTCACAGCTTTTTGTTGTGGTTGACCAAGAGTTAGTTTCTCCACAACTTTTGTGAGTGCAGCTAGTTGAGCAGACACATGATCCTGCGGGGGAATACTGTAGATACCGGTTTCTTTCTTTACTTCACCTCTCCCCTTATTTTTACACCATTGTCTGGTGCTGGCGGTCATCTGGTCCAGTAGATCAACTGCTTCTTCTCCGGTCATTTTCATAAAATTTTCTCCAGATGAGGAACTTAGCAACAATTTGTTAGAATCATTCAAGCCTCTAAAGAATGATAAAACAAGCTCCTGGCTACTCATACCGTGATGTGGACATAATATTTGTAATTCTTTGAATCTATCCCACGAATCATAGAGAGATTCACCTGGTTCTTGACAGAAGTTTGTGATCTCAGCAATTTTCTCTCTTGTTTTGGACGGGGGATAGTATTTCGTCAGAAATTTGTTTGCTAACTCAACCCAACTGTGGATGCTGCTGGGTTGTAAACTTCTCAGCCACCTGGAGGCGCCATCTTTCAATGAATAGGGGAACAATTGCAGACGGATGCGTTCGTTTAGATTTCCTGTTTTGTTAAAAGTGTTACAAAAATCAAGAAATGCAGATATATGGTGTGGAGCATCATCTGAATCTAGCCCGCTGTATTGGTCCTGGTGGTAGAGTGTGGTAATGAAACTGGTTTTGAATTGCCAGGCATCTAGTTCAGCCTGAGTGACCTGAGGAAGGACAATAGCAGAAGGCCTCCCTTCAACTGACGGTTACTGGTATTGGCAAAGAGTTTGTCGAGTTGCCATCGCTACACGTTGTTGTCGTCTTTCTCTGTGGAGAAGTCTTTCAATCTCAGGTTCAAAATCGTTTTGAGGACTACCTGCAGATCGAGTACGACGCATATATAGAAATATCTAAAGTGTTAATGTTAGGAGTTAGTATACTGGAAATTTGAAGTTAGTAGTTAGTATACTGGAAATTAAATGACATAAACTTTAAATGACAGAAATTTGAAGTTAGTAGTTAAGGACAGAAATTATAAGTTAGTAGTTAAGGACAGAAATTTGAAGGACAATGGAAATTAAATGACTGAAAAATAAATGACAATAAATTAAAGAGTTAGTAATTAGATGTTAGTAATTAGATGTCAAAAGTCCGATGTCCGTAGTTAGATGTCCGAAGTCCGATAGTTAGATAGTCAAATAGAAAACTCAATAAAATTAAAAACTGTCAGTTAACCGTGTGATAAGTGCAAAACATATAGACTTTTTAAGGTTTAATCACCTTATTAATTGCAGCATTTTTAGTAATGTTTCTCACTTATCTTTGGTTTTTCCTATATTTATGTTATTATATTAACTAATGTATTATATGTGTTAAAATGTAGGAAAAATGACAAACAAAGACATATATTAAGGATTAAAAAAGATGTCACGCGTGAAGCACGCATGTATGTTCCGCCTCCTCAGTACCGCCTCCTTATCAGGCGGACTACACCTGCTGCAACCGCCACATAACAAGGCGGACCACTCTGGAGGCAACCGCCTCGAGGACACAACAGAGGAGACCGCCAAGTAACAGGCGGACAACATACAGAGGAGACTGCTCCTTATCTAGCGGACACGTGTAAATGTGTAGGAAATCAACGGGTTATCTTCTACGCCAACTCGCTCTGCAACTTGAGACGGCGCCTACCAGAAATCACTCACGCGTTGATCCTGTCCCCTGCAATCAGTGAAGCTTCAATCAACGAGCTCAATCAATGAGCTCCTCTGCTGATTCTTCTTCCTCTATAAAAACAACGCTCAGCTTACCTTCTTAATTGTCCTTCCAGAGGCTCCGTCCGTGGTTCCTCTGGAGTTCCAATTCACCCCATCAATCCATCTTCATTTCACTACACATTCACTCACTCGTTCATCTTCATCTCTAATCTCCCGCTTCTCCATTTGTTTTCTTTTCATCATTAATCTCACCTCTAGTCTCACGTATTTAAATAGAAGACCAAACTATTTAATATGTTAGGCTAGAGTACGTATACTCTAGGAATAATTATTATGTATCTGTATTTATCTTGCAATATGTTTTACTGGTTTTAGTTTTAATAAAGTTTGTTACGATTAAAGGTTTTCTCACATCTTTTTAATAAATGTCATGAGTTTATTAAATTGCTCTACTAAGTCTATTTTGATCAGACCAGGTGATAAGTAGACAGGTTAATTAAGGCGTAAATCTGGAGAAAGCTCTATTATGATTTAATGAGTTAGTATTTTCAGGTGCAAATGTAATCCCTCAACACTCCTCTGCCGTTCACAGGCTTTTGCTTGAACCTTGATTAGAACCTTGCATTACAGGTGAACGAGTTCTTATGAGGCTATGACTTAGTCCTTAAGATAATTATAGGAATCTTGCCAAACAATTATAATTAAACCAGTAGACCTAGCATGAAAGAGCAGATATTATATTAATGTGAACCAGAGTCCCGTTTAGTTTATCTGTTTGTTTAGTTAAATTTCATCTTTCCCCTCTATTTATAAAAACAAGTCAATTAATCCCCCCTCTTTGTGACACGCTTAGGTACTATTATTTGTACATTAGTCCCGCGGTTCGATATCCGGTCGCTTACATTTCACTATACTACTGCGACCGGGATTTGTTTGCAGCCCGACGTTTATTTTGAGTTTTAATTTCTTTTCTTTTACTTTTACACCATTTCAACCACTCACAAATATAACAGTCTGCAAAATGGCGCCGTTGCCGGGGACTAGATTTATTCTAGTTCCTAAGCCCCGGATTATTCACCTGTAAATTATAAATATTTTGTTCTCTTATTTCTGTTAATATTATGTCTATAATATTTCGTTTATTGTTAATATTAATTATCTACTATATTTTGTTAATATTAATTATCTAATAATCTGTTAATATTAATTGGACACCTGATTTTGGACATTTGGACATTTGGACATTCGGACATCTAACTCCTAACATCTAACTTCTAACTTCTAACATTTTAATTTTGTGTATACTAACATTTAATATTCCATTGTCCTTAACATTTTATTTCCATTGTCCCTAACATTTAATTTTTGTAAACTAACTACTAACATTTAATTTTCTGTACATTTAACTACTAACTTTTAATTTTATGTAATCTAACTACTAATTCTTAATTTATGTCTACTAATGTTTAATATGTTCATCTGTTATTCGTTATTGATTCATTAATTAAAATCAAAAAAATCAAAAAAAAAAAGAAGCCAACCGCCTCCCGTCCGCCACTTACCCCGCGGACTCCACAGCGCTCCGCCCCCTGTCCGCCTCGCGGACTCCACACTCCTCACCGCCTCTTAACTAGCGGACATACTGAGCCTTGTCCGCCTCATAAACGAGCAGACGAATCACACGAGACCGTTTCGCGGACGCGACTCGTTATAGAAAAAAAAAACTTCAAACGTTGCGTTTTCTTCACATCTGTTCTTCCCCAAATTAGAGAGCTCGAACCCGATAGAGAAGACGAACACGCCGTGCGAATCGCCCTCCTCCTCAGATCGACATTTCTTCCTCGTTTCTTCACCAAATCTTACAAGGTTGGTACCGAAATCTTCGTTTTTCAATTCTCTACGTTTCTATAGCTTCAAATCTGTAAATGATGAACTACATTAGGAGAAATTAAGGACTGAAGTTTCGAATCCCTAATTCCTTAAATTCGAAAATTTCGAACTCTAATTGCTAGATTTGTCTCGAATTTGTCCTATGTTAATCATAATCTACATACACAAGGTTAAATCTTCACTTAGTACACTTAGTTTGGGTGTTTTTGATGAATTCTAAAATTGAAGAATGATAGTTACGAAAATCCATTGTTAAAACTAGCATTTTTCAGTTTTATCTAGCCTTGATTATTAAACGAGTATAGATTATGATTATAGGTTATTATTTATAGATTTGATTGGAGACGGTATTAAAATACCTTGACTCTGACTGAATTTTTGTGAAGAAACGAAGAATTTTAGGGGAGGTTCTGTCGAATTTTCGACAGAATTTATGTTGTATAATTATTCTGTTTACATTTCATATTAATTGTTCATCTTGTTTTCTATTTTTACTAATTTACGGAGTTGTTTATGTTAAATATTAATGTTCTATTTGATATTAATTTCTATGTTGTTTATTAACGTTTTTGTTGTTATTTTCTATTTTTATGCTGTTTTTGTTTATTAATTTTTATGCTGTTATTTTCTATTGGTTCTCATGTTATTATTACCTTGTTTAATATTTAATATTTTAATTGTTATGCTGTTAATGTTGTTTGCTTTTAATTTTAAATATATATTAGTATGCCTCGTATTCGTGGTGGCGACTGCCCTGGAGCATCATCTTCTTCTGCACCTCGTCTTCGGGACGATGGCTTTATTTCAGTAGAGGCTCGTGCCTGGTTCGATCAGGGCAAGGACTTTATCATAGAGAGGAAATTTGAGCCGGCAGTGCTAGAGGCTGCAGGGGTGGATACTCTATTTGCCAGGCTAGGACTTTCGGAGGTCCTAAGGTTAGGGCAGGGAGTCTTTGCTCCGGACTTAGTTAGAGAGTTTTATGCTAATGCCCCTGGCCGGCTAGCGGGAGGATACGAGCATTACTTCTTATGTACGCCATCGCCCCGTGGAGGTCACACCCTCGACTTTCACTTCTTTCCTGCACATCCCGGATGGTCCTGGTGATATCCGAGGATTCACAGAGGAGTACCTGCAGAGGTCGAAGTCCAGGTGGCTTCAGGTTGTAGGTCGGAGGATCCGACATAGAGGGGAGGAGGAGAAGGATGTCCTCCCATTCGCTAGCTTCCCCACGCTGACTCAGAGGCTTCTCCTGGAGATCCTCAGTTATCAGATTCGCCCATCTGGGGCGCATGATGCTACTGATGAGGATTGTGCCTTACTAGACTACTTCCTAGGTCCATTTCCACCCGCTCAGCGCATCTCCTTCAGCCACGTCATGTACAGCCAGCTCCATAAGGTGGTCTCCTACATGAGGACGAAGAAGAAGAAGAAGATCACTCCCATTTTTCCCTTCTTCCTCAGTCTCCACATTATCGGTTCTGTCCCATTCTCAGCAGAGTTCAGGGAAGCTTTAGAGCTTCGTTCAGCGAAGCGCCCAGTGTCACTGCTGACTGTGCGGAGCTGGGGCTTTATGCGCTCAGATGACGGTCCTTGGGTTAGGAGTGCCACTGCTCGGTCTTCCACTGCATCATCTACAGCAGCGGGGACCTCTACGGGAGCTACACACTCAGCTGATCCTGACCCACCGTCCGCACAGGGAGAGGAGCCCTATGTGCCGACTACTGATATGATGCAGACCACTGCTCCTGTACCTTACTCGACAGATCTACAAGCTCAGTTCCAGACCTTCCATCAGAGGTTTGAGAGCTTTGAGCAGAGGGTGATACAGCGCTTGGACCGGAGTGATGAGATGCATGCACAGACAGCGCAGCAGAATGCGCAGACCGCTCAGCTCCTAGAGCGTCTCCTCGCTCAGACAGGCCAGGGACCTGCACAGCCTCCACCACCACCACAGTGATTTTATTTTATTTTCTTGTTATTTTTATTTCATTTTATATTTCTCTGACTTTTTGTAGACTCTTACTGTTTAAACCTTGTGCTGACATTTGATATATTCAGGAAGGTAATAGTGTGGTTTACTTTATGTTTTTATTTTATGAATTTTTATTTATGTTTTTCATTTAATGATTTTCTTTTGGTTCAATTTGAGTTCTGCTGGCTATATATGATTTTCTTTTCAGAACAAATTCTATGTCGAATATATAGCTGAACTCACCTTTGGAAAGCAACCTCAGTAGCTTTGAAAGGTTCGATACCTTCGGTTGAACACTTGCGCGAACTCAAGTGTGAGGAACGTCTCACCCCTGCCAAAGCTTTAAGTGTGAGGAAGGACACCTTCCTCAATCTACAATACAAGGGGAGTTTCAGTTCTTCCTTTATTATATTGCTGTACAACCTGTATCAATTTAATCCTTATTTGTTCTGTCATATTTTGGAAGGTCATTTTCTTGATTTTAATTCTGAACAATGAGGACATTGTTCCTCTTAAGTGTGAGGAAGGAGAGACCTTTCCCTGGAAATATGACAGCTGTTCTATAATGCCACACTCACTTATTGCTACTCTAAACTGCCTAAATTTTAAAAAAATTTGTTATAAATGAGATAAAATAATTGTAGAAGTGTATGAAATTATGTCAAGTGACAACTGAAAGATGGTTTTATTTTTAGGAGTTTGTATAAAAATATTTCTCCTTTAAAATACTCTATTTCCACTCAAAATATGATAGGTCTGCTAGTTGTAAAAAACAATTTAGTTTAGCTTGGGATTATAGAATATGTGGTAAGTTAAGGAAAGAAAAGGATAAAGACAAGGTACTCCACTGTTTATGAATTTTTCTAACCAAAAACAGGCCTCGTCTATCTGGTTATTAAGTTCTTTGGGGTGCTTTAACACCTATCTACCTAAGGTCTTGTGACCTGGGATAGAAGACCCAACACCGCTACAAGGATAGAGAGAAAAGTCTGGGGTACAGGAAAAAATAATGCAATTAAAAAAAAATGGATGTTTTGCATATACAATTTTTGCATTCAAAAAAAAATTGCAATTTATGTTTATGAACATGAGTACGTGGTGTTGAAAGGTATTGCGGAATAGGGCATTACTTCACACCCCTTGTCATCTCGGGTTAGTGAATGAAATTGGTTGGAAATCCCAGGTTAATCTAACTTGTTTTCTGCAGTTAGTTTTTCTATGCTTTTATTAAATTGTTCTTTTTCACTGTTTATAAAAACCTACTTCTAAGAGCAGAATTATTCTTTCAATTGTCACTTTGTCTAAATTCCCTTCTACACTTATTTAATATTGTTTTATTATTAAGGCTTAGAGATAATTATATTCCTTATTTGCTTGAGGACAAGCAAAAGTCAAGTGTGAGGAAGTTTGATAAGTGCAAAACATATAGACTTTTTAAGGTTTAATCACCTTATTAATTACAGCATTTTTAGTAATGTTTCTCACTTATCTTTGGTTTTTCCTATATTTATGTTATTATATTAACTAATGTATTATATGTGTTAAAATGTAGGAAAAATGACAAACAAAGACATATATTAAGGATTAAAAAAGATGTCACGCGTGAAGCACGCATGTATGTTCCGCCTCCTCAGTACCGCCTCCTTATCAGGCGGACTACACCTGCTGCAACCGCCACATAACAAGGCGGACCACTCTGGAGGCAACCGCCTCGAGGACACAACAGAGGAGACCGCCAAGTAACAGGCGGACAACATACAGAGGAGACCGCTCCTTATCTAGCGGACACGTGTAAATGTGTAGGAAATCAACGGGTTATCTTCTACGCCAACTCGCTCTGCAACTTGAGACGGCGCCTACTAGAAATCACTCACGCGTTGATCCTGTCCCCTGCAATCAGTGAAGCTTCAATCAACGAGCTCAATCAATGAGCTCCTCTGCTGATTCTTCTTCCTCTATAAAAACAACGCTCAGCTTACCTTCTTAATTGTCCTTCCAGAGGCTCCGTCCGTGGTTCCTCTGGAGTTCCAATTCACCCCATCAATCCATCTTCATTTCACTACACATTCACTCACTCGTTCATCTTCATCTCTAATCTCCCGCTTCTCCATTTGTTTTCTTTTCATCTCATTAATCTCACCTCTAGTCTCACGTATTTAAATAGAAGACCAAACTATTTAATATGTTAGGCTAGAGTACGTATACTCTAGGAATAATTATTATGTATCTGTATTTATCTTGCAATATGTTTTACTGGTTTTAGTTTTAATAAAGTTTGTTACGATTAAAGGTTTTCTCACATCTTTTTAATAAATGTCATGAGTTTATTAAATTGCTCTACTAAGTCTATTTTGATCAGACCAGGTGATAAGTAGACAGGTTAATTAAGGCGTAAATCTGGAGAAAGCTCTATTATGATTTAATGAGTTAGTATTTTCAGGTGCAAATGTAATCCCTCAACACTCCTCTGCCGTTCGCAGGCTTTTGCTTGAACCTTGATTAGAACCTTGCATTACAGGTGAACGAGTTCTTATGAGGCTATGACTTAGTCCTTAAGATAATTATAGGAATCTTGCCAAACAATTATAATTAAACCAGTAGACCTAGCATGAAAGAGCAGATATTATATTAATGTGAACCAGAGTCCCGTTTAGTTTATCTGTTTGTTTAGTTAAATTTCATCTTTCCCCTCTATTTATAAAAACAAGTCAATTAATCCCCCCTCTTTGTGACACGCTTAGGTACTATTATTTGTACATTAGTCCCGCGGTTCGATATCCGGTCGCTTACATTTCACTATACTACTGCGACCGGGATTTGTTTGCAGCCCGACGTTTATTTTGAGTTTTAATTTCTTTTCTTTTACTTTTACACCATTTCAACCACTCACAAATATAACAGTCTGCACCGTGCCGGAGGTCCCCGGCAACGGCGCCAAAAACTTGTTGGAGAAATATGCGACTACTTCTTCAACCTAGGCAGTGTACCTAATCGTTTTGCGGGATAGTGGAATTGTGGGGTGTCGAACTCTTGGGGACCTTGCTGTGGTTTAACTGATAGTGCGATTTAATCGAGAATTCTAATTAGACTATTGAACAGAAACTTATCATTTTTTGAGAGAAATTGTGGTTTAGAACTTAGTATACACAAAACAGTAAAAAGAACAACTAATTAAAACAGATTAATAATAGCAGTTATGAAACTCTTTTGTTTTTAAGGAAGCACCCCGGGTTGTTCTGCTTACCTATTTTACTCAATTATATTATTGTAGACTTCCCACTTTAACAATAAACTCAAGAATCTTAATTAGTTTATTGACCGTTCCCTGTCTAATAAACCCTGATTAATTTAAATAACTAGCGCAATTCCTTGTTCAAGTTATTAATAAATTAATCGTATATTAACAATTCCTATTGGAGACTGGTTAACCTATAGGTGAAAACTCACTTCTAGTCGTTAACCTGCTTTGACTTCTCTTGTCTAGAATCTTGTCTCAGCACTGCATTTTGACAAGAAACTAAATATCACTTTAATAAATGGCCTAAATATTAGAGCGCATTAAGGAGGAGAATCAAAATATTGCTTGAACAGATTTTATTAGAAAGTCTACGTAACTCAGTTTAGTAAAATAAGCTTGCTTCTCAACCCGGGAGCTAAGGTTTTTACTCAGACATAATTATACAAACAGACGTCGTAAGCACGACAGCCATTAAAACAAAGCACAGTTAAAGAAAAGAAAGAGCTCTCTGCATTCGTACGCGCTGTATGGAATTTTGTGGAAGAAGTGTGATTTTGGGAGAGAACGTGAATAATACAGAGAGTTACTTCGGGCCAATATGCGCAGGTTTTTCTGATGAAGTGGTAGTGTTTATATAGAGGAGAGGAAGAAGAAGAAAATAGAAGAAGAACTAGAGCATGCGTGCTAGTGGATTAACAAGATAAGGGAGGTAGATGGATTGGGGTTGCAGAACGCGTGAGGATTTTCAGGACTGTCGGCAGCCCCTTATCTTGTTGTCTGTAGGCGCCGCAACGAAGAAGGAAGAAGAAAACTGTTCTCGCGCTGAATTCAGTCACGTCCGCATGTGTGTCCGCCTAAACTCACGCGGACATCACACACGACCGCCCCTGCGTCCGCCTAAGCTCACGCGGTTAACTCTGTCGTGTCCGCTCCTCTGTCCGCCCAGATCTACGCGGACGCTTCTCCCGTGTCCGCCCTCCTCTCCGCCCAGACTCACGCGGACACAACTCCCGTGTCCGCCCTCCTGTCCGCCCAGACTCACGCGGACACAATGAGTCTATTTTCACGCGATCTTCAACCGGCTCCAGATTCTTCGTTATAAGTCCGTTTTACTCGCCGTTTGTTGCGTTGGAAAGCTTGTGAAATAAACTATTTGATTCCAACACTTTTTCCTATATTTGATAGATAAAATATATCAGTCCATATCAAGACATAAATCTTAGGAAAAACATACGATAAGTGAGAAATATTATCCTGAAAGTGAGTAAGTATAGGGTAAATTAAACCCTTAAATGTCTATGTATTTCTCACTTATCAGATGGGGGTATCGTAGCCTTCTTCTTATATTACTACTAAAAAACACGATATACAGACGGAACTTGAGACGGAAATATTTCTTTCTCCAAACAGAGACGGATGAAGATGGATTAGAGACAAAATGAAAATTGAAATAATTGAGATCAAACAAATTCATAATGGAGACGGGTTAGTGTGTGAATCATTAGGCGGGAAATTTTAACATTTGGAGCTAGATGTAGAGAGAAAACAGAGACAAAAATATTGTCTCTATATCATCTCACACAGAGACATAATTAAATTCCCTCTTAAATGAAGACGGAATTTCAAATCCCACTCAGATGGAGACGAATATTATTGTGTCGTGGATAAAATGAAAAATAGGCTTAAACGAAACATGTCACTTACGCTAAATTAAAACCCTAGTTGTTCTCTTCTTTTCCATCTTCACTCACGATAATTCTGCAATCTTAATTGGCAAACAAGGAACTCCATGCTCTGTGCCTGTTTTCAATCTTAACTCACGGTCATTTTTCAATCATTGCTAGCGATTAAAGTAACATACATGCTTATGCCCTTCTTTGGATCTTCACTCACAGTAATTTTGCAACTCTAAATGGCGAACAAGGATGCTCTATGACCATCATTCATGGTAATTACGCAATCCAAACTCTTTTATTTTTCACCTTCACCCACAGTAATTATGCAATCTTAACTGGGTGAACTAGGAACTCCATGCTTTGTTCCTGTTTACAATTTTCACTCACGGTAATTTTTCAATCCTTGCTATTGATTAATGTAACATACATGCTTTGCCCCTCTTTTCGGTCTTCACTCACGGTAATTTTGTAATCCTAAAGGGTGAACAAGGATTGTAAGCTCTCCCATAAATCTCGGTAATTCTGCAATCCTAACCGGCGAAAAAGGAACTACATGCTCGTGCCTGTTTTCCATATAACTCATGGTAATTTTGAATTGTCACTAGCGATCAAAGGAACATACATTCGATGCCCCTCTTCTTAATCTTAACTCACGCTAATTTTGAAATCTTCATTTGGCGAATAAGGCACTGGTGCTCTGCGCCTATCACTCACGGTGATTTTGCAATTCTAAGTGGTGAACAAGGAACTACATGCTTTGCTAACAAGGAATTGAATGTTCTGCTAACAAGGAACTGCTTTCTTTGCACCTATCACTCACGGTAATTATGAAATCCTAACTGGTGTACAAAGGAAATCAACGAGGGGAAGGTGGTCAAAAGGATTTTTGAGCATGGTGCTCAAGTATATCATGACCATTAGATCTCTAAAAATTAAATTGATGGTGTAGATTCTAATTTTTATTATAGGAGTATATATGTCAAATTTGATTTGTAATTTTAGAAATACAAAAGAAATATTAGACGTATCCCTATGATTTGTAATATTAGACGAGATTATATATTGCCACGATCTAATATGAAAAGAAAAGATAAACCATCTGAAATTTTTTAATGGAAAGAAATAATTATCGAAGAAAGTTGATAATGGATGGAGAAGAAACTTCCATAATTTGAATATTTTGTTTTTACCATATATGTTAATGATAGTGGAAAAAATAGTTATTGAAATCTTATTTGTAAAACTCTATTATACCCTTCTCTAATTATTTGATTTTTTTAATTTTACAATACCAATTATTAAATAAACAGAATCATTTACGGTTGAGATTAATGTTTTAAAAGGCAAATTGTAATCTGATGGTTGAAAATGTGTTGAGCACATACCCAAAACATATACACATGGGCATGGTCCCTTCGTTGCAAATGACTTACATCCCTGCACACCGTGTGAGGTTTTTTTTACGAACGATAGCAGATTTTAATTTATTTTGTTGTACCTTGTGAAGCAAATGATATCAGTTTTTGATTTCTTATGTTGCACCTTGTAAAGCAAACGATAGCAGAATTTGATTTCTTTTGTCGCACCTTATGAAACAAACAATAGCAGATTTTATTTCTTCAGTTACACCTTGCATGTGTTTTAATGTTCTACACTACACTTGATGCTTTGATTTTCTGATTCTACCTCTCTGGTTCAGTTATGTGTTTAAGCATATTATATTTATAACCTCTTTCCCTTTTTCCCTTTGGTCAAACCATATATGTGCTTTAGCTAGGCAAATCATGCCATTTTTTTATCTACTTTAAGCCTGAATGTACTTGTGAACCATGGTGTGTGATAGTTTAGGGAGAGCATTCTATCACATACCACCAGTTATGATATCTACTGCTACTTGCTCTTTCAAGTAGAGTATGGCTTAGAATAGAAAGTAAGTTGTGCAATTTTCACCTTTATCCTAGAATTTCTAATGAGATCATTGTGGGCCAACGTAGTCATGAACTTGAAAATGATTTGTGATGATATTCCTTTCATGATAGGTTTAAATTGCCATAGTTTTTATGAAGTCTACGCCTGGTTGATTTTTTAGGAGCCTTTTAGTTACTTGAGATCTGCCACAATCCTGATCAATGTTGGTTTTATTACCCACCAACTAATTATGACATGATGGTGAATTTTACTTCTCTCAGCATATACGACAATATTTAGTGTCATATATTACAAATTCATTCCATTATTCAGTAGATATGCTTTGTCATACTTAATTTGATGAGTCATGTTGATACTCTACATGTATTATTGTTGCAAATTTTCTAGTTCTTGCTTTCACCAAGTGGATGCAAGTATGGTGATGCATGTCGATACAGCCACTCCAGAGAGAAAATTGATGGGGATCAAACAAAGCTTAATTTTCTCGATTTGCCATTGCGTCTAGTTAGATTCATTTCAGTAAATTTTGGATTTCATTCTAGTGCCCTGAAATTGCTAGAGCTAAAGTATATGTCCTTCAAAAAATGAGGATGTTTAATTCATTGGTTCATTTTTTTACATACTGAGCACGGAAGAATGTCAATTTTACATGCGAAATGGTTCATGTGGGTATCGTGCCAATTTTCGTTTTAATCACCCTGGCCCAGCTACAACTATTGAAGACTCTAAGAGTGCAATGTACAACAGTAGATATAGTATAGTGGTTTTAGTAGGTAAGAGTAGTCAAATGGCGCCTATGTCTGCACCTAGGTAGGTGATGGCTCATTCCTCAAGCTTTGAGAATTTTCCATCTCAAATATCATAGGTGAATCCTATTTCTCAGAGGGTTCCACCGATTTTTGGATGAAATCAATATCCGGTAGTGGGGATACTGTTCGATTGCGAGGAAATCATGGATGGAACGCAACGTAACAAAGATTGAATAAGCAGGTGTAAGAACGATGAAAGCTTGATGTGTGAGCGGAAGAGATCGAACATATGCTTGGAAGAAGAGAGAAAGGAAGTTGTATTACTTTGTCTCGATATAGAAAGAATAATCGAGAGAGCTATTTATACAAGAGTAGTTTGCAAAAGAAAATACCCGTTGAGAAGCAACGGTGCTGAGCTGTAAAGAGAGAACTAATAGAGAGGAAATAGTGGAAAGGAAAATATGCTAATATATATTCCTAACACCCCCCCCCCCCTCAAACCTAGGAAAAAAGGTTTTTCCACGGTTTGTAGAAACGTCTAGCATGCCTATGGACTGAATTGACTCTGATAGTCTTTGTCTGGTAAGGCCTTGGTGAGCATGTCGGCCTTTTGATGATTGTTGAAGATATGGGAGACCTCAATGAGATCGGCTTTAATCTGGTCATGTACGTAATGCACGTCGATTTCGATGTGCTTCGTGCGTTCGTGGATAACGGGGTTGTGAACAATGAGACTGTTGATTGATTGTCACACTTCAGCGAAATGGGTGTGATGTCATGAACCCTGAGCTCATGAAGAAGGCGAGAGAGCCAAGATAACTCTGTGGTGACACGTCTTAAAGCATGGTACTCGGGCTTGGTGGAGGAGAGGGAAACGCAAGCTTGCTTCTTGGACTTCCAAGAGATGGGAGCGCCTCCGAAAAGGATGTAATATCCGCTGACGGACCTGCGTGAAATTGGACATGAAGCCCAATCAGAATCGCAGTAGGCAAGGAGAGAATAATCATCAGAATTATTGAAGAAAATGTTGTAACCAAGAGTCCCTTTTAAGTATTAAATAATGCGGATGGCAGCGTCCCAATGCTTTTGACAAGGTTATTGGTTGAATTGGCTGGGGAGTTGGACAATGAAGTTGAGATCTGGGCGAGTGTTGATGAGGTAGCTGAGTTTTCCAATAAGCTGCCGGTATTCGGTGGCATCGGGAAAGGGAGGTCCGTCATGTAAAAGAAGTTTGGTGCCAGGAGCAAGGGGGATGACAACGGGGTTCTCGGAGGTGACATGATAATCAGTGAGGAGATCCGTGGCAAATTTGGTTTGAGTGATAGTGACCCCGTCGGGAGTGTGATGAAATTCCATGCCGAGAAAGTAATTGAGACTGCCAAGGTTCTTAATCTTGAACAAACGATGGAGAGTTTCTTTAACAGAAGTAATCTTGTCGTCGTCATTTCCGCAAATGATGATATCATTCACGTAAATGCCAAGAAAGAGGATGGATGTGTCATAGCTCCATTTAAAAAGGGAGTGATCATTGTCTGATGTGGTAAAGCCCAAATTTATGATGGAGGCGGACAACTTGGCATACCATTGGCGGGAAGCTTGTTTGAGACCGTATAACGATTTTTGAAGTTTGCAAACCAAACCATTGGTTTTGGTGGTGAGGCCGTCAGGAACTTTCATGTCGATTTCCTCATGCAGATCGCCGTGGATGAAGGCATTGTTGATGTCGAGTTGATGGATTTTCCAATGTCGTTTAGTAGCAACGGAGACTAAGGTGCGGATGGTGGTCATTTTGACCACTGGAGAGAAGGTCTCGTGAAAGTCTTCGCCTTCTCTTTGGGTGAAGCCCCGAACAACCAAGCGCGCCTTATAACGTTCAATATTTCCATAGGCTTTGTATTTGACACGATAAACCCATCGGCATGTAATGCATCGCTTTCCTTTGGGGATTTTAACCAAGCTCAAGTCTGATTAGCTTCGAGGGCCTTGAGTTCAGTGGCCATGGCGTCATGCCATTCAGAAAATTGAGAGGCAATCTGATAGGAGGAAGGCTCAGGAGGGCATTGACGTAAAACCTGAGAACACGTGATACGAGATGGAACAATATCAGTTAGAGTTTGTATGTCAGGCATTAGATTTGGGTGAGGACTATCAATTCTCGTTGACAAAAGATGAGTAAAAGGGTCAGAAAGAGTGTGATTGCACTCGTAGTCATGCAGCTTTGCAGGAGGATGTCGGACAAGTGTTGATCGAAGAGGAGCATCAATGATGATGTCACCAGAATTTTTGGTGATGGGTGAATCGTTAGTGGTAGGACTGTTATCATTATGTGTTGGATGTTTCGTATGAGTATCCTGATTTGAATGAAGGATGGTCTGGCCCTCGTCCACATTGTCTTGGTGGTTTGTGTCTGGCCCAAGAGTGGAGCTGTTATCTTCACGAGTGGCAGTGTCTTTGATGACATCAAGATGTTGTTGGGCTGAGTGACTTGGATCTTGTCGATTTCGGGTGTGATGCTGATGGTCATCATGATCATCGTCTGTATGTGTAGGAAATGCAAAAGTGGTAGAATCATCATGGGTGTTTTCGGTGGGTTGGGCCTGCAAGGGAATAATATGCTCAAAAAAGGTTAAATCTCTACTTGTTATAACCCGTTTTTCATTAATGAGAAGAACCCGATGGCCCTTCCTGCATAAACCTGAGCCCAAGTATACACCACAATGTCCGCGATCATCGAATTTGGATTGAGAGACCGTGGGCTCGGTATGATAGACTAGGGAACCAAGTGTTTTGATGCTGTTGAGGTTAGGAGAAAGCCCATATAAGTATTCATGGGGAGACAACCCATTCAAGATGGAAGAAGGCAATCTATTTATGAGAAATTTGGCCATCAAAACACTCTCGCCCCAATAACACAAATCGAGACTGGATTGAAAAAAGAGAGTCCGGGCTGTTTCAAGGAAATAATGATGTTTCCATTCAACCACGCCGTTTTGTTGCAGTGTGTATACACACGTGATTTGATGGATGATCCCTTCATCATGGAAGAATTTCCTTAATGCCTTGCATGACCCTAATTTGTAGGCATTGTCAGATCAGACTATTTTCACAAGCTTGTTAAATTGACGTTCGGCCATAAGAATAAAATTTCTGATGTGTTGTGGTGCTTCGGATTTGTGCTTCATCAGAATCACCCATGTGCTCCTACTAGCATCATCTACTATGGTGAGAAAGAAACGGCATCCGCCATGATTAATGGTCGAACAAGGACCCCAAATGTCAATGTGTATGAGCTGAAAACAATACTTAGACCTGCTACCAGAATGGGGAAAAGACAATCGATGTCCTTTCGCCCTAAAGCAGATGTCGCAAACAAAATCAGCAGGGATATCATGTTTATTAATAAGACTCATGTGAATCATCTTACTAATAGGGGGTGCGCATTTTCTTATGCCAAAAAAGAAGTTTAGAATCAGAAAATTTACTAGAAATGGCATGGGAAAAATTGTCACGAGAAATAGCATGCGCATTATTACACATATCAAAATCTTTGCCTAAGTTTCAACAACAAAAATATAAAGACCATCTTCTCTGTGGCCGATCTTCTTCTTACTCGTCCAAGTAGGGACCTGCAAAAAACAACTGTTAGCATCGAAAGTAATGGTGCAACCAATCTGAGAAATCAACCCGCTTACAGAAATTAAAGCAAGATTGAAACTGGGAACGTAAAGAACGTTTTCCAGTTGAAAATTTTCAGTGAGTTGCACAGTACCAACAATATTGATTATTTCATTGTTCCCATTTGGAAAAGTCACATAATGGGTGTCAACAAGTTTCCTTTTATCAGTCAGCAAAGTTTCATCACCAATAAGATGATCGCTAGCACTAGAATCAAGAAGCCAACGATGTTTATGATGTTTATGATGAGTAGCAAAGGATTGAGTATAAACGGTACCTGAGAAATTAGAGAAATTCTTGGCACCAGATGTACTACTACCTGCGATTACCTTTTCTGGTATGCAACCTGATTTCTCAAAGTATTCGCAAAATCTGTTGAGTTTCTCGACATTCAGATCAGGGGCGCTGGTATTTCCTGCAGATCGTTGCTCAACAGTGTTGACTGAGGCAGTGACTCTTGGCCCCTTCCACCATTCAGGATAGCCATGAAGCTCGAAGCAGTCACGTTTCAAGTGCCCCGTTTTACCGCAATGTCCGCATGTACCAGTCCGGTTCTTTCCGGTGCCATCTCTGTCACGACGATTCTTTGATTTGTCGCCACGGTTCTGTTCACCCCTGCCTACGTTGTTGGCGAAGGAAGTATCTGCACTATCCTTTGTAGTCTTTCCAGAGGGCCTTTAACGTTCTTCTTGCAATACGATGGCATGCGCATTATCGATGTTAGGAAGAGGCTTTTTCATCAAGAGATTGCCCCTAATGTTGACGAATTCTTCACGTAGCCCCAAGAAGAAACACAAAGAGTTTATGATTCTCAGTATGTTTAGCCATTTTTCGGCTGTATCCACAACAACAAGGAGGTATGTTCATCATTCCAGAAATGTCGTCTCAGAGACTCATCAATTTGGTGAAATACTCCGTAACAGTGGAGTTTCCCTGTTCAATTTTAGACAGTTCACGAATTAATTCGAACATTCTGGTTCCATCGACTTGATCGTACCTTTGCGCAAGTCTTTTCCACATTTTGTGAGATGTTGCGCTGGAGACGACACTATCGGCAAGTGAAGGATCGAGACTAGCTAGGATTCACGATCGAACAAGACTGTCGGATCTGTCCCAAGCGTCACGTCTATTCTTGGTGACATTAGATTTCCTCAAGGTGCCATGAACAAGCTTGATCTTGTTCTTTGCTAGCAAACATATTTCAACCTTTTTCTTCCAGATCTGGAATCCAGTTCCGTTAAACTTGACGGATGTGAGTTGTACGCTTGGATTCTCTGAATTGGAAACGATGAGAGGATCAGCATTTATGCATTTTCTCCTTTTTTCATCTTCGTCGTTGTCTTCTTCAGTTTCGGAAGATTCAAGGCCTTCAGATGGACTTTCTTCTGAATCCGATTTCATTCTGATTTGCGGCAATGATTCAGGACTGAATCGCCTGCTCTGATACCTTGTTCGATTGCGAGGAAATCAGGGATGGAACGCAACGTAACAAAGATTGAATAAGCAGGTGTAAGAACGATGAAAGTTTGATGTGTGAGCGGAAGAGATCGAACGCATGCTTGGAAGAAGAGAGAAGGGAAGTTGTATCACTTTGTCTCGATATAGAAAGAATAATCAAGAGAGCTATTTATACAAGAGTAGTTTGCAAAAGAAAATACCCGTTGAGAAGCAACGGTGCTGAGCTGGAAAGAGAGAACTAATAGAGAGGAAATAGAGGAAAGGAAAATATGCTAATATATAATCTTAACAGATACTTGGCTCAGTTTGATTTATCAACTAAATTTCTTTTATTTCAAAAATAATTATTTTCATTTGTATAAAATTTGTTGCATGTATATTCCATGGACATTCGTGTTAGATGTTATATACTTGTATGATTAGGCCTTGTGCAAGATATGCAAGTTTATGGTATTTTGTGTTGTGCTTGTTCTGGAAGAAACCTCGTAGTTATCTAATAACATGTTATGACATGATTTATTTCTAATTATGATAATTTTGAAATAGGTCCACACGAGTAGTGAGAATTTAACTGATTTCTTTAGCTTCTTCCTTCTTTTTCTCTATCCTAAATGTAGTTCTCTGTCTTTTTCTTTTGGTTCTTTTTTTTTCATTCAGATGACCCTTATCATGCCAGACAACATTATGAGTACTCTACCTAAACAAGTTATGACCGATTCTTTCAAGAGAACAAATTCTTTTGGGAAACATCTAGAGATTCGAACAGTGGAAGAGTTCCTTGAACGACTTTGTGTACCAGAGTGTGTACTGTATGAAGACTGGGACATGCAAGTTTTTATCTCAATATAGATATCATCATCCCAAATCCATACTTCTACAGAATGCTCTAAATGGCTTAAATCATAGTGTGATGAAGGGGCCATCTGTAATGTTACCACATCGGCACTTCCAACCACAGACTATTCATGAGGTGGAATATCCTAAACGCCCGGGTGAGCCTAGAAGCTCCTTTTTCATGAGAATCAGAGATGGTAAATACAAGTTCTAGTGCTGAACTAACATTCCTGAAGCACTTCTTTTAGTTAAGATGAGGTGTTGTTAATGTCTTATTATGTCGACCCAAGTGAAAGACGTTTGGTGATAATGACAAACATTGAGATTATAGAGTTAACATTTATGTGATCAATCCTTTGTGTGAAATTTATGAGTATATTGTTTAGAATGCTATAATTTATTTAATTTTCATAATTGTATCAGAAAATGCAGTTATTTGAATAAGAATGATTTAAATAAATTCAAATATATATGAAATAATAACAAAACGGAGACAGGATAGAGATGGAAAATCCGTCTCTAATGTTGATTCTTGATATAGAAATTGAGATGTAATATATTTCTTCTCCAATTGAGATGGAATGGAGATGGAAATATCCGTCTTTTTGGGTGCGGTTGTACAATTTAGACTCTACTGGAGACAGAATTATTCTATCTCCATTCTAGAAGTAGAGGTGAGGAATATTTCATCTCAATTCTATCGTCATTTGAGACAGAAATGACAGTTCCGTCACCAGCCCATTTTGTGACAACCAGTTTGGAGAAGGACATTATCCTTCTCTATTCCGTCACAAAATTGGTATAGAGACTGAATTGTCCGTCTCTAAATCCTATTAGTAGTGTTATTACGTTTGATAAAGCATTGTTTGGGCTTCCACTGGACATCTTTCATTTCTTTAGGTTGCCAAGGGAAATCTTTCACGGAGTACCCTTTCTTCTGGCACCCAAAGCATAAATTCTTGATAGCTCTATTATCACTTATTTATTCTTTTTGAACTGGTTGTTCATCATTATTTTAAACTGGTACTTGGCATACATGACTAGCTCATCATCTTCATCTTCTTGCTCTTTCTTAGTCTTGTTCTCCTTAGTTTGAAGAGCAATGCCTTTATTATTTTCCCTTTTTGACAGTCTCCAACTCTCTATATTGGATCTTCAACTCGAATGCATCAATGAACCCAGCATGTCACTGATCACCATGGTTAAGAAATCCTACACCTCTTACATAACATTCATCTTGCTATCAAAGATGGCTGGAAGATATCTTAAGAACTTCCATGATCCTCATTTGAGATAGACCGTCCAGGATTTGTAGCTCATTTGTGAACCTTTTGAAACTTGTGTGCATCTTCCAGATGGACTTCTGCTCTTCCTTCTGGTGAGTTCCCGTTGGGTGAGCAAGAGCATAATATTTGTCTTCTTGATCTTGCATGATGGAATATTGGCCTGTTACAATAGAATGAGTGGGAAATTTAGTAGCTTCATTGCTCTAGCATTGTACACCAACTTCTTGCACTCATCATCAGTTAGCTCGTCCATGGTCTTGATAGAACGATCAGGGTTTGGTGAAGACTATCCTTATCACACGCCAGATGTGTGGGTCTTCACTTCATCTTGTTCTTCCAGAATGTTTGGTTTAAGTCGTTGAAGAGTGGTGATCATTTGGGCGTTGCAGAAGGTAGGTATTTTCTGAGTGGTTAAACAGGTGTAAAATTAAAAGAAAAGAAATTAAAAACTCAAATTATAAACGTCGGGTTGCAAACAATCCCGGTCGTAGTTAGTAAAACAAGTCGTATCCACAGGGAGATTGTTCAATTTATCCTAGTCTTGGTAGTTACTTAAAAACTGTAAAAAGGGGGTTTAGCCGGAGGCAAGCTTGATTTGTTGTTTGATTAATACGAAAATAATAAAAACAGTAAAACAGGTGAATTAAGTGAAGTGGATGGAAAAATGTATCCTAGGATAGCGGGGGAATTTCCTAAATTACTTAAACATATTTATAACCATGTTTCAATTATTTATTGCCTATTAGAGTTAATAATTGTCAGTTACGAACTCTTAATAAAAGCCTTAATATTTTCCTGCTCAGTCCGGAGTGTAAATATCAAGATTAATTCCTTTGTGGTACCTAGACTATCTCAAAATCATATGTTGATAGTTACCAAATAAATGTAGTCGTTTGTCGCGCAAAACATTTAGCAATATTAGCTGAAAGGAATTAAAACAAGTTAAAATAAGAGAAACAGGTTATAAATATTAATTACGTAATATTAGAAATCAAACCCCCATCCTAGGATACAAAATAAAATTACTCAGACATTAACGAAGATAAGAAGATTACACAGATAGATTATGACATTAATTCAGAGGAAGAACTGGTCTGTTCTCCTCTCACTGCTGCTCTTCTATTTCTTTTGTTACTGCGTGAGTGTGGAATGATGTGGTGATACGGGAGTAAATATAAGTGGAAGAGAATGGGTGATTGTGATGAGCGAATTCCTCCCTCGTGTGTGTTGTATTTTGCAGTTAAGGTGGTGAGTTTATATAGAGGTTTGGCTCCGTACTGATTTGCAGATGAAGAAAGGCTTCATTGATTGCAGAGGGGACAGACAGCTGCACGCGTGAGTGATTAATGGTAGGCGGTGCTGGAGTAGATAGATAAGTGAAGACGGTGAAGACAGGCGAAGAAAACTAGTCGCGGCGTTGATTTAATTCATGACCGCCTGCAAAAGAGGCGGTCTCCTCTTATATGTCCGCCTGTAAAAGAGGCGGTAGCCTCTACCTGTTCCGCCTGTTTTAGAGGCGGTAGCCTCTATGGTGAAGCCTCTCTCACGTCCGCCTGTTTTAGAGGCGGTACTGTTGTGTCTTAACCGCCCAAAAATGAGGCGGTTGCCTGTGTCTTAACCGCCCAAAAATGAGGCGGTTGCCTCTGTGTCTTGACCGCCCCCAATGAGGCGGTAGCCTCTGTGGAGTCTTGTCCGCCCCTTTTCGGGCGGTTGCCATATGTCTTCTCGCGCGTGACTCTCTCTTCTACCGGCTCTAGATTCTTCGTTTGGACTCCGTTTTCTGAGCCGTTTGCGTCTATGTGTTCGTCTCTATCTACTTCACTTCCTTGGTTTTTCCTCATGTTAAAACCAATAAATTGTGAGATAATCAATAAAACATAAACTAGAGGAAAACCATAAGATAAGTGAGAAATGAGCAGAAAAGTGCTGATTAATATATGAAATACACCTATAAAACATGCTCATTTAGACACTTATCACACCCCCACACTTACCTTTTGCTTGTCCTCAAGCAAAACCATGTACCCAAACAAGTAGGGAATGCTCAATATTAACAAATATTATTATGAAGGGTAGGATAAGAAGTCAATAGTACATGATCTTAAACTTTTAGAGGAGTGTGATCCATCACCTACTGGTGGCATAGGTGTACTCAGGGCAAAAATAAAAATTAGAGTTTCGGGGTATGATCGGAGTACTTCAATGCTTCTTGATTTAAGGTGACTTTGAGAACTTTTACCATGGCCAACTTCTCTCAAGAATGGGCATTGAGGAGAAAACAAAAGGAAAAATAGATAATGCATTTGTTTCACTTTTGCATAAGAGATGAGAAGATAATAGAAGCATCAAGCCTTTGTATTTAAGAACACTCAACTCCTTTTGTTGGTTACCAATGGTGTCTCGCAAGTCCCTTATTTTTTTATTTTTTTTTTTTTTTTTGACAGAGAAGACCCCTTAGCAATCCCTAAGAAAGAAGACAGAAAGAACCCCTGAGTATAAAAATCCATCCATTTCAGATCATTTGCTCACACCGCATAAAAATGCTCCTCAAAAAGTAATCAAAATTTTAAAATTTTGTACCATTATCCCACAATTCATAACAATATTTATTCCTAAAGAGAACAACCCACATAAAAAGGGTCCACGATATTGAATTTGAACAAACGCAAGATAAGCAGAGAGATTAAGCATTTAGCATAAAATGTCACCGAAAAGGGCACACTCCCCCACACTTAAATTGAACAATGTCCTCATTGTCCACTAGAAAAACAAGGGAAGGTTTCAGAAGACCTTTTCGGTGAGTAGAAAAAATAGAGAGAACACGAAGCTCACGAATATTCATTTAAGCATATAAATTCTCCTCTGCATATTTTATTTAAATAAAAGCATAATTTAAAGAAACTAGTACTCCCCTGATATTTATTTTTGCTGGCGTGTATTGGACTTCCCCCACACTTGAGCTTTAGCCTCAAGTAGCGTAGCTTGGTTGCGGTGTAGACATGAAATTGCACCTGCATAAGACACTAGAAGCAACCATACTATAAACGGGGTTAATAGTTAGCAAAAATAAAATTCAAAGGGAACCTGAAAATTAAAACAGCATAAAAGCATATAAAAGATAAGTTCGTCCGGGTTGCCTCCCGGAAAGCTGCCCTTCTTTAACGTCTTTGGCTAGACGCTTTGTCGTTAGGTCGATCCTGGGGGGTGGTTATGAGGAGTAGATCCAAAGCATGACTCGATGGTATTTTTGAATTTCCACCGGGATGCATGTTTCTTTTCTTATCCGCTCTTCATCCGGGATTGGTGGAGGTATCTCTGTGATAGACATTCCGTCTGGAAGGGTGATAAACAGAAGTGGGGATGATGGTGATTGAGCATCCCTCAAACTTGAGATCTTGGATTTTATCTGGAGATCTTCCTGATGCAAACTCCAGCTTTTCGTTATAAGCTTGAAGGGTGATTTTCCCCTGGGCTACCCAAATGTGCACATCGGCTGTGGCGAGGAAGGTCGTCCAAGGATGAGAGGTGTAGTGGGGTTCTCTTCGATGTCAAGAATGACAAAGTCGCATGGGAAGTATAAGTGTTCCACTTTAATGATAACATCCTCCACCACTCCGCTTGGGTATGTTACCGAACCATCTGCCAGTTGCAGGGTCATCTTGGTCTTTTTCATCTCTCAATTCCCAACTTTTTGAAAGTGGAGAGGGCATCAAATTAATGGAGGCACCTAGATCGCATAGGGAGTATGGAAATGAGGTGCTACCAATTGTGACTGGAATGGTGAAGCTGCCGGATCATTGCATTTCGACGGTAGTGGTTTTTGCAGAATAGCTGAGCAAGCTATATTGAGAGGTACCGTACCGACTTCGGCCAATTTAGTTTTGTTGGATATGAGGTGTTTGAGGAATTTGGCATAGTTTGGCATTTTGGCAATGAGGTCTACAACTGTATTGACGTTAGCTGCTTAGCATTGCTAAACTTACCATATTCATTATCCAATTTCTGCTTCTGGAGTCGGTGGGGAAATGGTATAGGCAGTTCTTGTGAAGAAGGTTCTGAAGCTGGTGGAATAGTGAGGATGTTTGGAGATGTCTTTTCTGTTGGAACCTCAGCTTTTTCTTCACTATCCTCTTTGGATTCTTCTAATGCTGGCGGGATGTGAATTTCATCGGTTTTCTTACCGCTTCTCAAGGTTATCGCCTTAACCTCTTCTTCTTCTTCTTCGAAGTCGAGCTTTTCGTTTTCATAACCAGCCACCAAGTGCTCGAGGTAGGTATTCTCAGATTGAATGCGATTTTCATAGGCTTTGGCGGTGCTTTCAAGTTCAGCTACATTCCTTTTGGAAGTTTCGATTGCTACGACCCACTCTTGGAGGGAAGGGTGTAGTTCTGGAACTTCAGCTGTTTTAGCCACCTCCGTCTTTTCTTTATCGTGCTCCTTCACATAGATGCACTTGGCTTGCTCTCTTGGATTTGGTTCATTTTGGCTGGGAAGAGCCCCTGGCGGTCTTCGAGCAAGATGTTCCGCAAGTTGATTGATTTTACCTTCGATTTTCTGGTTGAAGGCTTCTTGTGCAGAAAGCTGGTTCTGAGTCATGGAAATGTAACCTTTCATCATCTCTTTGAGTTCTACGTTTGGATCAGAAGAGGATGATGATGGTTGTTGTTGTAGTTGTTGTTGTTGGAAACCTGGAGGGGCACCTAGTGCTTTGTAACCCATATTAGAATTTGGTTGGGGTCGGTTCCCCTGATAGGTATTGGAGTTGTTGTTTTCCCTCCTTGATTCTGATCATTATTTTTCCATGAGAAATTCGGGTGATTTCTCCATGGATAGTTGTTGTTGAAGTTATTGTTGTAGGAATTACCGGGGCGGTTTCCTATGAAGTTTGCATCCTCGTACTGGCCTTTGCCTTCGCACTGATGTGTTTCATGAGGACCGGCGCAAATGGCACATCCTTCTGTTGATGGAACTGATGATGAACTTGTAGGTGGGGAAGCTATTGTTTTTACAATTTCGTTCTGTGATGTCGTTAGCTTTTCCACCATCTTTGCAAGGGACGAGATCTGAGCTGATAAATGATCTGTAGGCTCAACGTGGAGTAGGCCTGCTGCTCGTGGCGTTCTTCCTTTGGATCTCGTCCACTGTCTCGTGTTGCTCGTCATAGTTTCGAGAAGGTCCATTCCTTCTTTAGGAGATTTCATCATGAAACTTCCTCCTGCAGAGGAATTGACGAGTAGTCGGTTCCCATCATCCAGACCGTTGAAGAATGAAAGGCAGAGGGATTGATCGTCAAGACCGTGGTGGGAACATTTCATTAGCATATCTTTGAATCTATCCATGCGTCGTATTGTTTCTCCCGGCTCCTGACAAAAAGTGTTGATTTCACCGATCAACTGCCTCGTTCTACTGGTTGGGTAGTATTTGGCAAGGAATTTTTGGGCCATTTGAAGCCATGTGGTGATTGATCGGGAGGGAAGGCTTCGATACCACCGGTTTGCTGAATCCGATAATGAGTGAGGAAATAGTTGGAGTCGAATTCTTTCTTTGACGATGCCGGTCTGACTAAAGGAATTGCAGAAGTCTAGGAAGAGACTCAGATGATTTGGGGCTTCATCTGGGTTCGCTCCACTAAACTTGCCTAAATCCCGGACGGCGGTGATGTAGTGGGTTTTGAAAACCCAACGTCCGGCTTCTTCTGGTGTTAGTTCGGGGAGAACTATAGCTGATGCTCTTCCTTCGGTGTTCGGTTGGTGGTAATCAGATAGGGCACGGTGTTCTGGTTGAATTGCCTGGTCTATTTCGTTTATAACTTGGTTATTGGCCATGGCTTGGTTTCTCAGGTTTCTTTGTGCTTGTAATAAGGTGCGCTCGGGTTCGGGGCTCGGGCTGATTGGTGGAGAGCCTCGGGTTCGAGTATTTGGCATGCACAGAAGATAACTTGTGGTTTGTGAGAAACTGTGATGTTTTTTTTTTTGTTTTTTTTAATAGAATAAGAAAGGCAGAGATATAGGTTAGGCAGATAAACAATTATACATATATTATTTTTTTTCGTTTTTTTTTTTATGACAAGGGAAATTAAATAACAGAAATTAAATGTTAGTAGACAGAAATTATAAGTTAATATACAGAAATTATAAGTTAGTAGTTAGAGACAATGGAAAATGAAATGACATAAAATTAAATGACAGAAATTTACAAGTTAGTAGTTAGTATACTGGAAATTTGAAGGTAATAAATACTGTACAGAAAATTAAGGACAATGGTAAGAAATGTTAAGGACAATGTAACGAAATGACAATGGAACGAAATGACAATAATATTAAGATGTTAGGAGTTAGATGTCCAAAGTCCAAAGTCAAGTGTCCAAGTCAGGTTAGAAGTCCGATGTCCAATTCAGATGTCCGAGGTTAGATGTCCAAAATTGGATTAACAGTTTTTTTTTTATTTTTTTTTAGATTAACAGATTATTATAATATAGCTAGTGAACTACCGGAAACTAGGGAAATTGATGGAATCAATCTCCCCGGCAACGGCGCCAATTTGCAGAAGGTAGGTATTTTCTGAGTGGTTAAACAGGTGTAAAATTAAAAGAAAAGAAATTAAAAACTCAAATTATAAACGTCGGGCTGCAAACAATCCCGGTCGTAGTTAGTAAAACAAGTCGTATCCACAGGGAGATTGTTCAATTTATCCTAGTCTTGGTAGTTACTTAAAAACTGTAAAAAGGGGGTTTAGCCGGAGGCAAGCTTGATTTGTTGTTTGATTAATACGAAAATAATAAAAACAGTAAAAACAGGTGAATTAAGTGAAGTGGATGGAAAAATGTATCCTAGGATAGCGGGGGAATTTCCTAAATTACTTAAACATATTTATAACCATGTTTCAATTATTTATTGCCTATTAGAGTTAATAATTGTCAGTTACGAACTCTTAATAAAAGCCTTAATATTTTCCTGCTCAGTCCGGAGTGTAAATATCAAGATTAATTCCTTTGTGGTACCTAGACTATCTCAAAATCATATGTTGATAGTTACCAAATAAATGTAGTCGTTTGTCGCGCAAAACATTTAGCAATATTAGCTGAAAGGAATTAAAACAAGTTAAAATAAGAGAAACAGGTTATAAATATTAATTACGTAATATTAGAAATCAAACCCCCATCCTAGGATACAACATAAAATTACTCAGACATTAACGAAGATAAGAAGATTACACAGATAGATTTTGACATTAATTCAGAGGAAGAACTGGTCTGTTCTCCTCTCACTGCTGCTCTTCTATTTCTTTTGTTACTGCGTGAGTGTGGAATGATGTGGTGATACGGGAGTAAATATAAGTGGAAGAGAATGGGTGATTGTGATGAGCGAATTCCTCCCTCGTGTGTGTTGTATTTTGCAGTTAAGGTGGTGAGTTTATATAGAGGTTTGGCTCCGTACTGATTTGCAGATGAAGAAAGGCTTCATTGATTGCAGAGGGGACAGACAGCTGCACGCGTGAGTGATTAATGGTAGGCGGTGCTGGAGTAGATAGATAAGTGAAGACGGTGAAGACAGGCGAAGAAAACTAGTCGCGGCGTTGATTTAATTCATGACCGCCTGCAAAAGAGGCGGTCTCCTCTTATATGTCCGCCTGTAAAAGAGGCGGTAGCCTCTACCTGTTCCGCCTGTTTTAGAGGCGGTAGCCTCTATGGTGAAGCCTCTCTCACGTCCGCCTGTTTTAGAGGCGGTACTGTTGTGTCTTAACCGCCCAAAAATGAGGCGGTTGCCTGTGTCTTAACCGCCCAAAAATGAGGCGGTTGCCTCTGTGTCTTGACCGCCCCCAATGAGGCGGTAGCCTCTGTGGAGTCTTGTCCGCCCCTTTTCGGGCGGTTGCCATATGTCTTCTCGCGCGTGACTCTCTCTTCTACCGGCTCTAGATTCTTCGTTTGGACTCCGTTTTCTGAGCCGTTTGCGTCTATGTGTTCGTCTCTTTATCTACTTCACTTCCAGCTTGGTTTTTCCTCATGTTAAAACCAATAAATTGTGAGATAATCAATAAAACATAAACTAGAGGAAAACCATAAGATAAGTGAGAAATGAGCAGAAAAGTGCTGATATAATATATGAAATACACCTATAAAACATGCTCATTTAGACACTTATCAGGCGTACCTTCATCGCTTGACTTAAGATTGTTGCTGGTTGTCAAGGATATAAATTCTCAAGGTGTTACCTCTTTCAAGAGCATCTGCACCGATACCAAATGTGTAATACCCAATCCCACATCGGGATATGAGTAGTAATGTGAATGGTTTATAAGGATACATATGGGTTGACTACAGCAACAAGACCTTCCATGTTTAAGCCCAAGTGAGGATTAAGGGCCTAAAGTGGCTAGTTTTCAAGCCTGGATGGTTTGAGAGTAAGGTTGTTGGATAGCAACTCATATGAGGTGTTACAAATGGTATCAGAGCTGACTCGGGACCGTGTCAGGATGATCTACCCGACACCTACCGAGGAGGTCCATGGGACTTGGATATTAGGCTTATGACGAGGATGTCGCGTTCTTTGAGTGGGGGAGTATGTAATACCCCCATCCCACATTGGGATACGAGTAGTAATGTGAATGGTTTATAAGGATACATATGGGTTGACTACAACAACAAAGCCTTCCACTTTTAAGCCCAAGTAAGGATTGAGGGCCTAAAGTGGTTAGTTTTCAAGCCTGAATGGTTTGAGAGCTAGGTTGTTGGACAGTTACCCATATGGGGTGTTACAAATGGTATCAGAGCTGACTCGGAACTGTGTTGGGATGGGATACTTGACACCTACCGAGGAGGTCCATGGGACTTGGATGTTAGACTTGCGATGATAATGTAGCTTACTTTAAGTGGGGGAGTATGTAATACCCCATCCCACATCGAGATATGAGTAGTAATGTGAATGGTTTATAAGGATACATATGGGTTGACTACAGCAACAAGGCCTTTCACTTTTAAACTCAAGAGAGGATTGAGCAGTTACCCATATGGGGTGTTACAAAATGAAAACTATATAATCTATACAAAGGTGATCACTCGTAAGAGGGTTTGAAAGAGTGATGAACTTGTTTCAATTTTCTCGTTTATAACTCAAATTTAAAGACGTTTTGACTAAACTAGGAGTGAGTTACACATGAAAGATGTATGAACAATTAATTTGAATTAATACTTTACAATATTCTTTTCACACCCCCCCCCCCCCGTGTGAGAAACCACCCGTTTACTATATAATAAGTGAGAAATTTAGTTGCTTCATTGCTCTAGCGATGTACGCCAACTTCTTACTCTCATCATCAGTTAGCTCGTCCATGGTCATGATAGACCGATCAGGGTTTGGTAAAGACTATCTCTATCACACGCCAGATGTGGGGTATTCACTCCATCTTGTTCTTTCAGAATGTGTAGTTTAAGTCGTTGAAAAGTGACGATCATTTGGGTGTTCCTTCCTCACTTGACTTGAGATTGTTTCTGGTTGTCATGGATACAAATTTTCAAGGTGTTACCTCTTTCAAGCACTTACTCTGATACCAAATGAAAATAATATAATCTATACAAAGGTGGTCACTCATAAAAGGGGTTGAAAGAGTGACAAACTGTTTCAATTTTCTCGTTTATAACTCAAATTTAAAGAAGTGTTGTCTAAACTAGGAGTGACTGACACATGAAAGATGTATGAACACACACAAGTTCCTTTTGTCACACACATAGTAAAGAGACTAAGACACATTCAATTCTACCCTTATTTGCTCACCATGAGGCGTCTCACCAACGTTGTTCACCAGTTTTCCACATATTCACTCATAGTGACCTATGAACAATGCCTTAGTTACAACCCTTGTTACTTACTCAATCTTGGAATTTTGGCATAACCTCACTATGTGTTGGGAGCTTTTTCTTCTAAAGCTCCCATTAAGTAACTACCATATTTGCCCTATAATTTAATGCATCCATTTACCCTCCTAAATCTCAATTGAATTTCTCTACTATCATTGGATGATAAGAGTTGGAGAGGAGTAGCATGTGAATGCTTCACTTTAGCCATTTTGTTGGCTTCTTGGAGCTCAAAGCTCACAGTCCAATGTATGACAACGACTCTTCTAGGTGACAACCATGCTTGAAAGTGACTATTTCTGCTGCTTTCATAGTTCAAATGCTAGTTTCCTTTTTGTACATGGCAATTCTGAAGCTCCATATATTGCTTCAAAGTGACTCCAATAATGTTTAAGCAAAGTCAAATTTTGCTTCTTATCCAATGTCAAGTCTGAGATATTGTTTAATCTTGTAGGTGAGTGGAACAGTTGGTGATGAGCCCCCGACCAGTGTTTGCCCTACGCTCTCACAAAGCTTTGCGGTGGTTAAAGGTCCATTAAACTTGTTATTAAGGAATCACATGCTATCCTGCATTGATAGAATAATATAGGGATGTAACATTTTCTATAGTTCTATATTATATAGTTTGTAACTAGGACCATACAGAATGTAATTTTCTAGACTGTATTAGGCTTCATTTGTATTTTGAGTTTATTGGACCACGGTCTGTTGACCGGTCCATATTATTTTTCTTCTTAGATTAGCAGTATATATAAACGCTACTCTCTCATAAAATAAAGCAGTGATATAATCTTCCTTTCCAAAAACAAGTAAGGCGCACTGTAAAATCTCCTTTTCTCTACGATGAAATAACAAAGGCATTCTTTAGTTTTGTCAAGAATTTGACATGGTATCAGAGCACCATTTTTGATCCAACTGAAAATGGATGTCGAAGAAAAAAGAATAAGGCTCGATTTCTGGCGGAGAGAAAATGGTATCGTCGGAGAAGGCAGTATCACCTCCATCGAAGGTAACAATGGTGATAGACCAGAATGATCCCTGCTACGTCACGGCAACGGAACAGACTAGGCAAGCTTTGCCACCCAAATTTACGGGTGTTGGTTTTCTCGGCTGGAAATGGACGATGTAGCAGGCGCTTGGGGGGAAGAATAAGATTGTGTTTATAGATGACACGATAACGCGACCTGATCCACAAGACTCGCTGCACACGGCGGCATGGAAGCGGGCAAGGTCTCTGGTGGTGACCTGGATTATATCTTCACTGTCTCCCAATATAGCGAGAGGCGTGATGTACATCGAAGATCCTAGGGAGATATGGAGCTGGCTTTGTCGTCGCTTCAAAAAAAAGAATATGGCAACACTTCATAGCATCAAGACACAGATTGCTAATCTGAAGCAAGGGAAAGATTTGATAACTGATTACCTGATGAAATCAAAAGAGACTTGGGCACAGTACGACTTGGCAAGACCCCTGGAATCTTGTGGCAACTGCGATTCGTGTACATCCCTAGAAAAATAGAGAAAAAGGCGAGAGGAAGAAGAAGCAATGCATTTTCTAATGGGACTAAATAAGTCCTATTCACACCTTCGCGGTCAATTACTAGCAATGAGCGAGTTGCCGAGTCTTGACGAAATCTTTTCCGTCATTGTCCAAGAAGAGCAGACTCGTCAATCGGCTGATGCTCGAGAAGAGGGCGAACACAACCTAACCCTAGCAGTGCGAGGCGAGATAGGTGACAGTTTTCTGGGTGGAAAAATGAAGAACAACACCCTAACTCCACTCATTACAAGACGATTCTCAAGAAAAGCCCAATTAAGAACTCAAATTCCCCCGCAAGAAGGACCTTCCCAAATGCCAGAATTACAGAAAGTTGGGACACTCACGCAACGAATGTTGGTCGCTGATGGGATTTCCTTCCAGCGAATCAAGACAACAGAGGGAAACACATGTTGGATCTGTCGTCACACAGCAGAACAACAGTTTAAGTCGAGTAGCTGAGTTGAATCTGGAGTCACCAGTGAAGGGATTCTCTACTGAGCAACTTCAACAATTAGTCTCTTTCTTACAGCAACATAAGGAGAATGGAATAGTCACGAAGCAAGCTGATTTCGGAGACTTCTCAGGTAATATCAAAACCACAATCAATTCCCATCCCTGCTTAAATTTGAATACTGCACCGATACTAAATACACTGGAAAACTTGTGGATTCTTGACTCCGGTGCTACGGAGCGTATATGTGGAAATAGAAAGTTACTTTCTGATTGTGAATTGCTTAATCAAAACAGAGAGATCACATTGCCCGATGGGAATAAAAAGTATGTTACCTGTGTTGGTAAATTAACAATTGATGGTTTAACATATCTCGAAGGGATTCTGTATGTGGAAAGTTTCATGTTCAGTATTATATATGTGGCAAAACTAAAACAAAAACTAAGCATGTTTATAAGCTTCAATCAAAATTTGTGTGCTTTGCAGGACCTTGAGAGTGGTCACTTCGAAGAAATTGGAAGAATTGTTTGTGGTCTAAACATAGTGAATCTGAATGTATTGCATGATTTTATTTTGAGGAATAGAAGTACCTCTAGCATTTGTATGAATTTTCGCACTGATGTACCTACTGTGAATAATGCTAGTGACTATCTTTTGTGGCACAATAGAATGGGCCACCTACCCTTGTTGAAATTGACAAAAATCATAGATATAAACATTCCAAGTAGTCTGAAAAACAAACCTTTTCCTTGTGCCATCTGTTATAAAGCGAGAGGCAAACGTCACAAATTCCCTTCATCAACTATTAAAACACTGAAACCTTTCAAACTAATCCACATAGACATTTGTGGACCTATGAGAACACAAGGCATAAATGGGCACAAGTATTTTTTTTAACTATTATGGATGACCACACCAGGGCGACATGGGTTACTCTCCTAAAGCAAAAATCTAAAGCCACACAAAACATCAAGTTTTATCAACCAAGTTGAGAGACAGATGAATAAATTTGTTAAGACAATCAGAAGTGACAATGCCTTAGAGTTAGGAAAATCCTTTGAAGGAATGAAGCTTTACTCACAGAAGGCATTGTTCATCTAACCACTTGCCCCCACACTCCGTAACAAAACGGAGTTGTAGAACAAAAGCAAGGCCATTTAGTGGAGATTTCTAGGGCTCTCCTATTTCAATCAGGATTAGGAAATGAATTATGGAGCTATTACGTTGAACATGCGGCATATTTAATAAATATATTCCCCAATAAACCCATCCTCAACATGTCACCATATGAAAAATTGTATGGATTTAAACCCAATTATAATGAAATAAAAAGTTTTGATTGTCTCTGTTACATGACAAATGTTGATCCCTGTAGAGGAAAGCTTGACCCTCGCTCCTCTACCTATGTGTACATTGGAAACTATACAAACACAAAAGAATATAAGATGTTAACTCTTGAAGAATGAAAGGTCAAGATCACTTGAGACCTTACTTTCTTCGAAAATATTTACCCCTTAACTAATAATGATTGGAAAAATCAGATTCAAAGAACTCATCAAGACACCGACATATTCCCTCCTTCTCTCCCCAACTTGGAAGATGATGTTTGTACGCCACAGTTTTCTGAGGTAGGAGAAACATCACCTCCCCCAGATTCCATTTTAAGTCAAAATGTTCCTCAAGAACAAGATCCCCCTCAAAACTTACACCAACAAACACAAGAAACACCACCACCCAGGAGATCCACACGGCTACACCATTTCCCATCCAAATACAATGATTACATCTATTTGACAAACCTTAATCATGGATAATTATTCTCCTCCATTCTCACAGAAAGACTAGATCACGTGAATCCAGCCTCACAGTCTCCATTCACCATTAACACCCTAATAGACCACCTGCCTTCTACAACTTTTCTTTCTTGCTCCATTCAACAAGACACAAATAAAATCATCAGTCACATCAACAACTTAAACGAACCTCCACATTATCAAATAGCCAGCCAAGATCCCAATTGGACCCTTGCCATGGCTGAAGAATTTGAGGCCCTTAGACAAAACAAAACTTGGTTAATAGTAGAGTTACCAAAAGGAAAGAAACCAATAAGTTGCAAGTGGGTCTACAAAACAAAACTAAAACCCGATGGTAGCATAGAAAGATTCAAGGCTCATCTTGACGTTAGGGATTTTACCCAAAATAGGGGCTCGATTTCAAAGAGACTTTCTCCTCAGTAATAAAACTCGACACAGTCTGTGCCCTCATTATCACAGCAGTAAAAAGGGGGTGGATCTTAGACCAACTGGATGTCAACAACACCTTCTTACACGGAGACCTCCATGAAGATGTATATATGACCTTACCCCAAGGCTTAAAGGTAGAGGGAGATAATAAAGTTTGCAAATTCCACAAGTCCCTCTACGGGCTCAAGCAAGCTTCTCACCAATGGTATGAGAAACTTGTTTCTTTCCTAAAACGCCTCATTTTCGATCATTCCCAAAACGACTACTCACTCTTTGTCAAGAAAAGAAAAAATAGCATAACACTCCTAGGTATTTATGTAGATGACATTCTTGTTGTCAGAAACAATGTAAAGGAAGTGAATTCTTTGAAAGCACAACTTGAAAAACAATTTAAGATAAAGGACTTGGGGAGATTTAATTGTTTTCATTGGGATGGAATTTTTAGAAACTAATGACAACATCATCATGTCCCAACAATGTTACATCAATCAAATTCTACATGAATTCAATATGCAAGATTACAAACCTTTAGTTTCTCCTCTCCCTCTTAACCTCAAACTATACAAAGATTCTGGTTCTAAGCTACAGAACCCAACAAATATAGGTGCCTTGTAGGAAAACTAAACTTTCTCGCAAACACACAGCCTGATATAGCATTTGGTTGTCTAGTTCCTCGGCCAATTCCTACAATTCCCCACCTCAGAACATTTCAAGGCTGCTATCCACACTCTTTCCTACATAAAAGGAACTTCCTCCTTCGGACTCCTCTTCAACAAGAAACAAAACTTTAATCTCCAAGCCTATAGTGACTCGGATCGGGCCTCTTGCCCAATCACACGCAAATCAGTCTTTGGATATTATATTCTTCTTGGAGACTCCCCCTTGAGTTAGAAATCTAAAAAGCAAACATCTATTGCCTTGTATTCTGCTGAAGCGGAATACAAAGCTGCTGAAGGAATACAAAGAGATGCGCCAAGTGACAGGAGAGCTAAGCTGGCTAAGTAGACTCTTAGAAGATATTGGAGTTCCCAACATAACTCCCATACCTCTAAAATGTGACAACCTAGCAGCCATCCACATAGCTTGAAATCCGGTCTCACACGAACGAACCAAACATGTAGAATTAGATTTTCATTTTGTTCGTGAGAAATTACAGGGTGGTTTTATACAGGTACAATATGTTCCAAGCACACATCAATTGGCTGACCTTATGACCAAGCCATTGATGGGAAAGAGTTACCAAAACTTTCAGACCGCTGGGATTACAAAAAGAAGACAGCAAAGGAATTTCTTGTGGCTGACAATAGGCACGAAAACAAGCAACATTTCCCACCACAGCATCTCAGTCAAAGAGCACTTTTTTACTTTTCTTCAACCGCATAAAGGAGTACTCTTTGAGGGGGGATGACAGAATAATATAGGGCTGTAACATTTGCTATAAGTCTGTATTATATAGTTTGTAACTAGGACCATACTGAATGTAATTTTTTAGACTGTATTAGGCTTCATTTGTACTTTGAGTTTATTGGACCACGGTCTGTTGACCGGTCCATATTATGTTCCTTCTTAGATTAGTAGTATATATAAACGCTGCTCTCTCATAAAATAAAGCAATGATATAATCTTCCTTTCCAAAAACAAGAAAGACACACCGTAAAATCTCATTTTCTCTACGATGAAATTACAAAGGCATTCTTTAGTTTTGTCAAGAATTTGACATGCATAACTCTAACACACATGTTAGTAATTAGGAACATATTAGCTATCATCAAAAATCTTACATGGATTGGAAGTTCATCCAATACTATTCACTCCTATGTTTAAGCATTAAGTAGTTTATGTTTGAGCTCAATTTAGTTATTTTTTTAATTAAGCATAGGCAAGGTCTAATCTCTCCCGATCTTACTTGGATTAATAATACATTTATATTATTGTGTTATTATTATTCCCTTGTTCCCAGTGCTTTAACAAACTTGATCTCTTATTAATGATTTGTAGATCTTTTGTCTAAATACCATTGTTGGTGACTTATGATTTTGACTAACCTAGTTCGACTAAACACTGGGAGGTTCATAATCACTCTGCAACAAAATTGTAACAAGTGCACTACAAATGACTTATTATAATTGACCATTTCTTACTAATTCTCACAAGTTTGCAGACCTTGAATCAATCACTTTAGTTGCATTTGTAAGCCTTTCACTTTGTTTGCCAACTACTCACAAAATCTTAGCGATGTTCAATTTCAAAATTATTGAAGCATACTATGACATCCTAGTATTAATGTTACTGTAGACACCAAAAATTCTCACCCTATAAAGAAAATCCTAAAAAAATATATAGAATAAGAGGGTCGTCGCCTTTCTTTTCGAAACTTATTCATGTGTGTACCAAAATGAAACTGTCATTTGATGACAAATTTTCTAAATCAATTTTCAAAACATTCGTTTTCAAACCTATCCCTTTTTGTTATTTTCTTATTTTACCATTTTATTTTATTATTTCATGTTAGTCAGCTCGGTTTTATTCACTTATTTATTTATTTGCCTATTTTGTTTTGGTTCATGCTATTTCGTTACCAGTTTATTTTGTCTCATTCATTTCACTAATACCTTTACTCGTATTTTCTTTATTAGTACTTGCTTTATTTTCTCTTTATCATTATTATTTTTAGATTTATTTTCACCATTTTATGTACATTCTTACTATTATATTCCATACGAGTATATATCGTTTTGTTGCTAATTCGACTAAACTTCCTTCTATTTCATTTTATTACTTGATTATTCCATCCTATTTACCATCACTTGTACATATCTAATTCAATTTCCTTTTTTTATAACATTCACTTGTATATTATCATAGTTGTACCATTTCATTATTTCGTGTGTATTCCAAAGGAAACAATTCGTTACCTCATGGCACCCTTTCGTCTTACCCCGTAATTCATTTAAACATTAGCCTTTTGTAGATTTTTCTTGATTAAGGTTAGAGTTAGTGTTTTTTCTCACATTTAAATATCAAGTTCAGACATTGGCATAACTGGTTAAGGGTATTGTAAAGGTGTGGGAAGACGCAGATTCAAATCTTACCTATTACATTTTTTATGCTTGTTTCTTCTTTTCTAAACCCTAACCCCACCCTTGCCTATAAATATAACAAAAAAACAGACAAACCCTATTCCCAAGAGCAGCAACAGTAGCCGTCTCCTTCCTCCAGTCGCTCGATCATCTTCCCCATCCATTCTCAACATCAAAATATCCCAGGCGTCTTCATCCTTTTGCTCCCGAAAATTAGAAACAAAACACGATTCGAGCTCCCTCATCTTCACCGCTCCTCTGGTCGAACTCAAGCTCTCCTATTTTCCTCTTCAGAAATACCGTGGTTAACAGTCACCGTTTGCCCACCACCATCGACTACCTCCATCGACCAACACCTCCTTCCTCCATCTTCCAATTCGTGCTCAGCAACCAAAAAAAAGATCCTAATCTACACATTCTGGTTGTTCTTCTTCAAGACCGAGGATAAAAATGGAAAACAATCCTCCCTCTCGATTCAGATGTCGTTTCTCCTCATTTCTCAGGGAGTGAGCCCCTCACTCAACACTGTCGAATTCGCAACTCAAACTTGCAACCCAGGAACACCATCTCTCACTATCCTCTTCACCGGTAATTTTGCCATCAAACTGGAGAACAAAGGAACATACCTGTTGCGCCTCATTCATTCCCATCCACCGGTAATTTTTTTTGCAACCCGGCAAGCGAACGAGGAGAATTAACCGACAGTTTTCCTTCGGGATCGGACCTCATCCTCCCTGCGGACTTCAATCGGAAACTGCTATGCCCCTGCTTCTTCCTTACAAGTGAGGCTCGATCCCAACCAACAATAGGCGATGAGTCACCATCCTTCGAACACCTGCGTACCGCTAGATGCTGCATCAGCCCCTCCAAGATGCATTGTTGCATGTGAATATTCGGTTTTAGGGTTCCGATTTCTAATCCTTTTTTTCCTTATCTGCACAATCACTCATCTGCTATAATTTATGCGTGTTTGAGTATTTTGGGGCCCGTGGATTGTTATTCGTACTGTTTGAAGAAAACATATCAACAAGCTAATTTGAGTTATTGATTTAATCAGTGTTCTCTCACAAGATGCACCATCTTACCTTCTCTCATGTTCGATTTTGTCTCTCTGATCGGTGATATCTATTTTTGCCTGATCGATTCGAGTTGGGATTTCAGTTCGAAGTCTCGTTCGTTGCCTATCCATTTGGTAAAAAAGGAAAAGAAATGTCAATACAATCTAAGACAGAGTTTGTTGATTTATGTCTTGAGTTTTCCCCCACCGAACCTGGGACGTTGACCGCAACCAATTATTTCTTGGGGTCTGGATATGTGCACCCGATGACAGCTGCAGTTTAGTAGCCATTTTTGTCGATTGTTGTTGTTTTCGTGGTGTTTTAGTCAATAGGATTAATCCTCATATATGTTATCCTCTTTTTATTGTTGTGATGAGCTTGATATATTCGTACGACTACTATGCTAAGTTTGCAAATTTCTGGTTCTTCGTTGAGTCCAAGACAGCCTTGAATTTAAGACCTACATGGTTGTATTTATTTTTAACATGTTGTTCTATGTTTACTTGAGGTACATTCAAAACTGATTGATCTCGATCTGAGGCGTGCTAATGTGGGGGTCGTCTAGCATGGAATCAACTTCGGGTTTGCAAGATTGACCAAAGTTGTAGATTTCAGTTTGGTTGCTGCTCATGGGTGTTGGTCTGGAAATTGTTGTGCCTCTTGCTATCATGAGTGGCCTTACTGTGCATTCATTTATGTTTGGAAAATGTCTCACTTTTACTATCCTTACTCGGCACCTTTAATATGCGGGTTCGACAATTGTCCTCACTAGGGCAACCCCTCCGTGTACTGTTTGTTTAATTCGGTTCACTTATTACTCTCTGGTTCCATGTTTGGACTGAGGTACACATTTTCGATTGGGAGTGGGCCGTGCTTGGTTGATGGCTTCACTTGGTTGATTTGGAGTTTGACCATGGGCTATGCTGATGCGTTTGGGCTTGAGGCTTCTTCGTTGGATTGCTCGAGGAACGGGAAACTACTCAGGGACTAAGGAGCCGGGCTTTGGCTAGGACTACCGGGGTCTTCGCTTCAAACACGAGTAACGGTTGGTGCACTTCTTGCGGATCCCTATCAGCTCAAGTGAGGCGGCGTCGATGCGACCCCCCATAGCAGCTTTCTTAAATTCAGAACTTTTATTCGTATCATGAGTTGCTATTTGTCTATTAATTGTGCTACCCGTTATAGTCTTGGGTGTCATAATTTTGTGTATTTGTTGGCTTGATTATTTTATTTTGACCATCTTTTGTACATATTCTTGAATGCTTGCCTATACATATTCGGTTCTATTATGCATTGGAAGTTTATTATTTGTCAGCTTCGTCTTATAAATTGAAAGATTGGTTTAGCACAGGTGGCCATAGAATAGCCTTTAGGTCTATCAACTTATTTCTGGACATTTCGAGTCCAGTTTAGAAAATCTTCTAGGTTCGGGAATGTTCCTCACTCAAACGGGCCGTAGAGTTTGGTCGGTGGGGAACGCCCTTCCTTTATAACATTTTCCAAACCATCCCTAATTATTAAGATCTAAGACTAAAAAAAAATCATTCTTCGATTTCAAAACTACTTTCATACTTTAAACCCACTCGTTCTTATACACCAAACATCATACACCCTTCAAAAGCAATCCCTCTCATACACCAACATCATACACTCTCCAAGACCAATCCTTCTCATGCTCTCTCATCAAACACTCATAAGATCAATTTCTATCATGCTCCAACAACAAACACATTTCAGAAGCAATCCTTCTCACACTCACTCATCAAACACTCTTCATACACAATTCAAAATTCATTCCAATTCGATGTCAATCCAACTGCAAATCATCCAATTTGAGGGCCAACAATCATTTCAGTTTGAGGCCCAATAATCAAATTCAATCTGGCCCACTTCCAAAATTGGCCCACATTTCTAGATCCAAACCTGGCCCGTTTTCCAAGGCCCAACCCGGCCCACTTTCCAAGGCTCAACCTGGTCTATGTTTCGAGGTCCAAACTTGGCCCGCTTTCCAAAGCCAATTCCGGCCCACATTTTAAGGCCTAATTCAGTCCAAATTTCAAGGCCCAATTCGGCCCACTTTTCCAAGGCCCAAACCTGGCTCATTAGTCCGAATTTGGTACACAATTTCAATTCAACCTCAATTCATTTTCAATTCAAAATCAATCCAAAAACCGATTCAATCCCATCTCAAATTCAAATCCAAAATCAATTCAATTTAGCCCGAATTCAACCCGACTTGTAAATTCCAATTCGATTCAAATACTTCATTCACTTCATTCCCAATTCATTCAAAAATTCAATTCAATTCAATTCAATTTCATTTCAATTCCAAATAATTTTCATTCATTTCCAACTCAACTTCATCTTCAATTCAATTCCAATTTCCCCTCACAGACTTTATTATTCTAATGATTCGAATATCTCACATACTAGAGCATCTCACAGACCCTTGTGTCTCACAGATCCGAGTGTCTCACAGATTTTGACATCTCAAGATTTCAAACGTCTCATAAGACCCGAGCGTCTCACAGACTACAACATCCCACACATCAAGCATTTCTAAAAACCCTCAAACATCAAAACTTCCAAAACCCAAAACATCTGAACTACGTAAGGTCTGATCTCAACAGGGAGTTGAGTACGTAGGCAACCCACACAGGGTGCGACCTCACATCAATCAAAATACCTTTTTACACTCAGCCATCTTACCTCCAAACAACCCCGTGCACTTCTAACCCGCGATTACCTCAAAAAACTTGACCATCCTAAAGGCCCTGAACTACGTAAGGTCTGATCTCAACAGGGAGTTGAGTACGTAGGCAGCCCATCCAGGGTGCGACCCCATTCCAAACAAAAAGCCTTTTTCCCCTTCTAAGGTGGCTCTCATATCTCTCAAAACACTCAAACCTTCTTCGGCTCCCACAAACTTCAAACCATCAGACTCTGAGTCTTGTCTAATTCACTCAACCTCAGACTCCTCCCAAATCTTCATTCTATACTCATCTGAATTCACCAAATTCTTTTCTTTGGCATCAGCTTGGCAGAAAAGCTCGCCTCATTCGCTCTCTACTCTCTTCCTATCCTAATCCTATTCTTGTGGCTTTTAAATGAATCTCTCTAAAAAGATATTGAAAGAAGGCAATCCCTACAATTGGAGACCGAGGTTTCCTCGGGCACCAATCTGAAGTCGTGGTCGTTGCCACTTCTAAGGGGTGTAACCCAGTGCGAACCCAACATAGAATCTCTGACATGACCAGATAAGTCCTATCCATCGGCAACAATCCCAGAGTCAATTAATGGTTCTTAGAATCCGATCTTCCTTCCTAGTTATCATAGGTCAAACTAGGTGGCGACTCTAGTCAATCCAGCCCTTAGGGCATAAGTCCGCGTGGAGCCCATCGAGAGCAGGTGTAGTGCACACTTGCACTCCCCTTTATGCTTTCTGGGAAAGATGGACGATTTAGTAGGTATTTGAGGGCTGCCAGATTAACAGGTTTTCGCCCTCTACAGAATGGCAGTTTCTAGGCATTTAGATAGACCCCCCTCATACCGAAAAAACCACCCTCCACAGTTACCTTTTTAGAAAACAACATGAATGCATATATATATTGGATTTTGCCCAAGAGAAGTTTTTTAGATTTTGTAATACTACTATCTTCACCACGTCCAGCTACAACTCTATAGGGTTTCATGGTTCATGGTAAAATGATATAATGATTGCAAGGAGTTTTCAATCGGATATTATAGTATGTCTGATAATATGATTGGAATTGTTGGAGAAAGTTAATTCCAAGAATTATATCACATTTCATTTGATTATTTATGTATATTAATGGTATTAAAATTCGTCTAGATCCTAAACAATTTTTAAGTTTTCCAAAAAATGAGTTATGGAATTTTCTTCATTATTAAAAATATATACATGTAAAGGTTTTGTTTCTTTTATTTTGCCTTTGGTATAATATGTTTTTTTTTAATTAGGCATATGGTTGCCCCAGTATCTATTAGAGCACAAGTCATAATATTGGTTTCTTCCAATAAAGTTTCAATATAAACACTTTGATTCATTCTTTGATAGTTGCTATTGCATTTTTTCCTTTCCGTCTTATTATTATATGATTGTCTGTGATATGGTATTCATCTAAACTTCTTAAAAAAGTCATTCCTAATAATAAGTCATTACTTGTCTGGCATGGATCTACTAGACAGGTAACTGGTAATTTTATATCCCCTATTTTTAACGGAATTTCAATATAAGTATTTAGAATTCTATATTTTGAATCATTATCTCTAAACCTGTAGGTATCTCCCAATATTACCGTTAAACCTTCAGTTTCCTTTACATGATTTTTATGAGCTCCTGTGTCTATTATAACATTGTTATTTCATTCTTTGCCATTATAGTAAGTGGCATTATTTATACTAAAATTATTTATTATCTCTAATTGTTTTAATTTTGGGAAACTATTTACTGACATACTTCTTCCTATTTTTCCTGCTTGTATACTATTATCTTTGAGTTCTGTCTGAGGAATATATGAAGTACTACGTCTAGTATTATTGATTCTTAGGGCATTTTTATTAATAGTTAATTGGAACTCTTCGGGAGTCATGGCTTTTGCTATCTGTGGTTGGATACTGGTTCCAATATCTTCAAACTCTTAGGTTTATTCTCATATATATATATATTTCCATAGTTTGAATTTGTAAAAGCATATACCGTTGAATAATGTATAGTTATTGGATTTTTTCCCTTTTCCATTAAGTTTTCTCTATCAATTTTATAATATAAAGCTAAGGTATCCCCAATGTGTTCGTCTTTTAAACTGATACACTATTTAGGATAACAGGTAAATTTTAATTTTTTGAATGCTAAATTTCCTCTTATTGTTTCCATCTCTTGTATCTGTTAATCTGGCCTCTTGTAGTGCTAAAGTTATCGGACAATTTATACCTTCTCTAAACAATGATTTTACCATAACTTGACTTCCTGTGAGATATAAATATCCAATCTTCTTTCTTTGATCGGATTTTATTTTTTGTAATCTTTTATCGATCCATTGTTTATTTTAATAAATTTAAAACTACATTTCCTTCAACTTGGTCTATTCTTATTTGTAGTTCAATTTCATAGGAATATATTACAATCCTTTGCCGTTTAACAATATTTTTAATTACTATCCATGAATTATTTTCTATTTGCTTTAAATCAAGTTCACTTCTTAGTATATTAGAAAATTTATTGTTATCTAGGGTATAAGTTAATCCATATTCTCCTGTATCTTCATATTCTTCTTTATTTTCAATAATTTCACTTATTTCACTCATTCTGATGAACTAGCACTCGTACTTGATTCTTCTGAAGATTAAGAACTATTGATATAATATATATATTTTCTGTCTCAGAATCATCCGTGCTTAGTTCTTCAGTTTCTGTATAAAATATTATTTCGTTAACTTTTTTCCCTTTTGGTTTTGTACATTCATGAGCATGATGTCCTTGTTCGTTACAATTCCAACATTTGCAGTCTTTTCGAGGTTTTGTTTTGTATTTTCTAAACCTATATGGTTTTTATAGTATGTTTTATTTTTCTTCAATTTCTTAATATATTTGGGTTTTCTTGCTTTTTTGATTTTTTTTCTTTTTTTATATGGTATATTGCTACATCCCCATTGGTTTGGTCATTCGTATGTATTTGTTGGGCACCATAATCTTGCTTTCACTTTATTATATTGTTTATATAGTTTTCTTTGTGCACATATTTCTGTTATTCTTTCTCTCACAAACATTTCTCTAGCACCAAATGTATCTAATATTGCTGGATTTATTCGTAGATAAAGCTCATATTCTTTGGTGAAATATTTACTCCATTGTTTTGGTAATTTTAAGAAATATTTACCTAATAAAGATTGATTAAGTTCTGGTTCATCTTCTTCATAAATAATATAATAATATCTACTGAATTCACAAGTATACTAGTATATATATTTCATATCACATATGGTCAAATGCTCGGTTTTATAAGTTGCTTCTTTTCTTTCTAGATCTATTAATTGATCTGGTTTTGTATTCCAATCTTCTCCTTAGAATTCTGTATATAATAGATTTTCTACAAGGTTTATAACTAAATCGATATTACCCATTGTGACAAAACTTTGTTGAATTGTTGCTATTGTAGTTGGTGACACTCTTGCCCGCCAATTTTCTAAATTTTCGGTGAACGAATATATTATGTAGTTGAACATTCTATCTACTGTCCATCCTTCGCTTACTTTATTTAATAATGCATTTTCATGTTTTGACTACATCCTTTGATTATCTTTTCTTTATCAATTATACAATCTAAATTGAGTTTAATCCCCTCTTTATTAATTGGTGTTTCTATAAAGTATTGGGGTTTATATGGACTAGTAATCTCTGTTTTTCCTATTTTATAAGGATTATATTTATTTATAGAATAATATCTTTCATTATTATATGTTTCATATTTATAAGTGGAGCTTTTATTCTTTGCATCATTCATATTTATCTCCAAACCTTTCCTAAGCCTTTCTATATATGTATGTCTAGTTTTTCCTCATTTATTCTTTCCATAATATAATTATTTTGTCTCACTATCCTCTATTCTTAGTTTTTCTCTTTCATCAACCTTTAATTTTTTTCTTTTGTTCTAATTGTTCTTGTTGTTTTTGTATAATTTTATCTAGAAATTTTAAACTAAATGCTCATTGCGCTGGCATATTTGTAGTTGTTTTGAAAACTGATGTTTGGCAGTGCGGCATATATGTATCATATTTGGTTAAGTTAGTTATATGTAGTGCGTTCACCTCTAAATAAATTGTAATTGTAATGCTGAAATACCCCTAACCTTTAAATAATTAAATAAAGGGAAATATATATTATTTGGGGGATTATTAAACCCTGAGAAAAGTATATAAACAGTTAGGCGTTAAAAACACACCTAAACTCCTTAAGGTCGTAAACGGGCGTTAAGCCGGACCTTAAGCTAAACAAGTTATGTAAGCTATAAACCTCATATGAAGTTAAACAAGGATTATTATATGACCCTTAGAACACGGGACCTCATCTAGAACTAAGTAAAAATACCAAATGCCCTGGAGTTTCCTTAAGGGCCCAAAAGACCTGAAAGTCCCAGAAATATTTTATAAGATGAAATAAAGCATTGCACTTCATTCCAAATACACCATAACACTTTACTAAACATATAAGATGAAGTTCTCATGCTAAATTCCCAGTTAAATGCAAAGTGCTCGGAAGTTCCCGATAGGGGCCCTATAAACCCCCGGGAATGTCCCGGAGAGGTGCCGAGGTGGCACAAACTCCTATATAATTCATTATTAGAGTTCATAACATCATTATTCAACATTCTAAAGAGAATGATCGAGCTACTTTTTCAAAAATCAACAAGGTGCTCGGGGGAAATTCTTAACGCTCTTATTTTGCTCGGGAGTGTCCTGGTAGCCCGGAAATTGTGTCTTGAGTTGATATAACCTCATATAACTCAATGTAACACCTTAAAATATTATTATTGACCATAATCAATGTTTATAAACACTTGGAACTCATAGCGACTACTTATTTTCCAGAATATCCTTAAAGCACAAAAACGTACCTTCGGGTGTCATAAAAATGCGTTCTACGCAATTACCTTGAAGTTTTGAGGAGCCACGAGTTGATAATCTTAAATGGGGATGAATTGACTATCTAAATCAATTAAATCCAGTGCTAAACTCATAGCATAAACATGGCCGAAATTATGACCAAAAAGGTACCATAAATCAGCATTTTTACCTTAGAACTTTCATCTTTTACCATGATATAAATGTACCAATTAAATGTTGTGACTTATAACATGTTATAATATGGTCTTAATAAAATGTAGTGTGACGGGAATCAAATTAAAAATCAATTCCAATTGGTCACCAAAGGGGCCGCCATTTAGGGTGTCATTTGACATGGTTTTAGCAAAAAAATATGTCTTATGGAATGGTGACTCATCTTCCATGTGCCTTGTAACATTATGTCAAATAGAATCAGTCAAGGAGGATCCTCCATTACCGAAACCTGCAAGAAAACAAGGATAAATTAGTTTTGAAAAGTCATGAAATAAAATACAACTAAAGTAGATCTAGCTTTTGTACAAGACTATAAACAAATAAAACAGCCCATGTTCTATCTTATGTGGCTGCCGATTTTGATCAAGACAAAGGGGAGATTGATTGATGAATGTTAGTCAAATAAAACAGCTACCTAACTATGTATATTCCCATGCCTAATACAACAAAAATCAATTGTCTAGTAGCAGCACATGGGTGCCGAATTCAAGCAAGAAAATAAGGTTGGGTTGTCTTATTAAAATCAAAGTAGAATATCTACCAACCTAAGCATGTTCTTATGTCATCAATTAACAAGAAATGAAAGACCTACAGCTGCTCACATTACCGTAAATTGCAAGAGAATGAGACAAGTTAGTATTATTAATTCTACTTAGAAAATTCATAGGAGACATACACCTACCTTAGCTCTTGTTTTCTTGTTTCAATTGTCAAACAAAGACTTCCCTCTTCCTTATCAATCAGCCGAAAGCTAGCATGAATTAAGGGATTTATGGAGCCAATAACCAAATGAATAAACTAATGAAAAGGGTAGTCAAATTTGACATTGTTTTATCAAAAGAGAAATTCTCTCATTCCTTTCTTTAAGGCCTTATGTGAGCCATTCTTTCCTTTGCCACTTCATTGCCGATTTGGTAAGTCTTCACTTCCTCTCTTTTCTTTCTTCCTTAGCTAGTTTATTCCTTAGAGCTTCAAAGGTTCATTAATGGTGTATTAATTTCTAACACCATTCTTATGTAATTTTCCTAAATCTACTAAGTCTTGAAGCAAGAATCATCCTAAGAACCATACAAGAAATCACCAAGCTTTAGTGCTCCAAGGAGGTACCTTGATTCAACAACAACACAAGGAACAACAAGATCAAGTTAAGGTATATTTTTATGTTTGAAAATCCTAAGTAAATACCTAAGCTATTACCGAAAATTCATAGCTTCTAAATCTATATTCTCTTCATCATTTCATGAAGGAAACTTGGATCTACAATCATCTCAAGGTGTACCAAAAATTCCTTGGAAAATACCTAAGGTAAAATCTTGTAAAACTACTCCAAATATTACTTATAAATCCTTGTTAGAAGTCTAACACATGGATCTCCTAAATCTACATATGGAGGCCGAATACTCTTCATCAAAATAGCATTTGAAGAGCTTGGAACTCAAGGAGAAATCAAGTACAAGAATTATCTTGATTTAAGGAGTAAGTTTCTATAATTAAGGTTTATTAAGTTTAAGTTTGATTTAAGCTTCAAACTTTGGTATAAAAATTATGTATAAGCCTTAGTAATATTAAGGCCGAAATACTATGGGTTATAATGTCAAGAAAATAATTTATAACATATAAGGTAAGATTATTACCTTAAGGTATAAATTTTGTGTCACAAAGATTAATTAGGATACATATATGTTCAAGCGGAAATATCTAAGGATAAAATGTTCTATTTTGAGTTTATAATCATTCTAATTCATTAACATAATTTTTAGAAGTGTTATATGGCCTATATACATTTATATATACTTATGATAAGATATAAACCAAGCTTTAAAACTATATGGTAAACATAAATTAAAGCCGAAAACAAATTGGGTTATTTGGTGATTTTCGAAATATATAAGTATGTTAACTTATATTATAAATTTTGGGAGTATTAAAAATAGCTACAAGTATTTAAATGGCTAGTTTAATAAGTTATGTGGCTAAAATGTAAATTTTGAAAAGTTTGGAGTGCTAATAATAATTGCCGAGAGTTTAAGGAGTTATTTGGTATAATTATGATATAATATAAGGAAGGAATTAATATTATGAATTTTGGTGAATTTAAATAAGTGGTTAAGTGTTAAAATAACATTTTATAAAGTTTTGGGGCCATTTTGTAATTATTGGGAAGTTTAGAAATATAACCGAGAGTACATATGAATTTATGGGTATATTAAAGTATTAATTATGAAATTAAGTCTTGGTCAAAGTGTTGACCAAAAACTTTGGGTTAAAATGATTTATGACATAAAATATTAAGTTTATAAAGTTTTGGGGTGAATATGTAATTTAGAAAAGTTTAATTATAAACCAAATTGATTATGGGGCGAAATCATAATTTAAGAAAATATATGGGTCATTTCGGTTATTTAAGATAATTAAATGTTAAAACTATAGTTTATGAGTTAATATGTAACTTGTACAAAGTTTTGGGGCTAAATTGTAGATAAAGGAAAGATGTATATTAAAACCGAAATATATGTGGTTAAATGGTGATTTGCGAAAGTTAGTGGGTACAAAATATAAATGCCGAAAGTTATAAGGTTATTTTGTAATTTATAAAAGTTATTGTGTCCAATTTATAATTACAGAAATTAATAAGGTTGGTTTTATAATTTAATAAAGAAAGGAATTAAAACTATGTATTATGGTATATTATGGAATATAATATAAAGTTTATAAAATAAATGTGGTTATAATAAAAATAACCAAAGGATATTGATATATGGAATAAGTGAAAATAATTGTGGATATATGATTAATGGAATAAAGATATATACGACACAATGGAAATTCATTATCACATGTAGTTACTACATAACATAATGGACTGATAAACTACCTCGAACCACGGTAAAATAACAGGGGTAAATAAAGAACATACGGGGTTAGTATACTACGAGTATTAGTTCTACAGTGACAGTACTGTAATACTTAGTGAATAGTTATATTAACGTTACCCGGTATTGCATGTAAATACAACAGCGTACGGGAAGGAATTACTGAGCGTGAATTTGTCAAGCTAGCAGTTACACGGTGAACGGTATGTTAATTGTGTGGTCTGAATGTCCTAAGGATTTTCTTAGGGTCCGGACGTTGTGTGTTTAATTGTTAAGAGCGATATCTATGATTTATGTATATGTTATTGTATACTGTATTGCTCAACACAACTGCGTTCTATTTTTACGCGAACGTCTTATGACTGGAAGTTTATACATCTAAACTGGAACAAGACTAACTGACCTTTAGGTATTATTTGAACCTAACTGATGGTCAACTATTATAGTCTTAACTCAAGGATTGGTTATTGTATCACTGACTAAGGGCTAACTTATAAAAAGAGGAATCCAGATTGTTTCGACTTTCTGGTTGCGCATCGTGATCACTACGAGGGACTTCTATGGGAAGTCACTCAAGGGAATCCATTGTCCACATTCGACGATGGCGGAGGGCACTACCGTTGGTGCACAGGTTCGACCGGATCGGTCAAAATAATTATCCAGGGCCATAAAGTCAGCTAGTAACGGTTCCATTGGAACCCAGGGGACTACTGTCCATTAATAAGTTATTAAGGGTTGTCTTAACATGACGCCTGAGGTGGAATTTAATTGGAAAAGTTTAAGTGGTTGGTTTAAAAGGATCAGGGTCATGTGACCTACTAACAAGTACAGTTAGTTAATACGCGTGTTTTGTTTGGTCATTGCTATGGTTTAATGGTGTGTGACTATCTGGTTGTTGTTTATTATTGTGATGATATTGACAGGTGAACTAATGTGTGTTTATTTAACGTTACAGTTATTACTATTGTCGTAAAATGGATTATCATGTAATAACCTAATATTAAGATGGCTAAAACGACTTAAGGAATCTAGACGACTTAGGACTACATTTAGCATACCAGCATTTCGATTGCTGAGCCCTTCAATGGGCAAAACATTTCAGGTTACTGAAGAAGACACAAGCCGGAGTGCGGGACGCTGGGTAGTTTGATGTATTTTCAATAAAGTACTCCTGTAGTTTTATTTCATACTGTACTATGGAGTTTGTTGTATTTCATTTAGTTGCTCAGTTTGGATTTGGTTTGTAAGTTAAGTGTGCTCAGTATCTTGTTCATCACAGCGGTGAGGAGTTGAAGTTTATGGATGGAGAAAGGTTGCCTTGTTACTCACATGAGTGAGTAACGGCGTGTAACACCACACGGTAGATAGATTTATTTTCCACCTGGAATTATATTTTTATTACGCTACGACTTGCGACATTATTACAGGTTTAGGATTAGGGGTGTTACACTACAGAAACGGTAAACACACTCTTATAACTAACTTTAACCAAATAATGATTGCATATATGCCGCACTGCCAAACAACGGTTTTCAAAACAGCTACAAATATGTCAGCGCAACTGCGCAAACTACTAGCAATATGCTGCAAATTGTCAGCGCAAACCTGCTACCAATATGCTGGCAAATTTTTCTAACGACAAACAGCCATGCCGAAAAAGCAGAGCCCAATTGCTATGTCTATTAAGATGTCATTTTTGTTTTCTTCTAGTTATATTTTTGTAAAAAAAATCAGTTTCTGTAATATTTCCTTTTCTAAATACTGGTGCTATTTTATAATTTGTATCACTGGCACGATATACTACACTACACGTTTGTTAATACCATATTTTCCTACTCTCATACACTCTACTATCTTTTTTATTGGGCGATATGTTCGATAGTCTTTTAAATCTCTCATCTGGCTCTAATACCAAGGTGACTGGGAGCTATTAGGAGCAGTAGCTAGTACTACAATTAGTAGTTAGCTGGTACTTAATTCAAGCTTAGCTTTCCTTATTCGATAGCTCTTATTTCCTTATTATATCACCCTACTAAACCTTATATATTGTAGTCAGGGGTGGAGCTAGAAATTAAATTGAGGGGGGCATGGGTAAAATTACACATAAGTTGAGGAAGTGTTTTGTTAAAATTTACAAAAAAAAAAATTACAACTATAATCTTATGGAATTTAACAAAGTTGGGGGGTGTTTTATACCCACAAACTCCCCTATTGACTCCAACACTGATTATAGTACCAACTAACTGCTCATGTTAGCTCTGGTTATATATGATAGAACGCCTACAATGCTCCTTTAAACCCACCAAACTTCGAGCAAAAAGTAACCCTCGAGGCTCCAAGTGATTGTTCTTGTAGTAGGTCACCGTGTTTATAATTTGCATTTTTCCAACGACTATGTTAAATGTATTAAAAATGTCTTTTGTACATATATCTTCATCTATAAAAGTAAATTAAAGATAATTAGGCTATCAATACTATCGTGCATGATACGTGACTCTAAAAAACCTTAAAACTCTATCTACATGCCGACCTCTTCTAGGCTTGCTAGGGAGATATTTCTACAATTGAGAGAGAAAGAATAGAGGATGTATGACTTTGAACCTTGAAGAAAGGAATTGAGAAATTTTATGAGATATTCTGAGTTTGTTAGCAAATTTTACGAAATACCTCAATACTTTTAAGGTTTCATTTTCATTACGAGATACACAAGGTTTCATTTTCTTTACGAGATACCTGTGATATTTCATTTTCATTACGAGATACCCTTGATGTTTCAATTTTATTACGAGACGCCCCTTCGTTCAAATTCTGATATATTATATTTTTCATATTCATATATTATCCTCACAACATAGCTCACAATAACCTCATGGTTTATGGTCAAATTTTTCAAATTAAAATATAAACAAAATAAGCAAATAATAAAAGATTGTATAAATTTGAATTCAATTTAAAATAATGAATAAAAATTATCAAAACAAAAATAATTAAAATCATAAAAATAAAATATTAAAGACTAAATAGCAATATATTAATAATTTTAAAATATACATTGTTACATAACTTAAAAACTATTATAGCGGTGACTTAAACAACAATAAAAATTATAACAAGTACATTAAATATAAGAAATTATTAAATAATTTTATAAATTATATAAATTTATTAACAAATATATTATTTGATATAAATAATCACTAAAAAATGATCATATTTTATGGTTTTTATTGTAACACCCCCTACCGCTAACCGTCATTATCTCACAAGTACTCACCTTCGCAGCGCACATTACATATACAACGGTGGGTGTACAATGTCGTTAGTCACCCACGTGACTAACAAGGCCATTACGAATACAACATACTATCGGTCTAATGAACTTGAACATACCGAGCACTCTATACAAATTAAATACATTTCGTTCCTTAACCACTTCAATCCAAATACAAACGTTAATTCCATTCTATACCGAGTCTACTACAACCTTTAAACTACCAATACAATTCGGCCTTGCAGTACAACCCTTACAAATACATCAATGCCCTCTAATCAACTACACATGCTTATACCGCCATTTCCGTCCTACACTCGAATGGTATTCGGCTTCAAGTACCTGTAGAATAAAAACGGTGCCCCTAGCGGCTCAGCGAATTATTGAATATGAAATTCGCATACCCCGCGTGCTAACGGGGGGTATGCCGACTATTTGGTCGAGAACATGCGATTCATTTTTAATTCAATATACATGCTCACATACAGAAGTATTCAAACAAGGAATACAAAAACTACTAACACAACAAGTTTGTTAGTTAGTGTTAAATTACTCTAGGCCTTGAGGGTTACTACCTCGCTATGCCTTAGTCTTTACTTATTGTCTTACCCATTCCCTTGGGTTACTTTTACTCAAGCTCTCTTAGGTTCATAAATACTACAAGTCTCCATCTCGATTCTCCTTACTCAATTCTCTACTCTCGATACTTAATTCTCGATTTCAATACTTAATTCTCGATTCTAGATTACATACTTACTGGATATCTTTTAAGTCATTACCCGTGACCTCCGGGCCGAGTCATACACAAGACTCACCACCAGGCTTACAATTCTAGTCTTACTTCCTCGGTTTCGACCCTACCCTGGGTCTAGCATGGTGGGAAGGTTCGACTATCAACCAGAACTATACACCTAGTTCCTCAAATACACAAAGGATCGTTCTCTACCGGACCTAGCTCCGGATTTGCAATTTAAAGCCGACCGACCCTACCAAGTCAGTCCAGCACAATACCCATTTTAATTACTCACTTTGGACTCCAATTCACCTCAATTCTCACCCAATTTTTTCTAATCATTTCCACATGTTTAAACACCCTAACACATTCCTTAAACCTTCTTAGTTAATTGGTCCAATCCTTACTCAAATTCTTGCTCAATTTCTACCATGTCCATTCTCACTTTGCATTTTTGCACACTAGTGCACTTCTAAACTTCTCCTTAACAATTTACACTTCTTCCCTCAACCCTTTGACCATCCCAATCATTTCTAGCCATTTGCGTTAACTATACCCAATCCATCCTTCCTTTCCAAGGTTATGCACACTAACTCCTTTCTAGAAATTCAAGGCACTAAAACACTATTTTGCTACAGATTTTTACTCTATCATTTCCAAGCCTTCACTCACCATTTATGGATGTTTACTGACCCAAATACATCTCTTACAACTCTTGGTTAACCCTTGGGCATTATCCTCTCATTCTCCACTTAAAACTTCCTCGGTTTCTACCGAAATTTTGCCATAGTTCACCTACAATCCTAACAATCCCAAATGCATTACCTTCATCTTCATTAATTAACCTATTTCGATCCAAACTAGCCACACCCATCAAAGGGTCCTACCAGCACCACATTCATTTCGAAATTCATCATCAAAATCCTTCAAACACACATAATGCATAATCATAAAATGCTTGGCTCTAGGCCCTTAAATCACAATTCACAATTCTCCTCTAACCACCAAACACATTTCTAGTACCATTATTGGGTTCATTCTTTTCATTATTACCCATCCCAATATCCTAATACATATAGAATGTACATTAAGTAGATTTTCTTACCTTGGATTCTTAAATTCTCTTCTCCTCCTCTTCTCTCTCTCCACTTCTTTTCACTCCCAAATCGGTCAAGGGCAAATCATTTGCCCAATTCTCTAGACCACATTCAACAAGGAAATGGGACTAAGCAAAAAACTACTTAGGCACATTAACTATTCTAGAATAAAGAAAGGTGCTTAAAGCACTAATTAAGGAATTACCTTTTCAAACCCTAGAATTGTTTCTTGCCATGAATCAAAGGAGGAGCTCTAATCCACCATTGGAGGCTTGGAGAAAGCTCAAAACAAGAAAATAACCAAGGCATTACAAGGGTGAAAATCGGCCAAGGCATGGATGAAGAAAAATGAGTTTCCTTTGGAACTTTTTACCTTAAATGAAAGGGGAGACCCCAGCTTCAAGAAAATGGGGTTTTCTCTTCAAATGGCCAAACCCATGGAGATGAACTTCATCATTTGAAATTCTAAAAAAGGGAAGTGTAGCCCTTGGTGAGAGGAGCTCAAATATGTAATTATTTTTGGATTTGGAGCTTGGAGTTGGCTAGAGCATGAGGTGGTAGATGAGGAAGCCATGGGGGAGCTTCAAAAATTTAGCCATGGAGGAGAGGAGGGACTGCCGGTTGGGGAGGAAGAAAAGGAAGGAAAAGGGAAAAAAAGGGAAATGAGGGAGGAGAGAGAAGCAAAGTTACTTTTGTAACTTTTCCAACTTTGCTTTTCTTCTTCTTCCTTTTTCTAATAGCTAAGTGTGTGTATGAGAGAGGCTGACTAACTACAAAAATCGGCCCCCACTATACATGTAAGCTAGAGTGTTTTTCGTCTTTCACAGGAACGCTCGTTAAGTTACCCGGTTTTAGCACTATTCACTAATCGGGCCTGTCTTCTGGATTTTTCTCGTTTCTTTAATTTTAATGGTTCTTTAAGCTTCTATTAATGTTTAATTATAGTTATTTGTCGACTATAATTTTACGGGTTCATTTGACCACTCAAAGTCACGTTTTCGGATTTCCTTGAAAAATGTGTGTAAAGCTTTATTAGAGTTTTTAATTCATTTTATGAATCTATTTTCTTCGGGTATGGTTCCCGTACATTAATTAGGCATTATTAAGCCCTAAGAATCCATCTAGGACTCTATCCGAGGTCACGTACCTCCTATGGTTGCGTAACGCTTGTTTTTACAATTTATGCTTTTTAAGTGTTTCCTCTTTTCTTTTGGCTTTATTTTCTTCACCAATACTCTTTAGGCACCATGAGGCCCTTAAATACCATATTAGAATTATTTAGTCACCATATTTAAGTTCAAGTTATTTCATTTATACTTTATTTTATTGATTTTCAATAATGATTTTTTCTATGTACTATATGAATTATTACTTTTAATAATCTTCATATTATTGTTATATCTTTTTTATGGTTTTAAGTCATCACTAAGTAACACTTTAACAATTTATGTTATTTTTCAAAATAATTAATTTTTATTATTAGTCATTTCCATTTATTTAATTATATTCATTTTAAAAATTAATTTCAAATTTTATAGAATTTTTTTTGTATTTTTTTAAGTTTTAGATTTTAAAAAACTTTGACTATTTATCCTTGTGGTTATTGCAGGGGCATATGGTGTGAGAGTAAACTGGGATATGAAAAACAAAGGGAAATTTCATAAAATGCCACTATATTTTTGCCTATTTCATGAAACGCCTCTAGAAAAAAGAAAGTCACGAATGACACTATATTTTTACAAAAGTCCACGAAATTCCACTATAGTCATTGACCAGAGTGATAAATAACAGAAATACCCCTACTAGTTAACAAAGTACTTATAAAGTTCACAACATGCCCCTGAGTGTTATAAATACAATAAAAATATAAAATTTTTATGTATGAATTTATATTTTAAAAAATTAAAATATCTTAAAAAATTGAAAAAGAATAATATTTTTTAGATGCTTTAATTTATTCGGTACCATAAAAAAGAATATATAATTTTAAAAGCATAATTTATACGAATCTTTCTACTAATTTATACTCTCTTTGTCTCAATCAAGTGTCTAGTTTACTATTTGAATGTATCGTTTGACTTCAATATTTAACCAGTAAGATAATATATTTGTATAAATCTATGTTTTACAATGGAATCCTTATGTGTAAAAACTATATATTATACAACTTAATTTTTAAAAATTATTTTATCTTATATGTTTAATATTGAAGTGGAAAAATGTGCCAAAAAGCAAACAGGACATTTATGACGAGACAGAGGTAGTATCAATTAAGTACCATAATTTGTACCATTTATTTTTAAATTATCTTTTTCTACCAATTTGAATAATTTATTCAAAGTAATTATTTTTAAAATTAATATTGGAAAATATTTTTAAAATTTTACATTCTATTTTGTAGTAACTTTATAATACTTTTGTTATCTACAAAATATTATGTCATAAAGTTATATGCAATATAGAATATAAATTTCTAAAGCAAATTTCTAAATATTTTGAAAATATAAAATAATTTATTTTAAATAAATTATTTAAATTGATAGAAAATATAATTTATAAAATGTATGGTACTTAATTGGTACAAATTAGTAAAAAGGTCTATATAAGCTATGTGTTCAAAACATTATATTATGTTTTGTGGTAGTGAATAATTTAAAAGAAAATGTTTATTTTTATAATATGTTATGATTTTTAATCTTTTTAAGTTTTTTCAATTTTTAAATTATAAATATATATAATATTTTTAAAGTGTTTTGATGTTTTTTGTGAATTTCGGTGATTTTTTAAAGACATATTGTGAACTTTAAAAGAATTTTATTAACTAGTAGGGACATCTTATCATTTTTCTTTCTAGTCAATGACTATAGTGACATTTCATAGTCTTTTATAAAAATATAGTGACATTTCATGAATTAGCAAAAAATATCGTGACATTTCATGAAATTAAAGAATATGAATAAAATGGCATCTCGTAATAAAAATTAGATACTCATGCGTATCTCACAATAAAAATGATATCTCGTAAAAAAATGAAACCTATAAAAATGATATCTCGGAGGCATCTTATGAAATTCCCTCAACCTCAAGGTATATATCGTAAAAAATTTATAGTATAATGTGAATAGTCCAACGTTATAGGCTGACCGCTGATGTGTAAAAATGGAAACCATCGTTGGACAAGTAGAAATCTAGGATATACGATAAGGCGCCATAGACTCGGTGGGGATATGGTGACGGAAGCTTGTTTTCTGTGCCGGACAGATTCAATCTCCACCCTCAATCACTTTAAAAATATTTTAATCTCAGCCATTCACACAGGAGACATGTGATTGTCTCTCCTGTTCTCCTCCTCTCACGTCCCTCTTAGCATCTTCCCAACTTTTTTTTATCAATCACTTCATCGTTTTCAGCTACCACCAATTCTTTTCTTTTTCTTTCTTTTATCACCCATATAAATAAACGCAATTACTTGGCTACATGTAACTGTAGCTAGGTAGCTACATGAGAGAGGGGGAGCAGCGTGGTGAACAAGTGTGGGTGGATTTTTTTTTTTTGTATTATTTGTAACCATATCTTTTGTCTTTTGTTTTTTTTAAATTTTTTTTTCTTTTCTTTTAAATTTTTTATTCTTTTTTCTTTATCATAAAACTTTAAATTGTTGTAACTTTTAATATATAAGTCTAAAATGAAAAAAAATTATATCATTATTCACCTAAATTCAAGCTCTACAAAACAAGACTAGTCATGAATATATTTGACAACTTTAAAAAAATTACATGTATGGAGCATAGAACGTATAAGAAAACTTGTACAGATGCTCATACAAACCTGTACAAATGTTCACTAAAACATGTACATCCTCACATGAAGACATGTACATTCTCGCATTAAAAACATATAGATAGTCATATAATTCTGTACAAATTATTAAATGTGTACACCCTTAAATTAAACCTGTACATATAAGGAAGAACACTTGTACAAGCGGTCATACAAACATGTACATATGACCATACAAACATGTACAGATGTTCATTAAAAAACATGTACATTCTCACATTTGAACATGTACATTGTCACATTAAAACATATACATTCGCACATTAAAATATGTACATGTACATGTTCCTTAATGAACATCTGTACATGTTTGTATGGACATATGTACATGTTTGTATGATCATATGTACAAGTTTTCTCCCTTATATGTACATGTTTTAATATAAGGATGTACATATTTAATAATTCGTACAGATTTATGTGACCATCTGTATGTTTTTAATGTAATGATGTACATGTTTTTATGTGTGATGTACATGTTTTAATGAACATTTGTACAAGTTTGTATGACCAATTGTACAAGTTTTCTTGACCAACTGTACAAGTTTTCTTTTATGTTCTGTATAATACATGTAAAAATAATTTTTTTAAAAGTTGTCAAAACATATCCATGACTGGTCTTGTTTTGAAGAGTTTGAATTTAGATGAACAATGAAATAATTTTTTTTCATTTTGGACTTATATATCAAAAGTTACAATAATTTAATGTTTTTATAAAAAAAAAATTAAAAACAAAAACAAAACGATTATATGTGAAAAAAAAGAGAAAGAACGCATGCGCGCACCCAGCTGTAGCCAAGACCTATAAATAAATGTATAACTAACTACCTTTGTTCATAACTTTTCTTTTTTTAGGAACCTTCAATAATACAATTATTTATAATTGCTATAGAATAAGTCATCAATTAATTTATATGACTACATGCACATATTTATCCTTATTAATAATATTTACAAGATTTGTCTTCGACGTTTTTAGCTTTCTATAGTGGTTTTTAGAGCCTAAACCATGCATATTAATCCTTCAATAATATAACTATTTATAATTGTCATAACTTTTCTTTTCGTTAGACCCTAAATCATATACGACAAACCCTGAAAATGTCTTCGACGTTTTTAGCTTTCTATGGTGGTTTTTAGGTGTATGGTGTAGGATAATCTATTTCGAAGTCGGTTTATATTTTATATTGTCATCACTGACTTAATAGATTTCCACACCACAATTATATATGACGTTTCCATATTTATATATAAAGGTGTCCACGAGTTCATATAAACGTTTTCACATTTTTTAATATACGTTTCCACGTTTTTATATAGACGTTTCCACGTTTCTACTACGATTTCATGATTATCTATATCGTTTCCATGCCACAATACATATAAACGTTTCCACGAGGACCACGCCGTGATTATGCATAAACATTTTCATTATATATGAATGTTTCCATGCTACAATATATATAATGTTTCCATGATATATATAAAGGTGTCCACGAGTTTGGATAAACGTTTCCACCTTTTTATTTAAACGTTTCCACTTTGTTAGATATACGTTTCCACATTTTAATATAAACGTTTCCACGTTTCCACGATTCCATTATTATATATAACGTTTCCATGTCACGATTACATATAAACATTTCCACGACCTGAGTACATATAAACAATTTTCATAATTTTATATGAATGTTTCTTTGCCACGATTACATATAATGTTTCCACGATTTATATATAAACGTTTCCTTCACGTCATGATTACATATATACGCTTACAAAATTATATATTCCACAATTATATATAACGTTTCTACGCCATGATTAAATATACACATTTCCACGCCACAATTAAATATAACGTTTACACCGTTATGCATAAACGTGCCCACGACTTTATTTAAAATGTTTCCACTTTTTTAAAATAAACGTTATCACGTTTCTACGATTCCATTATTATGTATAAATGTTTTCACACCTCCGATCCTCTCTCTACTAAAACCAAAGAACATAAGCTTTTTGTTTGAGGAACGTAAGTTACGATTGGGTGATTGGGAAAGGAATAGCTGAAGCCATAGAGCGTAAGCTTTTTGTTTAAGGAACGCAAGTTAGGGTAGCAGACTGCGTACATAATAAGAGGGATATTGACAAATTAGATCACTTTGGTAATGAACTGAAGCAAGAGATTTATGCAGGATTTTGCCCTAGATTGAGAGCACAACAGTGGTGCTCGGTTATTAATTGGACATAGACGGATGAAGGCGGTGGCAGATTTGGGTTGCCTTTGATGAATAAAGGTGGAACAACAGGTAATTGAGGAACATAAGTCAAAATTCTAAACGCCTGCGGTCCTCTCTCTTTTTTCTCTTTTTACTCACGTCCAATTTTAATCCGAGTCCTTCATTTTTATCTACGGTGTAGATTGAGTCCATCCAGTATATGAATATACTCATTTTTATTTCATATATATAACATCATAATCACTTTGATATATGCTCCATTATTTACATATATATAAACACAAATATTATAAGATAAAAATTATCATACAACAACAGCCCCATTTATACTCATGTATAAGTTCTGTATGAATTATTTTATAATAATTTAACTAATTAAGTTATTAAATCATTATAAAAATATATAAAAAATAGCTACTATGCAAGTAGCGACCTTCCTTCATTTCCGTGGTGATTAAAAAAATAATTAAAAAAATAGGAAAATTGTTCAAAGTGTTTCCGTCTCCTAATCTTTGCCCGCCATAGACTATGACATAGCCGCCAGAATACACCACAGCCTATGGCATCATCTAGTCAATGTAATTAAAGGACCGCCGAGGGCCGGTTCGTTCAAACGAGCAAAATTGCCACAACGGCAAGTTATCCGAGAAAAAATAAAGCTCCATAAAGCTCTTATTTGCTGCCAACGAGCAGGGCCTGAGATATTCCCTAGGTTCCTACTTTTACACAAGCTTTCCTGCTCTTCGGAAAGGAACATCTATAATGAAGCCTTTCTAAAAGTTTGAAGACAAATTTTTGTATCATTGCAATTTACAAGAGAACATCCAAAGGAACAATGTACAAGGAAACACCCACACAAGCTCATCAATTTATGATTGCTTATCCAAACTACTATCGGTTTTGTGGCATCCACAACTGCGAATCCAGAGCAAATACGGTATATTGCTATATCTATCATCGAACGACAGAAACATTAAATGTCCATTGCAACCTGAGAGATTAACCAAAAAAGTCAGGGGGGTATCTTTGTATATATCAAGCGCACGTACAAAAAAAAAGGCTTTTGGGTGCAACCAGTCATAACATGCACACCTACAACTATCGGAGGTTACAGACTAAGTCTAGGATTCGGGCCTTCTGGGTTAACTCAACAAGCCATCAAATTTTTATTCGTCAACAAACTGTTATATAAAAAGATACCCCATAAAACCGGACTCCAAAGCAGGCATAAAAAGCACACACCATGAATAAACCACTACATATACACCCAGGACACTGACTCTATGTCACTGATACAGAAATCTAAAATACAAGAAGCTAAATTATTTTTACCTTTAATCTGGTGGCCTTCCTCCAGCGGTTGTTCAATGAACAATTTCCTCTTGTTTTACACATCCGGGACAATGTATTATTCTGAACAGAAGTCATAACTTCAGGGGTTAATATAGCAACAAAAAAAAAGCAGTGCATGATACACTTATAAGTTAAAGGGAGATCCACCTGAAGGCCGGATCAAGCGTGTGACAAACTGTCTTTTCATGGAGTTAGGAAGTTGATAATAAACTGTGAGGTGCTCTGGATTACGGACTAGTATGGGAGCAACATCCAAAACATCATCACAGGACAGCCATCTATACTCATCAAATCCTGTACAACTTTACTACATTTCCTTTCCCGGTCATCTAGTCTTGATTGTTCACGAGCCATTGCAGTTGCTATTGTAGACATATGACTACTGATGTCACTGGCCAATTTGCACAACTGAACCATCAAGTTGTCATACGATTTCAAACAAAACAAGCTCTTCCTCACTTGGACAAGGTTTCCCCTTCTTTGATGTCCTTTCGGCTCTAGGCCTACCAGATTTTCTCTTGGATCCCGTTGATGTTTCCACATTAACTGAAAAACTGTGAGCAGCAGAGTTGCCCTCCCCAATATCTTGTCCCTCACCCCCTGTTCATCATTTGGTGCCACCTCCTCTATGTTGATTGTAGTTTTGATCACAGTCTCTACATCCCTAAGACTAGCTCGATCTTTGGAATAAATTAGACCCACAGTGCGGAAGTGCGGAAATGGTACATTGTACAAACTGCCAGCATGTGGATGACTCTGCAATGTGATAAAAACAAATTATTTTATCATAAAGAGCTTGTTAAACATGAGGCTTGGAAACTGTAACACATAGTATAGATTACCTTTACCCAATTCATATACCACTTCCAATCGCACTTGATCATTTTTTGCTCATCATCCCACGTGCATCCAGGTTGTCTGAGCAACTCCGTTATGGCAAAGTATTTTTGCTTCAAATACCTGTGTCGGTTTTCAATGTGCGGATGAGCCGTTGCTGTACATTTTGGCCATTTTTCTCGCATTCTTCTTTCAACTTCAACTAAAAACCCACCCCTAAAGTTACCCTTTGGCTTCCAATTCTTATCAAGAGACATTTCAAGCAAGCTTTGCAACATAATTTCATCTGCTTGACGTGTCCACTTATGCATCCTGCGCTTGCCTTGGATGTCACCAAGGGAAACATTCTCTGGAGTGCTTGTCCCATCATTAGTAACTAAATATATGAAGAATATGTTACACCCATTTGGCTATTATCATTAAACAAGACGCAATCCTCCAAACAAGTAAATGATTTCCATAGTCCATTCAAAGTTCAAACATAAAGGACAATCATCAGCTTAATACTTATATATCTCTCAGACATCAGCACCTTTATTTGGTCCCTAAAAAAATTTCATTCATATTACAGTATATCACAATGAAGGAATTTTTGTTTATAACCCTCTTCTAATTTTCTTTCCTACCAATCCTTTCACTGTCATCAAAGTTTGACGGATAACAAATATTCCCTCCTTTTCTAATAGATGACTTTCTAGCTTTGGGCACAAGAATTAAAGAGAAAAAAGTAGACAATTTTACCCTTACTTTTTGCATTGGAAATTGAAATAAATTGAAAAGTAGAGTTGTGAGTGAAAAGGCGAGGGGTAGAGTTGATAAGTATAGGGCAAAAAAGCCTAAACATCTTATATTTTGTAAATTATGTGAAGAGCCAAAAAAATCATCAATTAAGAAAGGGGTATTAATCACCTAATTAGGAATCATAAAGAAGCAAAAGACCTTGCTAGAATCTTATATATAAACTCGAAAGCCTAAACTTTGATGGGTCTAAGCACTTTGATTAGCTGAATAATAAAGACATTTTAGGGAAGAGCAGAATAGACATTTCAAAGTAATAATCTGATGGACAAGGTAATTAGACAATATGTCATCAAATCAAGAGAAGCTATATAACCTAGGGCAATATATAATATTGAAGTAAAATGCTAAAATTATATGCATTTTTCCTCCCAAAAAAGACAGATTAATTTCGTTTTGAAAAATTAGTAATTAAATCACTTCTTATATATTAACTACAAAGCCTAAACATCGATAGGTCTCAGACGCCGTTAATTTAGGGACGAAATCTCACTAGTGCAATTAGCTATCATTCCAAACTACCTCTCTAGAATGCTCCAATATTTAGTATGCTTCACTATGCAAGTTTCCGTAAATTTCACATTGCATGGTCCCTACTCATTAAGCTGCAATTACAGGTACAACTAGATACGAATACCTACACCAGTCGAATGGTTAAACCCTTGAAAAGAAATAATACTTTAAATCCAGCCAAGCAATAACTTTCCTTGCATATTGGAACCCTAATCTTCCTATAGAGCATCCTTCCAACAAAACCATCCGCCTACAACCAAGGCCATAAGCTTACAAACATAATTTCAGATGCTCCATTCTCAGTGTTTTCAACAAGGGAATTTGCTCCAAATAGCGTCCCACAACAAGCAAGTCTTACATCTTTCTTCGAGCAGGGAGAATAGATTAACACAGCCTTCATCAGAAAACATGTAAAGAGAGTGAATATTTATAAGGTGAAACTCACTTCTGCAACAAATATTGTTGTTTTTTCAGGCTCAAGTGAGAACAGTGCTCGAATGAGGGCAAAACTTTAATTATTAGGTTATATGAAAGTGACTATCTAGGTAAATGACTAGGAGAACAAAACTAAGAAAAGGGAGTACATTTTTTTATAGAAGGGCCATGATGAGAAGGTTTAGGATAGGCATGCAGTGATCAAAAGAAGAGGACAGGCAGTAAAAGAAAGTTGAGTATGGATAATCAAACCCATAATGATGGTTTTGATTAGTCGTCCATTTTCACTCAGTTCTACATTAGAACAGTTTCCAGTTTTCACAGCAGTAAAGAGGGAAACTTCCCAGTTTTCTACTGTGTATTTTAGCTTCAAACCAGAAATACCTTACCAACACCTTAAGAAGTATCATTTCCCAAGCTGTTTTGACTTAAAGTTCCTCTGAGTAGACCAATGTTACCTATGTTATCAAGCACAAACAAACTAGTGGTTGATGGTATAGGCCACTAAATAGCTAGGATGCAAGCTAGTCTTGCTGACATGAGTGGACAAAAGTTAACGCTATACCTGGGAGACTCGATTAGCATAAAGGATGTAAGCATCAGCATATGAGATCTTCTAAAAATGTTATTGTTGTAGTCTGATTACTTCCAGAAGCCCAAATGTAACAAATCTTTCTTTACTGAGAAACTTATATTACGATAAACCAAACAGAAAATGTAAGATCCTACCTTTGACACCTTTGTCCACCTTGCATTTGTCGCCAGGCTCCTTCATGTTCTGCACATTTTCTTTATTGCATTTCATCAATCGCTCAACTCCCACCCATTCATCCAAACTGATTAAGAAGCTCACAAATCAAAGTGTGCTTCATGACAAACTGCATGTCATACTTAATATTGACAAAGATAAAACATTGGATACCCACACACATAAGCCGCTCTTAGTACCAAGACCCAACAATGAATCAAGTTAACAGGATAATAAGCCTTTAAGCAAAGGATGACTTTCGATAAACTATACCAGTTGCATAAAGAAGCTATTGGAGAATACAAGATCGACAGTATCCTGTAATAAGTCTGCGATCGCAAGGAATTTATCAAGAAGCTTTTCCTTAATCGTCACAGAGAATGATGGACTGCCAATTTACCTTCTGCTCCAACCCTGCAAGATCAGAGCAATGCTTCAGAAAAAGATGAAGTTTAATAACTGACACCCCAGAGGGTTATTCAATATATCACGAAAACAATACAGAATTAAATTACTTACTTTCCACTGAAAATGGAAGAGAAAAGGGATCCATAAATATTACTCAAATGCTTGGAGTTAATTGCACTTTATAATTAAATTGATCAAACTGGCAGTGATCGGACGAACAGAATCTCTATATGCAACTAAGTTTAACACATCCCCAGAAAGTAAATTTTAAAAACAAATTAGCAAGGTGATAGCAGCAACTAAACCACTTACGCAGAAATGGATGTAATATCTCCATTCTGCTCCACGGCGTTCAACTCTTTCCACCTAGAAAAGTAGCACGTTTAGTCTTATAACGGAGCTAGAACAAGAGAAGAAGTAATGGTCTACGGTATCCACATCACAGAACACTTATTAATTCCGAAGCAGTAAGATTTGATTAAAGCGGCCTCCAAGCAAGAAGGATAATGGCTTTAAGCTGACTCGAAATTGTACTAATTGATGTTGTCACCCCTATCCCCCTAGGCATACCGCTAACAGTTGCATATTTTAAAATCAATTTGAGGATTCAGGCCCCTGTGCGACACAGCTAGAACAACCCACCCCAGTCTCATCCAACATTACACTCCCATCAAGCTCATTCCGTTCTTCAGTCTCTGCTCAACTTCTCAATGTCTCAATGCAGGACCGCAGAGCCGTAATCACACCAATAATGAGCACAGAGCAAGAGAAATTGAGAGAAAATTCAAAGCGACAAGATAATGAGGAAGAAATCTTCAATTACTTCAGCTTTGTGAATACGCCCGTTCAGGGTAGCCAGAACTTCCTCTCCAGCACGGTAACGGCTACCGTCTGTGCTGGCGGAGCGGAGCGCGTGCTGGCGCGTGCTGGCGACGCGCTGACGTGCTGGTGGTGACGAAGTTGCCGCATTCTCGGAAGACCAGCACACTGCGCACCTTCTTCGCCAGTATCGGATTTTGTCGAATTTTCCATCGTTCGGATGAGTTTACAATTTGGGTGAGATTTTTTTGTCGGGGGTACACCGTCGAATTCCGTCTTTCGGATGATTTCAGAAGGGGAGGCAAGGGACGAAACTGGCCGATCCTCTATCCACGCGAAAAAGTCTACTGAGAAGGGGAACCTTACCTACTCGAGTCTCGAGTATGCAGCATGGGTGCCCAAAAAAACCCGTTAATGCGGTACTGTACCGAAACCTGTTTATATCGTATAGTCTAATCGGTTAATTGTACCATCTTTGGTGACATACATGGTTTAGGTAATGGCATATAGTCTTCAATTTGGTTAATTGTACCGTCTTTGGTGACATACATGGTTTATACCGTGGTTAAGGTTAAACGTTATGTATATAACTATATATTTATATACATATAGTCTTAAATTTTGGTTTTTGATATTTTAATATTATTTGCTATGTGCTAGTCTTTTTATATCCTTTAACTTATATTTGATAACTAGAACAAAAATAATCTAAAATCTAGGAAAATGATACTTCTTACCTATGACGTAGTATATTATGTGCATTGAAGGGCAAGGTAAGCATTATAGATGGTGTATATTTGTAACACCCCTGAATCCTAAACCTGTAACGACGTCGCAATTCGTAGCATAATAGATAACAATTCGCAGCGGAAAATGAAACTATCTACCTTGGTGTTACACGCCGTCACTCACCCTTGTGAGCAACAAGGCAACCTTACTCTTTCCAACAATACAACTCGTCACGCTGTGATGAATAGATACTGAGCACTTCCAATTATTACAAACCAAATCCAACTAAATGAGCAACTAACTGAATACATCAACCTCCTTATTACAATTCAAAATAAAACCAAGGTGTCTGTTGAAAATACAACTGCTACCCCCGTGTCCCGCACTCCGGCTTGAGTCTTCTTCAATAACCTGAAATGTTTGGCCCATTGAAGGGCTCAGCAATCGAAATGCTGGTATGCTAAATGTGATCTTAAGTCATCTAGATTCCTTTAGTCGTTTTAGCCATCTTGATATTAGATTCTTTACATGAAATACCGTTTACAATAACAACAGTAATAACTGTAAACATTAAACAATCACAAAACAGTTCACCTGTAACACCAGTGTACAATAGTACACGACCCAATAATCACACAACAATAACCCATAGAAATAACCTATAGTCACACATTAATAATCCATAACAATAACCAATAATCACATATTAATAATCCATAACGATTACCAAACAAGTTACGCGTATTGAACTGTACTTGTTAGTTAACCACCTGACCCTATCCTTTAAACCAATCATTCAACCTTTTCCAAATAATTTCCGCCTCAAGTGTCATGTTAAGACAAACCTTAATAACTTATTAATGGACGAATGTCCCCTGTGTCCCATTGGAACTGTTTATCAGCTGACCCTGTGGCCCTGGTTAATTGACCGATCCGGTCAAACCTGTGCACCAACGGCAGTGCCTTCCGCCATCCCCGAATGTGGCTAATGGATTTCGAGTGACTCCATTATAGTCTCTCGTAGTGATCACAATGCGCAACCAAAAGTCGAAACGATCTGGATTCCTCTCTTTATGTTAGCCCTTTTTGTCAGTGACATAATAACCAATACTTGAATTAAGACTATAATAGTTGACCATCAGTTAGGTTCAGTGACACTTTTGAGTCAGTTAGTCTTGATCCAGTTTAAATGTTAAAAACTTCCAGTCATAAGACGTTCGCGTATAAAATGTAACGCAACAGTTGAGCAATACAGTACACAACATCATACACATAAAATCATAGATATCGCTCTTAAACAATTAACACATAATGTCTGGACCTTAGGATAATCCTTAGGACATTCAGACCACACAATTAACATACCGTTCACCAAGTAACTGCTAGCTTGACAAACTCCTGTACAGTAGTTCCTCCCCGTACCCTGTTATTTAAACATGCAATACCGGGTAATATTAATATAACTATTCATTAAATATTATATTGTCACTGTAATGTTTATACTCGTTGTATAATAACTTCGTATGTTACCCTGTTATTTTAACAGCGGTTCTAGATAACCTAGCAGTTCATTATTTTATGTGGAGTTCACATGTGATAGTGAATTTCCATTATACGGTATATCCTTATCTCATTATTTATATACTCATAATTATTTCCACTTATTCCTTATCTCATATTATTTGGTTGGTTATATTATAACCACCTTTATTTTATAAACTTTATATTATACTCCATAATATATCATATTACATTATATTACCTAGTTTTACTTCCTTTCCTTATTAAATTACAATACCAACCTTATTAATTCGGTATTCATCTATTATACCCATAACTTAATAAATTATTAAATAACCACATATAGCTTTCGGTAACTATAATCTGAACCCATTAACTTTTACAATTTACCAAACAACCATATACTATTATAATTTACTAAATACCCATATTATTTTTCGGAAATTGTAAAACAATTATATTAACTTCTATAAATTGCCAAATAACCTTATAATTTTTATAATTCATTAATTACCCACGTTAACCTTTGTAACTATTAATTAACCACCTTACTTTTACAAATACCAAATACTCCTACTAATTTCGGTAATTACAAACTAATATCACCAACCTTTATAAATTACAAACAAATCCCTTAATTTTCGGTTTTCCCTTATATTTCCCTTTATTCACTTTTAAACCCCAAAACTTTATATAAGTTACATATTAACTTATAATCTATAGTTTAAATATTTTATTTCTTAAAATAACCGAAGCAACCCATATCTTTTCTTAAATTACATTTCCGCCCATATTAAATTCTATCTTTCATATACACTTCCATAAATTACATATTCACCCCATAACTTTTATAAACTTAATATTTTATGTCATAAATCATTTTAACCCAAAGTTTTTGGTCAACACTTTGACCAAGACTTAATTTCATAATTAATACTTTAATAAAGCCATAAAATCACAAGTAATTCTCGGCCATACTCTATAGTTTCCAATAATTGCAAATAGTCCCAAAACTTTATAAAATGTCATTTTAACACTTAACCACTTTTAAATTCACTAAAATTCATAATATTAATTCCTACCTTATATTATAACATAAATACACCAAATCAACACCCCTTTGTTCTCGGCATTTATAATTAATACACTAAACTTTTCAAAATTACATTTTAGCCACATAACTTTATAAATTAGCCATTTAAATACTTGTAGCTATTTTTAATACACCCAAAATTTATATTTCGAAAATTACCCAAATAGTACATATATTCTCTCGGCCTTGATTTAATTTTACCATATGGTTTTTAAAACTTGATTTAAACCTTATAATAAATACATATAAATGTATATAAGCCATATAACACTATAAAATTATGCTAATGGCTTAGAATGATTATAACTTAAAATAGAACAAATAATTCTTAGATAATTCGTTTGATAATATGTGTGTCCTATTTAATTTTTGTGACACAATTTAATACCTTAAGGTAACAATCTTACCTTATATGTTATAATTTTTTCTTGACAATATAACATGATTTTCGGCCATAATATTTTAAAGGTGTAACACCCCAACCCGAAATCCAATATCCTGAACGATGATAGCTCCCAAAAATAACTAGAAATGCAGCGGAAAATATAACAACGGGTGGTGCTACAACGCCGCTAGTCACCCATGTGACTAACAAGGCTAACTAACTCCATACAACTTACAAATGATGCGGTCTGAGCGCTGAATACAAACCTCTTAAAACAACAAAAGATAATAATAAAAGTACAATACTGTAAGATGACACCGGTGGTAATAAACCCCTGTCTTAATTCTACCCCACCTACACTCGATCGGGCAATCTCTTCATTCTTCAGGTATCTGGAATTGTTTAGCCATGAAACGGCTCAGCAAAATAATTTGCCGGTATGAAATCGTGCAGCCCACAAGCTACTGGGTCACACCAACTATTTTGTCGTATACATGCAAGTCATTTTTGTAAAGCTGTAAATAAGCATCATAACATAATCATAACAAGCATTCATACAAGGACAATCATGTCACACAGAAAAGACTTCAGAAGGTCAAGTTAGATGTTCTGTAATTGCTTGATAGTAGTCAGATCCACACAATGGGACTAACATGTACATAAGGGTTCATTAAACAGTGGAGGTATAGTGACCTCGTTAAACTCTATCTTCATAGAGTAAATTGGTCGGGTATGATAAACCCTTAGACGAGATGGGACTCTCGTACAAGGTAGGTGGGTAATAATTCCCTCAGAAGATAACGTAGTTAACTCCTGTACTTAAAAAGATGGGTATCGTACCCTCGAGAGAAATGCAGTCTTCCTCCCAACTTAATAATATTCCGGTACGGTCCCGGTGAGTGACATAGTGCACCCAAAACTTCCGTCGCGACGTATATTTGAATAGGAGACGACCTGAGACAGGTACAGCTCCTGTAGCATGCATGGCCAGAACAACTGGGCTCCTCGCTTCTTGTAGTATAGAATTTGTTATGTGTCACACAAGGACGTTAAGCAAGAAACACAATGTAATGTGTATGGTCAGTTATCATGATTAGGATAACGACGTTCGTTATAAAGTGAAGTTAGTGAGAAACTTGAGTACAAGTTCCCGGTATAATAATTCGCAGATATTTAATCCACTGGTAATGTAGTGTTGTATGCGTGGAACATACACGTTACAGTTAGTAATCACACCACATAAAGTAACACAACAGTGCACAAGAGTAATGCAACATTTTACATATAATTATCTTGGTCGTTAATTCAAACAACAGCTAGCACACAAGCCGGTGTGATCCGGTAGAAAGCAGACTGCAAGAATTCCATACCGTTCACGTAGACTGTACTTGTTAGTTCCAGTCAACGTCTGGACAAACAATGTCCTAGAATAGGATTAATCTGAGAGTGTTAATTTATGTACTCCCGTATAATAATTTTATTGATTCATGAAAGGATTTCATATTCGCTATTTCATGTGAGGTTTATTTTCTTTATACTTAGGTAGTTTCTTTAACCTCATTTCCTTTATTATTATCATACACATGTATTATATGTGATACTTTATATATAATTGTCTAAATGACATAACCACTTAATAAATCTTCAAACTATATTTACATCACACATGGACATATTATTCCCATATCTTTTATTATTCACAAACTAACCTCAACAATTATTATTTCTTTACAAATGAATTACTTGTACTTGTATATCATATAGTTTTAATTTCATAAATCCTTAAATCATAATTTCCTTTTCTATATTCCTAAATATCCATATAGGTCCTACAATATTTTTATTCCCATAAATAAACGTACCTTTTGGTTATCTTATTATATCCACATTTATTTCTTAAATTTTACATTATACTCCAAATACATTATAATACATAGTTTCCTTTTCTTAATTAATTAATTCACTAAACAACCACTATACATTTAGTATTATTATTTGAACACCATGACTTTAATAAATCACTAATTAGCCACATTCATTTTCGGCTTTGCCATATTTTTCTTATTTACATTTCAACTCTAATATCATTATATTATATAGTTTTAATTCCTTATTTAATTATATTACAAGACCACCATCAATATTTTAGTTTATGACTTTTGAACATTATAACTTTTCAAAAATTACAATTTGGCCCCTCAAACTTTCGGCCTTAATATAATATTTTCAATATTTACAATTTAACCACAAAATCTTATAACCTTACATAATGTCTTATAAACTATAGTTTTAATTTAGTTCTTCTTAATTGCTGAATATATACATATAAATTCTTAAATTACAAAACTAACCCAAACTAAATCGGTTTTGGTCATGTACTTTCCATTAATTACATTTTCACCCTAAAACTTATAATAGTTATTTAATAACTTATAAACTATAGTTTAAATATTTAATTCCTCAAAATTTCAAAAGTGAACTTCATGATTCTCTTAATTATGAATTCGCCCCATATAAATTCCAAACTTTCGTAATAACTTTTATAATTACATAATTGCCCAAAACTTTATAAATTGTTATTTTAACACTTGTTTAAATTATCTAAAATTCAAAACTTAATTCCTAACCTTATATTATATCATGTTTACCCCAAGGACACCCTTAACTCTCGGTTTTTATAGTATATGCACCAAACCTTGTAAAAATTACATTTTAGCCACATAACTTAATTAATTAGCCATTTACGCACTAATAAAATTTTTTAACTCTCCAAACTTTATAATATAAGTTTATATACCTAACTAGGTCATTAATACCTATTTATCACTTAGACCATTCGGCCATAATTAATTAGTGACCATATAGTATATAAAAGTGGATTTATATGTCAAAATAATTACATATAAATTCATAGGAGTTATATAACTCATGTAAAATTATTGTAATGTCTTATATTGATTCTTAGCTCAAAAAAGAACATTGTTCACCCTTGGTAATTCAGTTTGAGTTTGTACCTAACATAGATAAATTTTGTGACACAAAAATGTGTCTTAAGGTAAATATTTTCCATATTGGTTATAGATTATATTTTTGGTATATTATACCATGTAGTTTCGGTTTTATATAACCTAGGAGATGTACATAATTTTTGTATAATTTTTAGAAGCTTAACAAAGTTTAAAACATAAAGGTTAACTTAGTAAACTTACTTCTTAACAAAGGTGGTTAAGTGCTTGAACTCTTCTTGGATCTCCAAGCTTTCTCCAAGGTAATCCTGATGCTCCAATTCAGTTATATGCAAGTGGTGAAGGGGTTAGGAGTTAGATCTTCAATAAGATCTTAAGTAGATTTGTAAGTAGAAGTTTTCCAAGGATTTACCTTAAGCTTTTTCTTCTTATAATTCGGCACACATAATATGGATGAAGAACAAATTTTCCTTTGAATTGAACAGAAGAAAAGAAGTCTTATAAGAAATAGAAATCGGTTACACACAAAATGGCTTTAAAAAAGGATTTTCAAGCAATGAACTACCTTAAGATAAATTGGCGATTCTCCTTGGATTAATGTTGGTTTAGACAACCTCCTTGGTACTAATTGATGCCAAATCCTTGTAGGTATGCTAGGAAGAGTTTTGCTTCAGGGCTTGACAAGAAATGCTAGGAAATTACCTTAAAGATGAAGATAGAAGTTAAAACTCCTTTAATGGACTTAAGAGCTTCAAAGGAAGAAGATGAAAAGAAGAGAGAGTTAGGAGCCTTACCAATTTGGCCATGTAGTGTGCAAGGGAAAGAATGAAGCTAAACTTACGTAGGAATTAAGAGAAGGCAAATGGAAAAGAATTTTGATTGTTTATTTTAATGTTAATTTGACTAGTCTTTCCCTTTGTTTATTCCTTAGATTATTGGCTCAATAAATTCCCATGTTCTATGCATGATTTCGGTTATAATGCAAGACAAGGCAAGGTGGGAACAATTATGCAAGCTAAATGACAAGGTAAGTTAGATAAGGCTTTATTCCTTTGATTGTTCAATTGTTGAATGGTGTCTTCTTCCTCCTATGTAGACCCACGAAATGGGGCAGTTTTTAGGCCTCTTCAACCGGCTCTAAAATGGCTTAGATAGCATGGAGTTGTCACTTGACATTAAGAAATCAAAAAGGTAAAAAGCTAGATCTACTTTTTGGCTTTAATTATCTTTACTTTTGTCAAGCTAACATGGCTTGTTTTCTGGCATGATTTCGACAGCATGGAGCTCAAATGGGACTTATATTCTTCTGTCATTAAGTATTATAGCACATGGGAAGGTGAGTCACCATGTTCTATGCCTTTTATAAACTTTAAATGCAAATTTTATACTAGTTTTTGGACATAAAATCGGCCCCTATAGAGCACCTGGTTTGACACTGACTTCAACTGATTTAGAGGTTCATTTTAACCCTATTTAAGATCCTTAATTCGTGGCATGTCAAAAACTACAAGGTAATTGCGTAAAACGCGTTTTGGTGACACCCGAAGGTGTGTTTTTGTGCTCTAAGGAAATTTTGGGAAATAAATTGTCTTTATGAGTTCCAAGTGTTTATAAACACTTATTATAGTGAATAATGATATATTAAGACATTAGATTGAGTTATATGGGGTTACATCAACCCATGTCATAATTTACGGGCCTTCAGGACACTCCCGGGCAAAAAGGAGCGTTAAGAAATCCTCCTGAGGTTTTTGTTGAATTTTGAGAAACCACTTCGTGTGTTCTCTTTAGGATGGTTTATAATGATGTTAGGAACTCTAGGAATTAATTTATAGGAGTTCGTGCCACCTCGGCACTCCTCCGGGCTTTTCGTGCTTTAAGGGGCGTGCGTGAGCACTCCCAAGCATTTTGCGTTTTTGACTGAATATAGCCTAGAGAATATGTTTATATAGTCATATAATGAGGGTATGACCATTTGGTTTGAGTTTTATAAGGTCATACAAGGTCATGCTTAATCGCATGTTTCTAAGGCATTTTACGAACGTTCTTCTTGTCAAGATGTTTAGTGCGCATCTTTGACCTTTGATGAGTTATTATATCTTCATAATATATACAATAGGTGTAACATAAGTTGTTACATTTATCTAAATGTGTATTTCAATTTATTGTAGCATTTATAGATGCTTAGGCATTCATAAAGTATTTACGTTGCTCGTTTGTATACACGTTGGTATTGTTCTTTTCTTGTTGACGCTCTTTCTAACGAGCTAGTTATGTAAGAAGTTTAATCCTTGTTAATAATCGTACATGAACGTTCGTACAAGTACGTTAATACTTTTAGTAACATTACGCCAGTTAGCGTTTATGGTAAAACGACTGTTTTTCATGACGTTTGCATGCGTGAGTTTGCATGCGCACGTGTAATAATATTAATTCATGTAACGTTTGCATGTATAGATTAGCATGCGTAACTAAAATGATCTGTTTCTAGATCAATTCTCCATTATTTAATAATAAACAAGTATTAATTAGATTCGGGGTATTTCAATCTACCCCCTTAAAAAGGACTTCGCCCCGAAGTCTCATATCAAAGTTCAATGGTTGTGGGGATCAAGTTCCGCTAAGCATCCACAACTCAATTCTATTTTAGGGATCAAGTCCCAAGTTCCACTACTTCTCAGTTCGTAGTATATATTCAATTATAACATACAGTATAATGAGCATGAAAGGTCATCACCAAAACAACTTAGTGCAGTGCAACGTAGTGCACGTAATTCATTCATAGCAGTGTAGCATAGTACAGATCATGCAAACATGGAGTCATTCCAATATAGTATAACGTAGTACACAAAATTCGTAGTGCCAAAGTAGCTTCAATACAGTGTAACGTAGTACACATAATTCATTCATGCTAGTGTAACGTAGTACACATTAGTAAGTGAAATTCATAGAATCACAAAGTCATACTTGTTCACATACAAATCACAGTGCAACAGTACAATGAAAGTGTACTTTCATGCTAAATATGCTAAAACGCAGTAGGCTCTCCCCCCCTTAAAAAGAGGGGTACGCCCCCGTACCCTAGACTAGACTAACTTGTCTGTAAATAGTGAGCAATCTTCACTCTTATTTGAAACTTATGTTTAGTTTAAAAGATAGCCTCCCGGCTGTAAGATACATTAATACGTTGTGTATTTCCCTCGAGTTCAGTAGATAATTTAACTGATGGGACCACCACGCTTCTGCTGCGCAACTCTGATTAAGTAATGTTCAATCATTTGGAATAGTCTTAAATGGCGTTTCATAGGTGGTATATTTAAGTTTCTTTATGTTCACATGTAGGGTCAATGAGTTGTGTTCATCATTATTTTCGTTTGATTGTTATTGCTGATCTTGTTTGGACTTCTGTCCTTTTACGGGGTCTTGCCCCTAAAATTCTGTGTATTCTCTGACATGCTCTTTTGCATTATTATGCCTGTATAATTGAATCCCGTATGTATGGGTGAAGGTGATTTTCCACCTCGTTTGTTGACAAATTATTCCATGTCTTGTTTAGACTGTCGGATCGATGTGCCGCGGTATGCCACCGCTCCTGATTATCTTGTCTCTTAGTAGCTGTTAGTTGCAACATAGCATGGTATTCTTCATTGTATATCTTGTTACTGTACGTCGCCTTCCAATAATATTGTAAGGTTTGCCCATCCTGTGATGCTCAAGCACATGTCATGCATCTTCCATTATCCTTTCATCGTTGAGTTCTTCATGAGTTTCACTTGATTGTTTGTGCCTGTATGCTCATTTGTGATAGCTGCTCATGACGGTGATTCCACTAAGATTCTTCTCGTCAATATTACTGAGGCATTTTGCTCTTTATCAGCTTTGATTCCTTTCCTGTGTTCCTCCCGCTAGTTGCCTTCATATATGGGGTATCTTCTTGGTGTATATTACTACTTACCTGATTGGTTTTCCGATGTATTCTCCTTTGATAGTGGTAACGTCCTGATAGTGGGGTCCATCATCTTGTCGGTGTTGCTGATGCATTCGGTGGTTCGGTTGTTGTATCGTACTGGGGCATATTAAAGTTCCTCTCCTTGGTCTTCAGGTCATCATCATGTGATTCTTGGTATTTTAGTTCACTGTCGACATATTCGGTTTCCATTCTCAATATAGAGTATGAGCTACGGTCGAGCCGTGTATCTTGTTTATAGTATAAAAGATTTCCTGTCATTATTGATTCACCAATTGTCGGTAGTACATTCCCGATCTCTTATTGTCTGTTCATTAAGTATACCACAGTAGGGTTTAAGGTTTCTAACAAGGTACAATTTTCTCACAATTCCACATGTTCTTGTGGCTTATAAATCACTCATGTGAGTATTAGTATAATGTTTCTACCCTTTATATTCTACCTCACTTACAGGTAGGTTCCCGTTTAATATACTGGGTTTGCATTCATAAAGAAGGACATGAAAGTCTATCTTTCCCTTCATATGGTAATATGGCCATATTTAGAAGGTAGTTTGAGAATACTCCTATTATAGGTAATTGTTTCTTGATCCCATATTTAATTTATTAACATGGTTCGTGGTATAATAGCTGTTAGTATTTCCTTCACAGTTGAGTATTTTTCCGACATACGCGGAGTTGTTTTAGCTATTAAATCTCTTCGGGATAGCTTGGTTAGTTTAACTTTCAACTTACATCCTCAACATCTAATATACTTTATTAGACAGATTTTAGATTAGACTTAAAACAAATATTTACTTATCACAGAGATATTGGTGACCAGTTGTAGGGAGTCTCAGGAATCATCCAACCCTGACGGGGTCAGCGTCAGTGTCGAACTATCCCTCCACTCCATTTTGTGATTGGTTTTCCCTTGATCTGACCAGGATCAAGTTCGACCTCCCACGTCAAATATCAAACAACCACACAATTGCAAGTTTCCAAATTTTATCTTTTCAAGACTTTGATACGTGGTGATTACAACATTCTTTCTTAACTATTATACAACTAATCTAATAACTGTTGTAACCTAGACTTGAAACTAGGGTACTCCTTAATTCCCGGAACTAAGTTCCTTTGATCCAATCATTTAGTGTGGAATCTAGTTTTTTTTTCTTCTTGGCATAAAAGATAAATTCTTATTAAACATCTAGACACATACCGTCTATTAATTATATTCAGCAATCATTTGACTCTTGGACCCATCATACAAGCAATAAATTCAGTTAAGGACTTGGATACCTTAGAATACACTCTTCTCTTTAAAAGGGCCTTCTAGTATTTAACTTATCAGGCTTGGTCATTACCTATACTTTGGTTACCATCACTTGGAATAAAGACAGTCATAGTTATTACTAAATTTGGAATAAGACTCTAAGAAAAGTTTCTATAACTTATCCTATACTCAGGATTCCCAATTTTGAATCTTACGGTTGGTGACAAGACAATCAAAACTTATGGTTCATTTCTATCTCATAGAAACGTGGTTAATCCACAACTCAATGGCTTCTAATGATAGGTTGTTTAGATGTATAAAATAGAGGATTTATAATCATAGAGATTGATACATATTGTTAGGAAATTTCACGTGTAAAACGCTTGTTACAAGTCAAGGGGTATGTTCTCCCCCCCTTAAAAGTTTAACTCCACTCACTCTTGGTGTATATCCAATTCAAACTCTTAGTATAGCTTACACTGCCTCCATAGAGAGTTATTTGTTACTATAACCATATAGAAATTTATATTACATTGGGAGGTAACCCCTTTTTTTTTTGTTCTCCGGTGTTCTTTACTTACATTCTCAAATTGAGCTGTCATAGAAGACATATGCTCGTATAAATCCATAAGGATAGAGTAGGACATGTGCCTCAAAATAGGGTAGGTATATTTTATGATACTTATCCCACTGAAATATATATCAATACCACTCAAAAGTTTTAGGTTTATAACCTCCCAATTATATGCATTTATATATAGCACTTAGTATTGCTATTTTGGTAGTTCTTCTGACTTTAGAATATATGGATTCAAAAGTTTGTTCTTTTCTCACTGTTTATTAGGAGTCCAGCATTGTCACTGTAGTGATATTAGCTGAGACCCTTGGTGTTTGAGCAGGTATTACATCCCATGTTTATTTATGTTGGATGTTTATATATGGTGAGATTATGTTCTGCTTTTCTTGGTATTATCATTGGTTATTTTTTTAGGACTATACTGATAGTCATATTTCAAGGTTTCTCACAGTCTTCTCGCGAAGTTAATAAGGGATTGTAAGATTTTCCCGTCCCGCACTGGGCAGCAAGCTCAGTGCCTGGTATCCCCGTAAAATTCAGTGTTTTTCTCTTCCCATGTAGGTCTTCGTTCTCTTTTGTTTGGTTTACTGGAGTAGCACTTGTTGTAGCGAGTGCGCCATGCAGATTGGATCATCATGCAGTGTATGTCCATTGAGATATATCCTTATTCCATCATCACTGTATACTTGGCAGTATTGTCAGCTTCTCTAGTTGTCATCGGTATAGCGTCACTGTTATTCGTCGTCAGCCCCCGTGTAAATGATAGTTGGCGTCGTACGGTCTTCAACAAACCCTTTCACCAGTTCAGGTAGTCTTAAGTATTTGTTTTAATGTATTCCTTTTTATGACATCTGCTCTTTATTAGGCAGGTCATAGTTTGTAGTTATTGTAAGTTTAAAGTTATTAACGCCCTTCGGCGGACCAAGTAAAAACAGACTTTCTATTCCTCACTGTTCTATCACACACCCTGTATCCCAAGGCTAATTTTGGTTGTACTCAGTTCTCAGAGCGCAACTACGCTCTGATACCACTTTTTGTAACACCCCAACCCGAAATCCAATATCCTGAACGATGATAGCTCCCAAAAATAACTAGAAATGCAGCGGAAAATATAACAACGGGTGGTGCTACAACGCCGCTAGTCACCCATGTGACTAACAAGGCTAACTTCCATACAACTTACAAATGATGCGGTCTGAGCGCTGAATACAAACCTCTTAAAACAACAAAAGATAATAATAAAAGTACAATACTGTAAGATGACACCGTGGTAATAAACCCCTGTCTTAATTCTACCCCACCTACACTCAGTCGGGCAATCTCTTCATTCTTCAGGTACCTGGAATTGTTTAGCCATGAAACGACTCAGCAAAATAATTTGCCGGTATGAAATCGTGCAGCCCACAAGCTACTGGGCCACACCAACTATTTTGTCGTATACATGCAAGTCATTTTTGTAAAGCTGTAAATAAGCATCATAACATAATCATAACAAGCATTCATACAAGGACAATCATGTCACACAGAACAAGACTTCAGAAGGTCAAGTTAGATGTTCTGTAATTGCTTGATAGTAGTCAGATCCACACAATGGGACTAACATGTACATAAGGTTCATTAAACAATGGAGGTATAGTGACCTCGTTAAACTCTATCTTCATAGAGTAAATTGGTCGGGTATGATAAACCCTTAGACGAGATGGGACTCTCGTACAAGTAGGTGGGTAATAATTCCCTCAGAAGATAACGTAGTTAGCTCCTGTACTTAAAAAGATGGGTATCGTACCCTCGAGAGAAATGCAGTCTTCCTCCCAACTTAATAATATTCTGGTACGGTCCCGGTGAGTGACATAGTGCACCCAAAACTTCCGTCGCGACGTATATTTGAATAGGAGACGACCTGAGACAGGTACAGCTCCTGTAGCATGCATGGCCAGAACAACTGGGCTCCTCGCTTCTTGTAGTATAGAATTTGTGTGTCACACAAGGACGTTAAGCAAGAAACACAATGTAATGTGTATTGTCAGTTATCATGATTAGGATAACGACGTTCGTTATAAAGTGAAGTTAGTGAGAAACTTGAGTACAAGTTCCCGGTATAATAGTTCACAGATATTTAATCCACTGGTAATGTAGTGTTGTATGCGTTGAACATACACGTTACAGTTAGTAAAATCACACACATAAGTAACACAACAGTGCACAAGAGTAATGCAACATTTTACATATAATTATCTTGGTCGTTAATTCAAACAACAGATAGCACACAAGCCGGTGTGATCCGGTAGAAAGCAGACTGCAAGAATTCCACACCGTTCACCGTAGATTGTACTTGTTTAGTTCCCGGTCAACGTCTGGACAAACAATGTCCTAGAATAGGATTAATCTGAGAGTGTTAATTTATGTAACTCCCGTATAATAATTTTATTGATTCATGAAACGATTTCATATTCGCTATTTCATGTGAGGTTTATTTTTCTTATACTTAGGTAGTTTCTTTAACCTCCTTTCCTTATTATTATTTAAGGTATTCATATATTTCTAAAACATGTAGTCCTAATTTATAAGACTTATATTGTGTGGTAATTTCTTTTAATTACCTCATGATTGGATGTATAACTTATTTGTTATTTCCTTTGACTTATATTTAAATCCTTTAATGTATATAACTATATATTCATGTACCATTTATGTTACATGTTTTACCATTGTCCAAATGACATAGTAATTTATAATTTATCAATGACATTTATTGGTCACATGTTTAGTTAATCCTCCTCTTAGCTTTATTTTAAAATATACTATAACTCCAAATATTATTGGTGTTTCCACATTAAATTTCTTTTATTCATTTCCTTTTGATTTACTTAAAATCTAAAATATATATATTTCATACACATGTATTATATGTGATACTTTATATATAATTGTCTAAATGACATAACCACTTAATAAATCTTCAAACTATATTTACATGTCACACATGGACATATTATTCCCATATCTTTTATTATTCACAAACTAACCTCAACAAAAATTATTTCTTTACAAATGAATTACTTGTACTTGTATATCATATAGTTTTAATTTCATAAATCCTTAAATCATAATTTCCTTTTCTATATTCCCTAAATATCCATATAGGTCCTACAATATTTTTATTCCCATAAATACAACGTACCTTTCGGTTATCTTATTATATCCACATTTATTTCTTAAATTTTACATTATACTCCAAATACATTATAATACATAGTTTCATTTTCTTAATTAATTAATTCACTAAACACCCACTATAAATTAGTAATTATTACTTGAACACCATGACTTTAATAAATCACCAATTAGCCACATTCATTTTCGGCTTTGCCATATTTTTCTTATAATTACATTTCAACTCTAATCTCATTATATTATATAGTTTTAATTCCTTATTTAATTATATTACAAGACCACCATCAATATTTTAGTTTATGACTTTTGAACATTATAAATTTTCGAAAATTACAATTTGGCCCCTCAAACTTTCGGCCTTAATATAATATTTTCAATATTTACAATTTAACCACAAAATCTTATAACCTTTACATAATGTCTTATAAACTATAGTTTTAATTTTAGTTCTTCTTAATTGCTGAATATATACATATAAATTCTTAAATTACAAAACTAACCCAAACTAAATCAGTTTTGGTCATGTACTTTCCATTAATTACATTTTCACCCCAAAACTTTATAATAGTTATTTAATAACTTATAAACTATAGTTTAAATATTTAATTCCTCAAAATTTTGAAAGTGAACTTCATGATTCTCTTAATTATGAATTCGCCCCATATTAAATTCCAAACTTTCGTAATAACTTTTATAAATTACATATTGCCCAAAACTTTATAAATTGTTATTTTAACACTTGTTTAAATTATCTAAAATTCATAAACTTAATTCCTAACCTTATATTATATCATGTTTACCCCAAGGACACCCTTAACTCTCGGTTTTTATAGTATATGCACCAAACCTTGTAAAAATTACATTTTAGCCACATAACTTAATTAATTAGCCATTTAAGCACTAATAAAATATTTTTAACTCTCCAAACTTTATAATATAAGTTTATATACCTAACTAGGTCATTAATACCTATTTATCACTTAGACCATTCGGCCATAATTAATTAGTGACCATATAGTATATAAAAGTGGATTTATATGTCAAAATAATTACACATAAATTCATAGGAGTTATATAACTCATGTAAACATTATTGTAACGTATTATATTGATTCTTAGCTCAAAATAGAACATTTTTACCCTTGGTAATTCGGTTTGAGTTTGTACCTAACATAGATAAATTTTGTGACAAAAATGTGTCTTAAGGTAAATATTTTCCATATAGGTTATAGATTATATTTTTGGTATATTATACCATGTAGTTTCGGTTTTATATAACCTAGGAGATGTACATAATTTTTGTATAATTTTTAGAAGCTTAACAAAGTTTAAAACATAAAGGTTAACTTAGTAAACTTACTTCTTAACAAAGGTGGTTAAGTGCTTGAACTCTTCTTGGATATCCAAGATTTCTCCAAGGTAATATTGATGCTCCACTTCGGTTATATGCAAGTGGTGAAGGGGTTTAGGAGTTAGATCTTCAATAAAGATCTTAAGTAGATTTGTAAGTAGTTTTCCAAGGATTTACCTTAAGCTTTTTCTCCTTATAAATTCGGCACACCTAATATGGATGAAGAACAAATTTTCCTTCATGAAATTGAAGAAGAAAAGAGTCTTAGAAGAAGTAGAAATCGGTTACACTCAAAAATGTGCTTTAAGGATTTTCAAGCATGAAAACTACCTTAAGATAACTTTGAGATGCTCCTTGGATTAATGTTGGTTTAGACAACCTCCTTGGAGTACTAACTGATGCCGAATCCTTGTAGGTATTCTAGGAAGAGTTTTGCTTCAGGGCTTGACAAGAAATGCTAGGAAATTACCTTAAAGATGAAGATAGAAGTTAAAACTCCATTAATGGACTTAAGAGCTTCAAAGGAAGAAGATGAAGGAAGAAGAGAGAGTTTGGAGCCTTAGCAATTCGGCCATGTAGTGTGCAAGGGAAAGAATGAAGCTAAACTTACGTAGGAATTAAGAGAAGGCAAATTGGAAAAGAATTTTGATTGTTTATTTAATGTTAATTTGACTAGTCTTTCCCTTTGTTTATTCCTTAGATTATTGGCTCAATAAATGCCCATGTTCTATGCATGATTTCGGTTATAATGCAAGACAAGGCAAGGTGGGAACAATTATGCAAGCTAAATGACAAGGTAAGTTAGATAAGGCTTTATTCCTTTGATTTTTCAATTGTTGAATGGTGTCTTCTTCCTCCTATGTAGACCCACGAAATGGGGCAGTTTTTAGGCCTCTTCAACCTGTAGACACCAAAAATTCTCACCCCATAAAACAAATTCCAAAAAAAAATGAAAAATCAGAGGGGGTCGTTGCCTTTCTATTTTAATATGCATTAACGTGCATGCCAAAATAAAGCCATCGTTTAATCACAAAATTTTCAAACTCGAACCAAGTGTAACATTTGAGAATAACCCCGGTTTTTCCAAAAACAGAATTTCTAAAAAAAATAATAATAAAATTTTTTCAAATCAGCTTTGTAACAAGACACTTTTGTTTATCTCTGTTTTATTTCACTTATTTTTAACTTGTTTATTATGTAATACATTTTCTTTTACTAATAATCCCGGTTTCATTCTACGCTTCATTGGCATTTTTTTTGAAAGATTTTAGTCGGAATAGGATTTTGCTTTTTAGTTTGTTTCTCGCATGTTTGCACCATGAAGAGTCAGTAGTCCAGTTGTTTAAGTGTTGGGCCGATGGAGTCGAAGGATCTGGTCTCGAATCCCAGCGCAATGCTGGTATCTTATTTTTCTTGCTAATAATACTACTGATGCACGCCCAGCTGGTGGTCTAAGCCCAGGTAGACCAGTTATGGGCCCATCTCATGAAGCCAGTCCGTCCCTCTCCGTTGATGCACGCCCAGACAAAATATGGAAAACCCTAGTCCAGATAAGAATCGGTGGTAACCATCCACCAGTAGATTATAAAAGGATATACATACTGTAGCAGACAGAGGGGGAGACACCAAAAAAAAAAAAAGGCTACATGCTATACTCTCTTAAACTGAACATTCATCCTTGACATTTTGAAATCCCGAGATTGAAGAAACCAATAACAAAAATTCAGAAGCGTAAGAATCGTCTTCTCCTCTGTTCGTCAAGACCAAAAAAAAACCTGCTACCACCAGAAATCGATCCTTCCCTTCCCTAATCATTCACGCCTTCCTTTCCCCAGATTCAGACAAGGTAAGCCTGTTTTTCAACCAGAATCCTCTTCGACCTCTCATCTCTCTGCATCTTGTTTTGTATAAACTTTCTTCCTCAACACTCACTTCGCCTGAGGAGTTGAACCAGTGAAGGCAAAATAAAGGGGGGCTTCGTCGGAAACTTGTTTCCGAAGAGGAAGTCCATACTCCATTTCCGCCTTTTTACTTTGCATATTTTGATAAATTCTTGCAACAGAGCCTCGAATATTTGTTTCGTACATCTCTAACTGCAATGAAATACAAAAATGTTCATAAATTCTGACTCCGTGCTTTGTATCTGCTATACACCATCGCCAAGTGAACCTGAAAAGGGGGATGGTCATGAGTGATCGGCTACGTTGGAACCGTCTGATGCCAGTGTCGCCTACGTGTATTGTCATCATTTCCTCATATTGCCTCTGATTTTGTTCTGCATCTCCTAAAGATTCGAAGATGTGACTTCATTACCTCGCTGTGTATATTAGTCACAAGCGAATATTAAGTCCACTATATCTTCAGTTTTTTTTGTTGTTGTACAGAGTGAACCCTTTCTCGTTCGTTTCCGCATTTTATTGCTTCCCGTGCGCACTTCTGTTAGAAATGTGAGAATGGTGATAATCGGAGAAGCGGTTTTGTTTTGTTTTCGGCTCCATTTCTGAAACGTACGCTAATCTTCCTTCTCGTCTCTTCCTCCCGTACTAATTTGTTGTGTTGATTTGATTGTTCCAACACCGAACCCATGGTGAATTCCTGGGTCAATCTTTCATATACTGCTGGGGTGTGGATTTCGACCTCGAACCTGAAGTGAAATAATCATTTCGTTTCCCTCTGTTTGAGTTCCACTATTATTACTTCTTGAACGTGCGAAAAACGTTTGGTTTACTGTGACTTTATCGTCGAATTGTCTGGCTGCACTCTCTCTGTCTGTTCGTTCTCACCATTATATATGCTTGGTTTTGGTTCTACGCTAGACTTGCGACCAATCTGCCATAACTCCTCATTGTCATCAATTTAAAATAATCCCGTTGGGTCCTGTAGTAGATTGGATTAGCATCTTCTTGTGTGTCTCTGAGCCGTTTGTCTTCGCATACTTCGACTCCAATCTGCTGGGTTTACTTGTCGGTGAACATTTATTCAAGGGTGCCAGGTTTATCTATGGCACGTCGGTGAACTGTAAACACTGCTTATGCAGAAGAAATTTAAATTCCTGAACCCATCTCTGTATCATCACAATATGACCCATTTTACTTGAACTAACTTCCATCTGAATGTTGTTTCTGTTTCGATTCCTTTTCCTAGTTTTGCAGGAAACACTTTGTCATACTTCTTTCGGTATTTATCCCTGACCCTGTATCTCCTTCATTTCCTCTGGTTGAGGATATGACTTACTGTTTTACTCGAATGTTTATGTTGTTCTTTGTGTGGTTTGGTTTCAACTTTCCAATAAGTTGTATTGTTCTCCTTTCTGTCGTAGCCATTGGTATAAACCTTTTTATGAGTCGCTTTGCTTCGGTACTTTTGTTAATCATGCTCATGAGTGTACGGTGAAGTAAGCTCAGTTTGATATACAATTTTAGCATGTTTGTCTATGGCTGCGTTCGGCATCGATTTTGATGGTAGTTTTGTGGTTGTTTTGGTCTGGTTGTTTTGGTTGGTTGTTTTGTGGTAGTTTTTACTGGTTGTTTTGTGTTGGTTGTTTTTGTGTTGTTTTGAAAACTAGTGTTCGGCAGACGGCGGTTTCGTCTGGCTGTTTTGAATAAGTTAGTTTATACAGTGTGTTTACTGTTTTTGTTGTTATAATTAAAAAATTTATATTATAATTTAAAACAATTTTTTATTAATAAAATTAAAATATATGTAGATATTCAATTATAGCCTTTAATAATTAATTTTTTTATTAATATTTTAGTGACAATCAATTTATATATGTATACATATTAATTTATAAACAAATTTTTTACATATATTTGTAAAATAAAGAAATAAACCATTGTATTTAGGGCAAATATATTAGATGTTATATATAAAAATATAATTTTATGGATTATATATTAGTATTTAATATAACATTTCAAATGTATTAATACTTAAAATTATTTTAATTTTTAATGGAATAAATAATATCATTGAAATGAAAAAACAATTCTTTCTAATAATAAAATAATTGATTGTAAGCGAATATATATATAGATATAGATATCACTTATTATTTTATTATTATATATTGTTTAATTGTTGATTAAATATTTATTTTAAACATATATTTGTAGTTAAAACAATATATTCTATTATTAAATATTACTTAATGAAATTCAAAACATAAATTCAAATTTAATACTAGATATACCAAGAAATGAAAAATAACGTATATTAGCATATAAAATTATTCTTTAATTATTAAGCACGGTATAAAACATATAATAACTTTGATATACTGACAAACTATTATGTACAAATAGTTTTGTAATTAATTATTACTTAGCAAGTTGAATACTTATAATTGATATTTCTGAAATATACTACAAATTTTTGCACTCTAATAATTTTGATATAATTGAAAGTTTACATCGTAATTTTTATTAGTTTGTTCCTTTCCTTGTAGAATATTTTATTAGAATTGATAGATAATAATAGTTTTAAGAGACTATTTATCCGTATCTGAATAAACAATTTAGAAAAACACTACTAGTTTAAAACTATTATTCTATATTATTTTCATTAATTTATAATTTAGTATACCAATCTTTATAAAATACTAAAAATAAAAGGGAAAATAAACTAATTATAATATATTAATCTATATATTTCAATTTTAATTTAATTTTATGTCAATTTAATATATAATATCATTTTTAAAATATAATTATAAATATTGAAAATTTAAATTAATTTATTAAAATTAATTAATATTATAAAATATTCTCGCCCCCTAATTACAGTTTTCTAGCTCCGCCTCTGTTTACGGTATTCACACACAAATTGTTGGTTGTTTTGTAGTTGTTTTGTGGTTGTTTTGTGTTGGTATATTTGTGGCTGTTTTGAAAATTGTTGTTCGGAGGTGGCGGTTTGATATTTTTGTCAAAAATGTCAAACTCAAAATGCCACATTTATACCAGAGAAATGCTACCACCGAACGACGCCTATATCTCATTACTAGATTGATAGTGGTAGCGATAGCATAAGTGAACTTCTTTTAGTTATTTGATGATTGCTATCAATTTGACTTGTTATTCATCATGATGATTTGCTCTTGATTTATTTCTTCACTATACGTGTACATGCCTTACATTTGACTTTATTTCAAATTTTACTTCAATTTCTTGTAATTCTGATTATTACTAACCCTAGTTATTATCCCTTAGGACCTAGCGATTAGGATAGAGTGGGTCCCCCTAGCCTGATAGACCATTGGCCTATCTCATGGTGGTGACATCCTAAACCTTAAAACACACATTTATGTATATAGCAAACAATAATCCCTTTAGGATAGAGAATGTTCCCCTAGCCTGATAGACCATTGGCCTATCTCATGTGGTAACATTCTAAACCCTAAAATGTACCTAATACATGTATATATGTATGTATTAAATCTCACTTCCGTTTCAGACCTCCAGCTCTTTAATTCAAAATTCTCCATCCTCAAAATCCAGAAATTGTCTCCCTTTCCATAACCATTTTGTAAATACAAATTTTGACTTTTTTAATAAACTCATCTCCAATCTGATTCTCCAAAATTTTCTCATCCAATCTAAGACCCAATGCCACATCATCCAATCTAAGGCCCAATGCCACATCATCCAATCTAAGGCCCAATGTCACATCATCCAATCTAAGGCCCAATGCCACATCACCCAATCTGAGGCCCAATTCCACATGACCGGCCCAATACCACATGACCTGGCCCGATTCTACATGGCTCTGCCCGAGACCATCTCGGCCCAAATCCATCTTGGCCCAAAACACACACGACCCAAATCCATCTTGGCCCAGAAACCCACACTCGGCCTAAAGCCCAAGTCCACGGCCCAAGGCCCAAACGGCCCACCACCGGCCCAAAGCCCAAACGGCCCACCGTCCGAATCCAAGACCCAAGTCCAAACCTCGGCCCACAATCAAAGTCCAAAACCCCGGCCCACAACCCAAAAACCCACGGCCCAAGATCCAAACCCTAGAGCCAATAATTCAAGTCCAAAAGCCCAAGGCCCAAAATCCAAGATCAAGCCCAAGGTTCAAAATCCGAGATCAAGCCCGAGACCCAAACCCGAAGCCCAAGAAGCCCACCACCCGAAGCCAAGAAGCCCACCACCCAAAGTCCAAAAAGCCCATGGCCCAAAACCAAGAAAGCCCAAAACCATGAAAGACCCATGTCTCAAATAAGGCCCAAGTCCATAAAGCCTAAGTCCACAAAATCGAACAAGCCTAAGTCCACAAAATCGAGCAAGCCTAAGTCCACAAAACCAAGCAAGCCTAAGTCTACAAAAATCAAGTTAAGTCCACAAGAATCAAACCTTGAACCAAAGTTTACCTTTGACCTGAAAATAGACCGAATGTTGACCTTGACCAGAAAACCTTGACCAAAACCTTGACCCAATCGTTGACCAAACCCGAACATTGACCCGGTTCACCTTCCAATACAAGTCAAACCAAATCAATTCCAACACATGTTTCAAACCCGATTTCAACTATTCAATTCACTTTCAGCTTGAAAATTCCTTTCAAATCCAAAAAAAAAAGAAAAAAAAAGAGTTTCAAACCATCATTATATTCAAAAAGAACCATTTTTGTGGAATTTTAAAGGAAAAAAACTCTTCTCACATCACAGAAAACTCTTCTCCATTGCAGAAGTTCTTCTCACATATACAGAAAGTTTTCTCCTAAAAGCATTTCTCAAAATCAGTGTTTTCTTTGTCGAGAATTCCGAACAACTTCAAAGATTTTCTAACTCAGTTTTCAAACTCCAAAATAAACCGTTTTCGGGAGCAAGAAATGTCTAACCCCTTCAAAACATTTCCTCCACGGTTAGAACATCGCTTGTCTCCCTTCCCAAAATAAAAATCCGAGGCGGGGCACTGGGGTCATAACCTCCCTTGTCGCAGTCTGGATCTCTTTAGGCGGGGCATTAGGGTGACAAACCTCCCCTAATTGCAGCCTAGATTTTTACAAGGCGGGGTGCTAGGGAAGTAACGACCTTCCTAGTTGCAGCCGGGGTTTTAGAATCGTCTAACTCCCTTCCGCTCGATTTCAATGTTTTCGGTTTTTAATGTTTTATACCCGGGAGTTAGAGACGTTATTAGGGTCGACCGACCGAGAACATCTCATTCATGGTTTTCTCTCTGAATCCTATTTTTTCGACATAAATTCATTGCCCCATCTTTCGAGCCTCGGCACTTACCATTAATTAAGTGTCGTTTTTCGAGGGGGTACATAGGGTAATCCCTCGGGATTATCCGCCCTTTCACACAACAAAAATGATTTTTTCGGTTTTAGAAAACTTTAAGAGAGACATTCTGGATAAACTCGTACAACCCTTCCTATAGGACCTCAAGTCACATAAACACATCTCAATCCTCTCTGAACAAACTCCAAGTCACATGGGACCTTCAATTCTCGAATCCCTCCCGCACAACCTTAGTCTTTTAAAACCCGAAACATCTTCAAAAACCCGAACACCCGTATATCGAATATCCTCTCCCATACTCAATTGCTTGAAAACCTGAATTCCTCTTCAATACCCTCAACTTCTTAAAACATCTCAAATTTGACCACTCCAAGATTCTAACTTCACAACCAGGAAAACCCTTCAGAGTAACCCGAACACCCTTCAACTCTATCAAAACGACTCGAATACACACTCCCACTTCACAAAAATGTCCCAGAAACTCCTCAAATCAACCAAGTGACCCGAATACCCCTTTACCTCACAAAACAGCTAGAACACCTCCCAAACACTCAAACAAACTTCTTCAAGACCAGCCTTTTTCAAATCTCTTCAGAATCGTCTACTCCTCGTTCCACACTCAAATCCTATCCTTGGCTTTAACTGAATCTCCCTAATAAGGTTTTGAAAGAAGATAATCCCGACAATTGGAGACCGAGGTTTCCTCGGGCACCAATCCGAAGTCGTGGTCGTTGCCACTTCTAAGGGGTGTAACCCAGTGCGAACCCACAATAGAATCTCTGCAAATGACCAGATAAGTCCTATCCATAAGCAACAATTTCAGAGTCAACCAACGGTTCCTAGAACCCGATCTTCCTTCCTAGTTATCATAGGTCAAACTAGGTGGCGACTCTAGTCATTTCCGCCCTTAGGGCATAAGTCCGCGTGGAGCCCATTGAGAGCAGGTGATGTGCACACTTGCATTCCCCATTATGCTTTCTGGGAAAGACGGACGACTTAGTAGTATTTGAGGGATGCCAAGAATAACGGGTTTTCACCCTCCACAGAATGGCAAATATTTAGGATCTAGACTTCTTAGTTAGACCATATTTAGATAGACCCCCCTCATACTGAAAAATCACCCTCCACACAACCGGCTCTAACATGGCTTAGACAGCATGGAGTTGTCACTTGACATTAAGAAATCAAAAAGGTAAAAGCTAGATCTACTTTTGGCTTTATTATCTTTACTTTTGTCAAGCTAACATGGCTTGTTTTCTGGCATGAATTCGACAGCATGGAGCTCACATGGGACTTATATCTTCTGTCATTAAGTATTATAGCACATGGGAAGGTGAGTCACCATGTTCTATGCCTTTTATAAACTTTAAATGCAAATTTTATACTAGTTTTTGGACATAAAATCGGCCCCTATAGAGCACCTTTTTGACACTGATTTCAACTGATTTAGAGGGTCATTTAACCCTATTTAAGATCCTTAATTCGTGGCATGTCAAAAACTACAAGGTAATTGCGTAAAACGCGTTTTGGTGACACCCGAAGGTGTGTTTTTTGTGCTCTAAGGAAATTTTGGGAAATAAATTGTCTTTATGAGTTCCAAGTGTTTATAAACACTTATTATAGTGAATAATGATATATTAAGACATTACATTGAGTTATATGGGGTTACATCAACCCATGTCATAATTTACGGGCCTTCAGGACACTCCCGGGCAAAAAGGAGCGTTAAGAAATCCTCCTGAGGTTTTTGTTGAATTTTGAGAAACCACTTCGTGTGTTCTCTTTAGGATGGTTAATAATGATGTTAGGAACTCTAGGAATTAATTTTATAGGAGTTCGTGCCACCTCGGCACTCCTCGGGCTTTTCGTGCTTTAAGGGGCGTGCGTGAGCACTCCCAAGCATTTTGCGTTTTTGACTGAATATAGCCTAGAGAATATGTTTATATAGTCATATAATGAGGGTATGACCATTTGGTTTGAGTTTTAGAAGGTCATACAAGGTCATGCTTAATCGCATGTTTCTAAGGCATTTTACGAACGTTCTTCTTGTCAAGATGTTTAGTGCGCATCTTTGACCTTTGATGAGTTATTATATCTTCATAATATATACAATAGGTGTACATAAGTTGTTACATTTATCTAATGTGTATTTCAATTTATTGTAGCATTTATAGATGCTTAGGCATTCGTAAAGTATTTACGTTGCTCGTTTGTATACACGTTGGTATTGTTCTTTTCTTGTTGACGCTCTTTCTAACGAGCTAGTTATGCAAGAAGTTTAATCCTTGTTAATAATCGTACATGAACGTTCGTACAAGTACGTTAATACTTTTAGTAACATTACGCCAGTTAGCGTTTATGGTAAAACGACTGTTTTTCGTGATTTGCATGCGTGAGTTTGCATGCGCACGTGTAATAATATTAATTCATGTAACGTTTGCATGTATAGATTAGCATGCGTAACTAAAATGATCTGTTTCTAGATCAATTCTCCATTATTTAATAATAAACAAGTATTAATTAGATTCTGGGTATTTCAAAAGGTTATACATAATTTTATACCAAAGTTTGAAGCTTCAATCAAGCTTAAACTTAATAAACCTTATTTATATAAACTTACCCTTAAATCAAGACAATTCTTGTACTTGATTTTCCCTTGAATTCCAAGCTCTTCAAATGCTATCTTGATAATAATTTTCAGCTCCTTAAATATATTTAGGAGATCCATTTGTTAGACTTCTAACAAGAGTTTAATATAATATTTGTAGTAATTTTACAAGAGTTTACCTTAGGAATTTAACAAGGTATTTTTGATACACCTTGGGATGATTGTAGATCCAAGTTTCCTTCATGAAATAATGAAGAGAGCATAGGTTTAGAGGTTCTAAATTTTCGAAAATAGTTTAGTAATTACTTAGGATTTTCCAACATGAAAATATACCTTAACTTGATCTTGATGTTCCTTGTGTTGTTGTTGGATTTAGGAACCTCCTAGGAACACATAAGTTTGGCGAAATCTTGTAGGTTTGCTAGATGAATCTTGCTTCAAAACTTGATAGAAATTAACTAGTAAATCACACTAAAATGGTGTTAGGAACTAATACACCATTAATGGAGTTTATTAACACTTAGGAATCAATTTAGGAAATGAAGAAAAGAGAGAACAGAGAGGAGACTTACCTTCGTGAATGAGGGCAAATGAGAAGGAGATTCACGTAGGATATTAGAAGAGAATGAAGGCAATTAGAAGTTGATTGCTATTGTTTAATTGCTATTATTCTATGTCTTTGTTTATGTTTATTTGATTACAAAATTAAGCTACTAAATATCTTAATTGTCTAGGCATACGGCTGTAATGGAGCATGATTGAACTTGGCATCTTCTAAAGGAATGGTAGAGATTAAATCTAGTTGTTTTTATCATTTAGCATGTGCTTAGGCTTAGTTTTGTATGTTTTATTTGATCATTAGCAGCACTAATCTTTGTTTACTTGTGCAGGTTTGCTCGGCTGGAATGAAAATGGAGACTCCACTTAATTGTAGTCTCACGTTAATGGGGTGCTAGTAAGTTAGATTTTGTTTTGTTAATTGTTAAACTAACCAATCATGCTTACTAGTTTAAGTTTCCTTTTGAAATAATCATGCAGCACTCACCCCCCACTACTTGAATCTGACCGGCACCAAAGGCTACAGCACATGCCAATATTCCAACTTGATTCACTTGTTTAATTATCTAGTAAGTGTGACTAGATTTTGCATATTAATGTGATTACTTTGCTTAGACTAACTCCCTTGCTTTTCTCATGCAGGTTACACGGTGGAGAAGGCCTCAATGACAGTATTTAAGTTGCTAAATTATCATGTAGGACATGCGTGAGTCACATAGACATTAGGCAAAATTTTTGTGAATTAAACTAGCCAAATAGACTATAAAAAAAAACGCATGCATTAGGGACCAATGGAACTAATTTTTCAATTTGATTTTTGTTACACTATATTGTACTAAGACCATACTAATATGTGTATAGGTTCCAGCATTTAATTGGTATATTTATACCATGGTAAAAGATGAAAGTTTTAAGGTAAAAATGCTGATTTTAGGTACCTTTTGGTCTCAAAAAATCGCCCCTGGTTGTGCTATGATTTTAGCACTGCCATTTAATTGATTTAGATGTTCAATTTATCCACTTTTAAGTTTATCAACTCGTGGCTCCTCAAAAACTTCAAGGCATTTGCGTAAAACGCATTTTCGTGACCCCGAAGGTGCGTTTTTTGTGCTTTAAGGATTTTTCTGAAAAAATTTAGTCGCTATGAGTTCCAAGTGTTTATTGACATTGTTTATAGTCAATAATAATATTTTAAGGTGTTACATTGAGTTATATGGGGTTATATAAACTTTAACTCAATTTGCGGGCTAAAGGGGCACTCCCGAGGTAAAAAGGAGCGTTAAGAATTTTCCCCGAGCACTTTGCTTATTTTTGAGGAAGTAACTTGGGAACCTCTTTAGAATAATTAATAATTATTTAGGAACTCTAAGAATAATTTATATTGGAGTTCGGCCCCTTCGTACCTCTCCTGGGCACTCCCGAGGGTTTATGGGGCCCTCATCGGGAACCTCCGAGAACTTTGTCTCTAACTGAGAATCTATCTTGGAACTACATCTTAATGTAATTAAAGTGTTATGGTGCATTTAGAATGTCGTGTATGCTTTACTTTATTTATAAGGTATTTCTGGGACTTTCGGGCCTTAAGGGGCCTTTAAGGGAAAAACTCCCGGACATATTGTATTTTTACTCAATTCTAACTGGGGAATTGTTTTAAAGGTCATAAATGACCCTTGGTTAACTTCATATGAATTTTAGCTTATATACTTGTTTATCTTAAGGTCGGGCTTTAACGCACGTTTTTTAACCTTAAGGAGTTTAGGTGCGTTTTTAACGCCCAAGTGTTTATATGCTTTCTTAGGGTTTAATAAACATCAAATAATATTTATTTACTTATATTTAATTTTTAAATGCTAGGGGTTTTCAATATTGTAATTGTGTTTGTTAAATCTTTTGAGATGTATTTTGCTATCACTTAGTGATAAAACAACTTGTAAATTATGTTGTTCGAATCTATGTGAATTGATTTTGCCCTTATATTCTTGGATTGCTTCGTGTCACTGAGATTATAAATGTGCAGGTTATATATTTATAATGAAGTTTATTAGATGATTGGGCATTGTATAAGGTTAGATTCAATATTTGTGTTATATGTTACGTATATAAACTAATGCTTGCACGTGATATGAAATGCTTGGTGCTTTCTAGTTTTTACTTGTTTTTATTTGCTCCTTTTATCTAGTTTTATCAATACACAAGGCTATTTACATTAAAAACAATAAAAACAATCTACACCGTTTTCCGGTTAACCTGAATTACCGTACCGCTCTAAATGGTTACTTGAATGCGGTTAATAATGATTGTGTGTAATGGAATGAAAAACGGTATCAAATTTTTATAAACCATAACCTTATCGTGAAAACCCCTATGCACACTTTGCACACACACGGTACGTGAAACTTAATGAAAAGAATTCTTTGATTTTTTGATGTTTGTTTAAGTTAGGGAAATGAAGTAAAGAATTGATGAATGGTTATTAGTCAATAGTAATATATGCTGGTTATCAGTCAAACAGTTATTAATTATCGATTAATATTTACCGGGTCACCAGTTAATGGTATTAGTCATCAGTCAATCATCATATGTCATCAGTCAAAATGTCCCGAGAATGGGAATCTCATTCCCTAATAGATAACGTGGAATCAAGATAAGATTTTGAGTAGTCTCATTCTCTTTTCTAAAATAAGAAAAACTGATAAAATAAACAATAATTTACCCCAACATACACCCCTTAATATTTTTTGGGTATCTTTGAAAATTTTGCAGTGTTTCGGGCAAGGATAAACAAATCGGTCGTGCTGATGCTTGGCTACGTTTGGCGCGGGTATAAAGGTGGTATAAAAGGGTGGGTCCCACGTGGTTTTACGTTTACTCCAATAATATACTAGCACATATAAAACAATCACAAAACAGCCATACTAAAACAACCTCAAAACAGTCATACTAAACAGAGCCTAATAAATTCAGGTCGCTTATTGGTCCGTGCATTTTTAACCATTTTTTTAAACTTTGCTATAATATTGGCTCCGTATATTTTAGTCCCGTATTAATTATGTTTGCTTACAAGTGTTTATAAGTGTATTTTGAAAATTAGAGTTTTTTTAAATTTATACTCATAATATTTTAAATATATTATATATATATATTAAAATGTAGATTTTCAACAAAGTAATTAGTTTAAATAACATAATGGTAGATTATTCAAGAATTTGATATTTCGAAATCTGAAAATAGGAATAAAAAGGGAAAAAATCAATGAAATAGTGTGCAGAAATCCTTACTCAAGGAGCAGATTTTTTTGGTTTGAATATTTTTCAGAGTTTCTAGAATTTAAAGACCAAAAATTCTTTCTTTTTATTTGGTGTAAACTAATTGATATGAAGAAAGAATTATTGAAATAAAAATATACATATATAGTTCAAAGATTCCATAAAACTATATAAATTGATAGTTAACTATATGTACACAATAATTTTATATTCAAGAAATTTAATTACAATAATAGTTATGAGAAAAAATAAACATAATTTTAAAAATAATAAATGAGTAATAAAAAATCTAAGCTGATAGATGCATTAACCAATTTTTATGTTAGTTTTTTAAATGCATTAACCAATTTTTATGTTATTTTTTATTATGTATTTTAATACTTCCAAGTCAAAATTATAAAATCTAAGCTGATAAGCTTTGTAGTGCCTACATTTGTAAGAGTGGAAAAAAATGACCCATAATATTCTCAAATTTAATCTTGGATATGGGCGCCACAAAAAGACAATTTATATTATGTTTAATCTTATATTTTTGTTGTCATGGGGTCAACAGTGGAAAGTATTATGTACACTTTAAATGATAATAAATATAAATAAATATATCTCAAAATAATTTATTTTAAAAAGAAAATGAAGAAAAAAAAGAATTTTACAGTGAATTGAATAATTTTTAAATAAAAATATTATATTTTAGAAAATGAATTATAATAAAGAAAGTATAAAGCCGATGTTGTAAGAATTACTAAAAAATTGTTCAAATGATATTTAAAGATCCCCTGGTGGAGACTTGATCCAGTTTCTGGTGGAGTGTTGCAATTCTTGTGGCTGGACACCCATCATACTCACAGTACGTCTTGGCAAGGTTCCTTTAGAGTATAGGATGGGCTTAGCATTGCCCGTTAGCCCATTCTTGAGGTCACTGGTCAGGGCCCTCTTTGTATCGTTAAAATTGATTATTCACAGAAGTGAGATGCTGTCTGGAATTGTAGTTGAAGTTGTGATTATTAATTATAGTTGCTATTCCTTTGTCGGATAGCTTGCTCGAGCTAGAGTCTTCAGAAAACTCATGGCTTAAGCTTCTTTTTTTTTTGATAATTATAGGCGCAAGGCCTAGGATGCCGCATGGGCATGACAAACAAACCTCGACAAGACCGACACAACTCTACATACCTGCTATTCTACCTTACCTTACAAGATCGACTCAACCCTTACGTACCTACCAGACTACCTTACACATACATTATGGAATGAGTTCATTCTAATGCTACTTAGATTTCTTTTTGCCTCTCATGGCAATCTTGCTTACACGGGGACATCTTACTAAAACCTAGAGGTCTTGTCTCAGGAGTCTTTCTAGACTTCTCCTTGGAGGTGGTCCTTGAACACCCATCAGAATCATCCTTCGACATTTCCTTGTATCCTGGCATCTCTGACGATAGCTCGTTCTTTGCTCTAGAATGATCTCTTCAAAATTGCTTAAGGCTCGCTCCTCGTCAAGGACAGTGCACCCAATTTTCTTTCGCAAGGATGAGAGTCTGTCTTGCTTCCTCTTTCACGAACTTCTCCTCTGGGTCAATCTCCGGTGAGAGGATCCTCCATTAGGCTCAAAACCTGGAGGGAATTCCGGGTCTTCGAAAAGGTTCGTCGGCCTAAAAATCTTCTTCCACTTCTTCCTCCAACATCTGCGCCTGGGGGTCAACCTGCTCAGCATTTGGCCTAATATACAGAGCATCCGCATCATCACCACAATCTCAGCCCCGGCCCCTACTTCTGCACCACTCTCCATCTTATCAAAACTCATTAATGGTGGCCACCGAATCCGAATCTACCTGGAACCGGCGAATCTACCCGGAACCGATTGGAACCGGAACCGGCCGGAACCGGGCCGGAAACCGATTCGGAACCGGAACGCCCCCTTGCGAATCGAATCCGAATACACTTTTGAGATTCGGGACCGAACCGGAACCAGAACCGGAACCGGAACCGCCTGGAACCGCCCGGAACCGCCCGGATTCGCGTCGGATTCGGAACCGTGGAACCGGAACCGGAACCGGAACCGGTGGAACCGGAACCGGAACCGGAACCGGAACCGTCGATTTTACCGTTGGAAACTAGCCGTTGGAACCGGAACCGGAAAAACCCGGAACCGGAACCGGAACCGGAACCGGAACCGGAACCGGCCAGATTCCCAACAGCTCTTTTTTTTGTGTGTAACGGCTCCAAACAAAGCCTAACGGCTATATTGCCCCAAAACCCCTATAAATAACACCATTTTATCATTCATTCACACAACACAACTCATCTACTCTTCCTCTCTCTTATTACTAGTATTTTCTTGTGCAATTAAGTGTTATTAAGCATTTTAGCTACTAAAAGGTTCATTTCCCACATTAGCTCTCAATTTTTCCATTTCCCACATTCTAGCAAAATGCCGAGGAGATCCGGAAAGGAAGTGATGCCTTCTTCCAACCTCCGAATCGATCCAAATTTTCAAGTTGATGAGCAAGACCAAATCGACGAGATGGAATTCGGGTATCATCATCAACATCAACAACATCCACATTATTCACCTTCTTCACTCCCGCAAGGTGGAAGCTATACAATTTCTCAGCACGGATCTACAAACATGGGGCCAACACAACACGGGAATATCACCACCATTTGGTAAGTTTTAATATTAGTTACAACTTATTTTATACAAACTTAATTTTAATTACTTTCTTATCTTAATTATTGTCTAAATCAAAAATTTTTACAATTAAAGGTACATCCTCTACCCCATCCGATGCTCACAATCTTGGTCAAGATGATGATCAAGAAGATGATGATGCCGACAAACACCACCGCTCCAACAAATCGAGACAAGCTTCTTGGGTGTGGGCATACTTCACAAAGAAAGAAGATCCGCAGATGCCCGGGACATACAAGCAACATTGCAATATTTGCCACAAAGGACTTGCATGGGCGTTGGGCACCGGAACCGGAACCTTTGCAAAACATATGAAGACGCACAAGATCTACAAGGATACGGCGGCAATGGCGGGCGGTACGAGTGGTCAAACTATGCTCACCGGGTTTAACCAACGACAACCCGGTCCAGGTTTTTTTCATTATGATAGAGAAAGAGAAAGAATGATATGGCATGGCTAGGTTTATGATTGCTGAACAGTTACCTTTTAATTTTGGTGAAAGTCCTTACTTTGAAAACTTTGTTTGCTCCACATTACAACCACAATATAGTAGAGTGCCTAGGAATACGCTTAAACGTAGAGCTTTTGCACAACATAGTAAAACTAGAAACCAACTTATGGAAATGATGAAAGCATTTGATGGTCGTGTTTCATTAACTAGTGATATGTGGACATCTACTACTAATGAGGCATTTATTTGTGTTACACTTCATTGGATTGATAGTTCTTGGACGCTTCAGAAGCGTATTATTGCTTTTGATATTTTTGATGATGCACATACCGGTTTTAATATTTCTGAGAAAATTATTGAAGTATTATCTGAGTGAAATTTGTTAGACAAGGTATTCTCAATTTCTTTAGATAATGCTTCGAACAATGTTAAGTGTGTAGATTATCTAAAAGCTAATTCGAATCTCATACTCTTGCATGATGGTGATTACTTGCATGTTCGATGTTGTGCTCATGTTGTGAATTTGTGTGTACAAGATGGTTTATCTAACTTGACTTCACACTAGAACCACTTAGGCATGTCATGAGGAAAATTAGAAAATCGGGTCTTGTTAAAAATGAGTACAAAAAAAAGTGTGAGGAATCCGGTTTACGTCCTCGTCATTTTGCTCCCGACACCCCCACTAGATGGAACTCCACATATGAATTGTTAGTTAAGACTAAGAAACACCAATCCATTTAACTAGTTTGTATAACACTATGGTTGTTCAACAAAATCAAGAATTAATGGGTGCGGACTTTTGGGTAAAGGCTAATGCCATACATAATGTTTTAAAATGTTTTGACAGTGCAACTAAGGTGTTTTCATTAGTTTATGAACCTAATGTGCATCTTGTCATAAATGAATGCATTAGTATTTTCCATGTCTTGCATGAGAACAAGAATGTTGCTGAGGTTAGTGGTGTTATTTATGATATGATGTCTAAATGGTTTAACTATTTCAATGAATTTCCTTTGATTTATTGTATGGCAACTGTTCTTGATCCTCAAATAAAATTGGATGGTCTAACAAAATTGCTTGATTATTATTATAGTATTGTTCCAGGAGGTCCACCCAATGATGGTTATGTTCAACAATATGTAGAAAAAGTTAATGCAGCCTTGAAAAAGCTACATGATGAGTACACTTCAAAGTACCGTCCGGATGAGCTTTCTTCTGCTAGTGGTAGTGGTTCATCTTCTAAACCACCACGCCCCGGTAGCAAAAGAAGTTCTTTGATTTCTAGTATTTTGAAAAGACCAAGATCAGTTCAATCGGGTTCGGGATTTTGTACTTATGATGATTACATTAACTTCACTTTTAGTTTTGATGATGATGATGGTGATATAGATGTTCTTAAGTGGTGGCAAGCACATGAAGGCAAGTTTCCCATCCTTGCAAAGATAGCTCGAGATATACTAGCAATTCCAGCATCAACCGTTGCTTCAGAGTCGGCGTTTAGTGCGGGCAAACGAGTGTTGGATGAAAAGAGATCAAGCCTTGCACCGGACTCAATCAAGGTTTGTGTTGAGAAGTATGATTGGGACTTAGCCGAGCTGAGATGCCAAGCACACGCATTGCAATACGAGGGGCAACATGATGATTGGTACGAGATGAATGGGGACAACACCACTTAGGACTTCTATTTTGTATTGTAATCTTTTAGAATGTATTAGTATTACTTTCTTTCCATGTAATCTTTTAAGACTTCCAAATTGAAATCATGTAACCTATTAGTAGCTGTACTCTTTTTCTTATTAGGGTTTTCCCAATGGGTTTTTTACCTAATAAGGTTTTAACGAGGCAGTGAATCATATAATAAAATCACCTTTATTTTTGTAAATTCAATACAAAATTTAAGTCTTTGGTTCTTACACATTTAAGATTATAAACTTGAGGAATAACCTAGCTAGGAGTAAAGTGAACGAAAAGAGCAACGTGTGCGCACAAACGGATCTAAAATCGGAGTTAAAAGAAGAAACTAGAGCCGATCGAATCTTTCCGGAACCGGTCAGAACCGCCCCGGAACCGCCCCGAACCGGTCGGACCGATCGGAACCGGAACCGGAACCGGAACCGCTCCGGAACCGGTCGGAACCGTTGATTTGAGCGAATCCGAAGCGAATACAGAGTCCGGAACCGGAACCGGACCGCCCCGGAACCGCCTGGAACCAGTTCCGAATCCGAATACACATTTTCCGGAACCGAAACCGGTGGAACCGGAACCGGAACCGGTGGATTCGGATTCGTGGCCAGCATTAAAACTCATGGCATCTTCCTCTACTGTTTCCCTATATTTCTTCTGATTATATCCTCCAAGACCGGATCGGGGTCCGGGACCCTCCCACTCAATGTCTTACGGATGGAGACTGGCGCCTTGATGCCATGATTGACTGCCCCTTGGTTGACTACCTCGTTAGAGCCACCATGCACGTTCTGGTCATGACGGGGGGGATTGGCTGTGTGTAACCAGGCGGACTCCATGCCATAACAGACGCATATGGCCAGTTGTAGTCGCCTCCCCACCCTTGCATTTGTCCCCAAGCTGACGGATGCCCCCACCAGCCAAACTGGTCAATTCCCTGCATTGGCCACGAAGGCCAGTAGCCCAACTGTGGATAGGCCCAGACTGTACAAGGCGTACTATTCCAAGGAACAAACTGGGCTGTATTCCCTAGAAATCCTGCCCCTTCATTTCTTCCAACAGAAATCCCATTGCTTTGGTACCCGAGAAAACCTTAGAGGCCGCCGCACTCCTATCCGAGTCTCTTCCCAAAGATTCCTCCTCGATGACTGCATTATGTGGCGACAGCAGCAGTGGACCACCACTAGCAGACGAGCTCGACTTTTCAGGCTCCATTCCTTCTCCAGCCGGACATCGCCGCCTTTCACGCACGCTCCGCTGATCACGACTTCGACGGCATCCGCAATGTCCTGCCCAGCGCCGTCGCCACCCACCTTTAGATTACCTTCATTCTCTCCACAGACTGGAGCCTGGAGTGAACATGTAGACGTACCATTATGGGGTGGGGGCTCCGCCCCATTATGCTTATTCGTCAATCGCCCAGCAACTCCGCCTTGTCCTTCACCTTCACCGCATACTTAGCTTTTCGAGCAAAGATTTTGTGCCCCATGAAGATTCTGCCGTTGAGCCTCTCCACTGCCTGCTGGACATGAGCAGCACTGACCATCTCTACGATAGCAAAGGCCAGCTTGTTGTTATGGCGGTGCTTTCTGGAGATGAACAGACGTGAAATAAAGTCATCCATGCGGAGGAGCCAGCGAACTGCTCTTTCATTAGCGTCCCTGTCAATGTTATCGAGGAACAGCGCACTAGCATTATTCTCGCAGCCAGCTTCACCCTCAGCCTTCTCAGCGCTGTTCTGGTCACTCGCTGGATGTCGCCATGAATGTGAGCGCCGCCCCTTCCTTGGGCTAACAGAGTATTTCGTGGTTGGCTGAGAACGTGTCCTCCCGCGCCGCCTCGACCATTCTCTCTCCGCTTTGTCTTGTACGAGCGTCTCTTACTTTCCCCCGCCGTGATTGCTCGCGGTCTCTCTGGTAGTCGCTACTCGCCTGGCTTCCCAATCTCTCATGGCGTCTTCGGTTGATTCGCTCTGCTCGAGCGTACTGACTCCTGCGATCCCCACGATATCTCCGCTCCTCTTTCATGTATAAGGACTATATTGTTAGTAGTTCGTGGTGTTGAAGTGACGGGAAAAGTTTTTGAGGTGGATTCGAGTAAGTGTTTGGGTGGCGGAGATGAAACTGTTGGGTGGGTTAGAGGTGAAAAGAGGGTGGCGACCATGGTTGTTGAGAGGAAAGGGGAAGGGTCAAGGAGAAGTGGAGAGGAGAGAGGTGGGAGAGCGCCATCCGCTTATCATTATCTAACTGATGGCTTAAGCTACTTCTTTATTCTTGGATAGCTTTCTCTCTCTTGATGCAATGGTAGGACTTAAGAGTTTAATCAGCTCCCTGTTAAGTGCTCCACATGATAACCCCATCCGTCATAGATTGGAATAATGTGTACTACGTTTTCTAGGATCATGGTCCTCCACCTTCTCGTGGGTGGATGCCATGGAGGTCTGTTGCTTTTCAAATTTTTTCTTGAGTTTTAATCATTTATCGTTGTAGAGTCATGGAGTTATTCATGGTCATGACGGGTTGCCCTGCCTCCGACTAGTCTACCTTTAAGGTCGTGGAAATGAGAGTAAAATAGGGCGGGGGCCTTATTCCTATTGGACTACTATGCCTCGTTGTCAAGAGCGTTGCTTCTTGTGTTAACCATGGTTTGAAAGGTGATGGTTACCAAAGAGAAGAAACGAGTGGCTTGGTGTTAAAAAAATATATCCGAAAGACAGTGTCAAAATGTTAGAATATAACTGTGTTTAGGGGTTGATCAGCTTTAAGTAATGTAGATTATAACAGAACACTAAACAAAAGTAACTAAGTGACAAAAAGATATATATATGTGGTTCTACCTTTGTCCATGGTAGAGGCCAGTACAATAAGTTTTATAGATGCCAACAAACATGTATTTCCCATTGTTGTTTGTAGATTACAATAGCATGTTCACTACAAGAAAACAGTAGTATCACACAGACGGAATATTCCGTAGGTAAAAGTTACATTTCCGTATGTAATGACAATCACATACGAAAAATTCCGTAGGAACTTTCCGTCTGTAATAAACGGGTCAATTAATATTTCGTATGTGAAAATACACTTCGTCGGTGATATTATTTACTTTTACCGACGTAAATTTCCGTCTCAGAAAATTATTATCACCTACGAAATATTCCGTCTCAGAAAATTGTTATCACATACGGACCTTTCCGTCTCAGAAAATGATTATCATCTACTGAATATTCCGTCTCAGAAACTATTATCACCTACGGATTTCTATCTCAGAAAATGATTATCACCTACGGAAAGTTGCGTCTCAGTTGAAGTTATCACCAACAAAATGTTCCGTCTCCAATATATTATCATCTACCAAAATTTGGTGTTTCAAATATTATTACCTACGGAATGTTTCCCCTCAAATAATGTTATTACCTACGAAATGTTTTGTACCTAATAATTTCACAAACAAAACACATATAACCTGAAGCAACTATTAAATTAGCTGAAACACATGTGACATTTTATAATATGCAACATAAAGTAGTTACATCCATAGTCACAACATTCCCAAAATAGTCTTCATAACTAGCAAATGTTTCCATAAGAAAGAAACTATAAGACGTTTCTCATAAGAATTTGAATATTACAACACCCATATCCTACCAAAAGTTTACAGTCTTCAAGTTTACTGATCAACAATCATTTTCAGATTTGCATCATAGAATACAAGTTCTTCAGTTGAGAGCTTCATGTCCCTCCACCTACTTCCAATTCTGCAAAAGAAAACACATCTAGTTTAACAGAAATAAAACTACACAATACAAGAAGCAACTTCAACAATTAAAAATCATTGACTTCAAGTTCAACCAGTCACACACTTAAACAAGAAAAACCAGATTAAAAGATGCATAAACAGAACTTAAAGGGGTCACAAAACTAAGAACAAGTGTTGGTCAAAATCAACCATAGCAACAACAACATACAGAGGCAAAAAATGCTAAATTACAGCAGCATAACACTTACAAAGCACTCAGACAGTAGCAGCAAGCAGGTGATGTGTGAGCTTAATTCAAAACAGATACACAAGGCTTAATTAAGCCCCACAGAAGCAGGTTCAACCAGCCACATAATGTGGCTTAATCAGACAGAACTAAAGCATAAACATAGTCAATGAAATGCTTAAAACACGCTTGAACAGTCCTTAACATGGTTAGTGCATTGACATTTGACTGTAGCAAGCTTAATATTACAGTTTAAGCTGTGATAGTTGCACCAATTTCACACGTAACAGCGTAAATATAGCAAATATTCAGACCATAACCTAATCAAAACTGATAGCTTATTATATGTCGGGTATCCAGATTTTAAACACTCAAAATATGTATTATATAGCAACTGAAAACAGAAGCAAAATGCAGCTTAAATCTACTGTGCCTGAAGGTCGATTGTATTACCGATTCTAGAATGAGGGGGCAATTAATGAGAATGAACAATAAAATGGAACAGGCTGCTGAGTACTGAAGACTTCTTGCGATGCATATATAAATGATATGGAAAGAAGAACAAGGAGGCTACTACTTATTAGTATTTACTACTTGGTTTGAAAGAATTAGGTATGGAAGGCTACTGCTGCCGCCAATATTTTTCTCCAAAGTGGTGGTTGTGATATGGGCTATTATTCTCAAAAGTTGATGAGTAGTTTCCCTGAATGCATGCCACAGAATGAATTAATATAACAGAGTAATTAATTAAAAGAGAGATGATAATAAGGGAAAGGGAAAGAAGAAAAGTGAGCTATGTTATAGTATAGTGACAGTAGTAATAGTATAGTTGAATAAACCAGAGAATATGACAGCAAATGGTAAGTGAGTATCCTGATTGTCTTATCACAACAGGAATCTTGATTCCATTTGAACAAAAAACATTCAATAACGCAGTGGCAATAAAGTTTTAGAAGTGGAAAAGTAAATAGTAACATATGAACTGTATTTTTCTAGCAGCGTAACTGAAACAACTAAAGGCTGTTTTTGTGCCATGAGTTTCAGCCCTTGATAGAGGCTAGTAAAGCTTTAAATGAGACAATCAAAAGTAGAAACAAGCATGCTCTTCCAACTAGTAGACAAAAACAAAGACTCTACTTCTAAAGGGAAGTACAAAATAGTCAGTTCTATAAGGCACATTTCTCAATCAGTTTTATGTACAAATGTTTGTTAAAAACTAAGCAGGATTATGAGGCTCAATCTTATTGACTTCTTAATTACGTTTTTAATAGTCAAGGGCAGAACTGTTGTGAATTCCTTTTTCTCATTAGCTTGACATGCTTCTGTCATAGAAACTCAACAGATGAAGAGCAACACGTATTTTTTGTAAAAAAAAAAACTGATAGGTGTAGCTAGGAAAACAGGAGTTTTGCTGTTTCTAAGGAACATAAGGAGGTTTGGAATAGACTAACACATCTTAGTTTACTTATTTATGTCTTAGATCGAATCAGAGGAGTAAAATCAAAGTATACTTAGAGCATATTCCAACTAGCAGACAGAAGCAAAGACTACAGATCGAATCAGAAGGGTTCTAAGAACAAGCAAGATCATACGTACCATGGAACAGCAGAAATTTCAGAACACTACAGATAGAAAGCAAACCAGAATGGAATAAATAAATACTATAGAGAGAACTCAGACACAGACAGACACACAAGAAATGGATATTACAACACATGCACATACAGTAAGCTAGTAGTAGATGATTGATCAGTAGATATCAAACAGAAACCTGTAGAAAGAAGTGAGAATGGAATGTATATAAATATATAGAATAATCGGGAAGCCACTTTTATTATATACTTTATATATAATATCATATTGTCAAATTTATCTGTCTAGTTGTTTTGTTTCTTTATTTCCTCATTACGCGTCTCTATCCCTTTTCTGGTGTGCTCGATCATTTTTCCTTCATATACAGTACACGAGCTATGGTCTTGGCATAATTGCTTTATTCTATTACTAACATAGAGACAACTCAATATGAGTGGCTCTTAAGAAGAAACGCAGATCCGGCCAGGCCAATAGTTAGTTATATCGCATGTACATATAATGTGTATAGAATATGTATGAAAGATTGATGAACAAGTTATTTTATTGGTACTAATATCGAGTAGTAGTTGAGAAGTCGATAAGATATGGCCATTAATTAGTCATGCACATCAAACCATACAAAATACTAGTCATGGACAGAACTGTTGTGAATTCCCTGTCTTCATTAGCTTGACATGCTTCTGTCATAGAAACTCAACAGATGAAGAGGAAAATGTATTTTTGTAAAAAACTAATAGGTGTAGCCCACAAAAATAGGACTTCACTGTTTCTAAGCAACATAAGAAAGTTTGGAACAGACTAACACATCTTAGTTTACTTATTTATGTCTTAGATCGAATCAGAGGAGTAAAATCAAAGTATACTTAGAGCATATTCGCACTAGCAGACAGAAGCAAAGACCACAGATCGAATCAGATGGGTTCTAAGAACAAGCAAGATCATGCGTACCATGGAACAGCAGAAATGACCCTTGAGGCATCCACTTGTGACGATTAAGCAAATCTGGATTGGCCCCGTGATCCAACAGCAAGGTGAGGATCTCGATCTGGCCAACAGAAGCGCAAAGATGGAGGGGGGACAACCTCGAAATAGCACATTCAAAGCACAATAAAATCAAAAACTAACCTGAAATGAGAAACTTCTCTTCTGATAGCAACGATGAAGGCAGACGTGCAGAAGTAGACCGAGGAGGAATGACGTGATGCAAGCAGATTTTGGGATGTTGCGACTCTAGAAATGGAGGCAAACGTCGCGACTGGAAATTTCAGTCGAAAGGGATAAGACTGCGCAACGCAAAGAATAGAAACAAATTTAGGGTATATTATACCGTGAGCTTTTGCTACAGAATATTTAGCATAAATGTTGTAGGTAAAGGTTATTACCGACAGAAGATTTTAGTTGCTCATAACTAGTGTCCTGGATAAACTTTCACCTACGGAAATTCCGTCACTAAAAGTAACATTTAGAGAATTGATTTTCCTCCATAATTTCAGTTCGCCGCGGGAAAATATTGCAACAGTTTTTACGTACGAAAACCATATCTGTCACAAATGTTATAAAATTCCGTAGGAAATTTTCCATCTGTGATACTACAGTTTTCTTGTAGTGGCATTTGCAAAGAGACTATCTGTTAGCATTCCGTTGGTAAAGATGTTCTCGTCTTCTTCAAATGTGTTACGTTGGCAATCCATTGCCAAATGTCGACAAACATTATTCGTTTGAAATCCGTTGATAAATTGCCAACGGAATATCATTTTCGTTTGCAAATAAATACCAACAAGTTGTTTGCAAAAAACGGCTTTTATTGGCATTCCGTCTGCAATCCTATTGCCAACAACGAATACATACATATTTATCCGTTGGGAAATGAAGGCTTTCCTGGAGTGTTAGGAACTGATATATAAGTTTTAATGGTTCTTAATATGATGTGCATGAGAGAAAATAGGAGAGAAAAGCTTAAGATTTTGTTTTGGAAGATAAGAAGCTTAAGAACTTGAAATTAAGTTATGTGATACACATGCTCTAACAGCTCCTCAAATAGAAAAAAAACAAATTGAATACAGTAAAAAATAAATAAAAAAGGGAAGAGAAAAGGAAGAATAAAAATATAAATGTCTTAAACGTTAAGTGTACACTCAAATCGTCTTGGATGATAACAGTTCGTTTGATGAGTAACGATTTTTTTATTTGAGACAACTTTTCTTATAGTTTCTTTTTTCTTATTACTTATAAATTTAATATCTGAAACTGTTAGAACAAATTATTGTCAAATAGACCTAACATATTGTGTTTGGAACATAATAAGAGAAAATAATTCCTATCTGACTATTTGTTTGTGTAGAGAAATTAAACAAAAATTAATCTCCGGTTAACAATCACGGGTTGTCGGTTAATATTCACAGGAGTAGTATATAAGGTCGGGAATCTCATTACGGATGTGAGAAATCAAGTTATAAAACATCTTTGAAAGCACTTTTTCACCATGATACCGTATATTATACTGAATGACTTTTCCCGAAAGTTAAAATTTCCAAAAAAAATACTTGAAACAATTTATATTTAAGAAGTGTAATGCTACCAAAAGAAACAGTTATGTGAAGATGGAGAAACAAATCCCCTTATTTCCGTTGCTTGGTTTGCTTTGGAAGAATAAACGGCGGGCGGTTATTCATTGATGCTTCAAATACCGCAATACAGGTTAAGAAAAGCGGAAACAAAACCCGGTACGTACGTACGATTCGAGTGACTACCTCTATAAAATGTATACCGCAATAAAGGGGCGAGAGATGGAAATACAGAAGAGCTGGAGGAAGAAGTTTTGATGCACATCGTGCAAACCCGTTTGGCGCCCTTGGAGCCGTGGTCTTGACTGCATGTTGAAGACGATGGAGACGGATAAAAAGCGGCTGACAGAGATAGTAGTACAGCTTTCAGGAGAGAATGTTGAGTTTAGGAAGCAGAAATTGGAACTCGAGAGAGAGAAAGTGAATCTTACAAGATTGAAGGAAGAACTCGAGAGAGAGAAAGTGAATCTTACAAAAGTGAAGGAAGAACTCCAGAGAGAGAACATGGACCTCAGAAGAGAGAAAATGAATCGTACCAGAGAGATGGAACAGCTTACGAGAGAGAACAACAAGCTCACGAGGGAGAAATTGAATCTTAAGGAACAGCTTACGAGGGAGAACGAGAAGCTCAAGAGGGAGCTTGAGAGAGAAAAGGAAGAGCTTGCAATACAAGAGTGGAAAGGAGGAGCTTAAGAATCTTTGAAAAACAATTTATAATCATGTTCAGTTTTTTCTCCTTCTTGTTTTTTGTTGGGCCAATCCCTACTCAGAAGGCGGTTCTGGTCAATTTATTTATCTCTAATTCTGTTATATTGATGTTTTAAGCCCGGTTAATTTTTGATATTCCTGCTTTTAACAGAATCTTCCTGAATAAAAAGTTATTGTTGAACACAAGATATTATTTTGAATTGACCGTCTTATTCACTATTTGGACATATCGTTTGTTAAATGAATTATTCAAAGTTTTACACATTTATTAGATTTATGAGTTTTATTTATTGTTTTAAAGTGGTTAGTATTAGTGGGATTAGTGGAAATAGTGGGTCTATTAGTTGCCTTATTTTTTGGCATTACTTTGGATAGTTTCCATCTTTTTAGGATCTGAAATTATAGTTTACTATCTATTTAAACCCTTTGTATTCACTCATTTCAACATAGTGAAATATATCTCGTCAATTTTACTCTCTGTTTTTCCAACAAAGTGGTATCAGAGCAGAATAGAAAGTCACCGCAGACTTTCTATTTTCCCAGGTGAGGTCCAATACAAAAAAAAAAGGAGTGAAGTGAAACACGTAAAAAATAAAAAAGGAGAGAGAGAGAAGTGCAAAGTGGTGAAGCAACATTCGTGTATACTCACCGTAGAATACCAGTATGTCTGCGAACGGTTCTACTCACCCCACCTGCCTATTTTCAAAGGCAAAAACTACCATCTTTGGAGTTTGAAGATGAAAACTTTACTCAGGTCTCATGAGTTGTGGGATCTAGTTGAGAACGGGTTTGACGAACAAGGACGGGAGAATCGAGTTAGAGAAAGTCAGAAGAAAGACGCCAAGGCACTCTTCTTCATTCAGCAGTCTCTTGATGATGAGTTATTTCCTCGAATTGCAGCAGCATCGACTTCGAAGGAAGCTTGGGATATTCTACAGAAAGAATTCATGGGCGATAAGAAGGTAATTACTGTAAAATTACAGACCTTGCGTCGTGAATTTGAAACATTGGTTATGAAAGAAACGGAAGCTGCGCAAGATTATTTATCACGTGTATCTGCTGTTGTAAATCAAATGCGTACATTTGGTGAAGTGATAAGTGAAGAAACTATTGTCAGCAAAGTATTGCGGAGTTTGAGTAGTAAGTATGATTATGTTGTTGCGGCCATTGAGGAGTCAAAAGATCTATCTGATTATTGTTTTGATGAACTAATGAGTTCTTTGGTAGCCCATGAAGATAGATTGAACAGAAACAGTGGAAAAAATGTAGAGAAGGCTGCGGAGAAAGCCTTTCAAGTGAAAAGAGAATCCTCTCAAACCGGAACCTACAACAACTGTGGGGGATATCGAGGCCGTGGCCGAGGTCGTGGTAACCACAGAGGTGGTGGTCGTGCTGGCGAACAGCACCACAAAAGTTCAATACAGTGTCGGTATTGCAAAAAATGGGGCCACAAAGAAGCTGTATGCTGGGAGAAGGAAAAGAATGAGAAGAAGGAGGCCAATTTCATCAGCAGCTTTCAAGAAGAGGGAAAGCTGTTTATGACATTTCCGCTGCCAACAATGTTGTTGATAATGTTTGGTTTATAGACAGTGCTTGCACCAACCACATGACGGGTCGTCAATCCTGGTTTTCTGATCTTGATGAAAGCAAAAAGGGTGAGGTTCGACTTGGTGATAACAAGGCAGTCCAAGTAAATGGGAAAGGTACGTTGAAGTTCCAACTGCACAAGGTAAAACTAGATCACTTTCTGATGTGCAGTTTGTGCCTAATCTAGCTCATAATTTGTTAAGTGTGGGGCAGCTTATGGCTTCTGGATATTCACTCTTATTTGATGATGGTGCTTGTGTGATTCATGATAAGAAATCTGGTCAAGTTGTTGTCAGAGTTCCAATGACACAAAATCATATGTTTCCTCTTGATGTCTCTAAATCTATGGGAGCTGCTTTGGTTGCTAAAGAAAAAAATGAGGCTGAACTTTGGCATTCACGTTATGGGCATTTACATTTGAATGGTTTACAGCTGTTGAACAAGAAAGAAATGGTAATTGGGCTTCCAAAAATCAATGGTCTTGGTTTCTGTGAAGGATGTGTTTTTGGGAAACATAGTAGAGCTTCTTTTCCAGTAGGAAATTCATGGAGAGCTTCTTGCTGTCTTGAGTTAATTCATGCTGATGTTTGTGGACCGATGAGTGTTGAATCGTTTGGTGGCAGCAAATATTTTGTGCTCTTTATTGATGATTTCAGTCGTATGAGTTGGGTGTATTTTTTAGAGCTGAAATCAGAAGTTTTTGGATGTTTCAAGAAGTTCAAAGCGCTGGTGGAGAAACAAAGTGGCTACTCCATCAAGGCTCTTCGTACTGATAGAGGTGGTGAATTTACCTCTAACGAATTTGATGATTTTGTGAGAAGTTTGGCATTCGCAGGGAGTTGACTGCACCATATACACCAGAGCAGAATGGTGTTGCAGAGAGAAAAAATAGAACTATTGTTGAAATGGCCAGAAGTCTGATGAAGGCAGCTAATCTTCCTAACCAGTTCTGGGCTGAAGGTGTCGCAACAGCAGTGTATTTGATCAATATTTCCCCAACAAAGGCAGTCATGAATCAAACTCCATATGAGGCTTGGATGGGTAGGAAGCCAAGAGTAAGCCACTTACGAATTTTTGGTTGCATTGCTTATGCTTTTTCTACTGATCCACATCGTAAAAAATTGGACAGCAAGTCTGAAAAATGCATTTTTATTGGCTATAGTCCCATGTCCAAAGCTTATAGGCTGATGAATCCTTTGAGTGGAAAAGTAATTATCAGCAGGAATGTAAAGTTTGATGAGGAGGGAAAATGGGATTGGAGCAATAACAATCCTTCAGCTGCTGTCCAAATTCAGGTGGATAAATTTGAACCCACACTTGTAACGTTTGATACAGATTGTGACAGCAAATCAGATGGAACAACTCCCTCCGACAGTAACCCATCTACACCATCCAGCTCACGTTCTACAGCATCAATTTCTTCATCAGAGTCACCTCCTTTAAGATATCGTTCTATGAATGAAATACTTGAAACCTGCAGCTTTGCTTTGATTGTTTCTGACCCAATTTTTTATGAGGATGCTGCTGTAAATCAGGTTTGGCAAGATGCAATGAATGTAGAGCTGCTTGCTATTGCGAAAAACAATACTTGGGAATTAGTTGATCTGCCAGAGGGAAAAAATGTGATCGGTCTCAAGTGGGTCTACAAAACAAAATACAATCCAGATGGAAGTGTCCAAAAACACAAAGCAAGACTGGTTGCAAAGGGATACTCACAACAGCAAGGTATGGATTATGAGGAAACATTTTCCCCCGTTGCTAGATTTGAGACTGTGAGAATCATATTAGCTTTAGCGGCTCAATTCAGGCTGCCTGTTTATCAGTTTGATGTTAAATCAGCCTTCTTGAACGGTGATTTAGAGGAAGAGGTTTATGTTTCACAACCTGAAGGTTTTGTTATTGAAGGCAGTGAAGGTAAAGTTTATAGGCTGAAAAAGGCTCTTTATGGGCTAAAGCAAGCTCCGCGTTCATGGTACAACAAGATTGATTCCTTCTTTTTGATGAGTGGATTTATAAGAAGTGAAAATGAGCCTACACTCTATCTCAAGCGGAATGGTAATGATTTTTTGGTGATCTGTCTTTACGTTGATGATATAATCTATATGGGGTCATCTAAGTGTTTAATTGATGACTTTAAGTCTTGTATGATGAACACTTTTGAGATGACAGACCTTGGCTTGCTACAATATTTTCTGGGTCTTGAAGTTAAGCAGGTCAATGATGGCATCTTTGTATGTCAGAAAAAATATGCTGAAGATCTTTTGAAAAGGTTCAATGTGTGCAACAGCGAAGTGGCAGCCACACCAATGAATGCTAATGAGAAACTACAGCATGTAGATGGGACTGAAAACGCTGATCCAGGACTATATAGAAGTCTGGTTGGAGGTTTGAATTACCTCACACACACCAGGCCTGATATTGCTTTTGCAGTTAGCATGGTTTCTAGATTTATGCATAATCCTACAAAGCAACACTTTGGAGCAGCCAAAAGGATTATGCGGTATATTGCAGGAACTGCAGATTTTGGAATATGGTACTCTAGAACTGCGAATTTCAAATTGAATGGCTTCACTGATAGTGATTGGGCTGGTTGTGTAGATGATAGAAGAAGCACATCTGGTAATGTGTTCAGTTTTGGTTCTGGTGCTGTAACATGGAGTTCAAAGAAGCAAGAAACAGTGGCTTTATCATCTTCAGAGGCTGAATATGTAGCAGCAAGTGCTGCCGCCCGACAGACCCTATGGTTGCGAAAACTTCTTGTTGACTTTCATTTTGAGCAGACTGAAGCTACTGATTTGTTTTGTGATAACAGGTCAGCCATTGCTATGGCTAAAAATCCAGCGTTTCATGCTCGGACCAAGCATATAGATGTTCAACATCATTTCATTCGAAAGCTGGTTGTCGATGGAAAAATATCTCTGAAGTTCTGTGGCACAAATCAACAAACTGCGGACATTTTCACGAAGGCTCTTCCACAAGCAAAGCATGATTTCTTCAGATCACAATTGGGAGTTTGTAACTTTGAATCAAGGGGTGGTGTTAAATGAATTATTCAAAGTTTTACACATTTATTAGATTTATGAGTTTTATTTATTGTTTTAAAGTGGTTAGTATTAGTGGGATTAGTGGAGATAGTGGGTCTATTAGTTGCCTTATTTTTTGGCATTACTTTGGATAGTTTCCATCTTTTTAGGATCTGAAATTATAGTTTACTATCTATTTAAACCCTTTGTATTCACTCATTTCAACATAGTGAAATATATCTCGTCAATTTTACTCTCTGTTTTTTCCAACATCGTTTGAGTTCAATATTTAACATATTAGATAAAATAATTTTTGAAATTTGAGTTTTGCAAATGATTCTTACATGATAAACTATATATTACAAATTTTAGTTTTATGAAATATTTTTATCTTATATGTTAAATACTGAAATGGAAAAATGTGTCATTAAGTAAACAAGACCCTCAATTCAGGACGGAGGGAGTATCATATAAGCGGGGTTGTCTTAATGATTTTAGGGCGCTCTGCTTAAATCTAAATAAGACCTTTTATAAAATTAAATTATGTATATATATAAAACTACTTAATTAAATTATGTCACTTTACTCTATAAGTAATTAGTAAAAATATATATTTTGAAGATTTGTGAATACCTTAATCATAAGCACTCCACTTTACTATATTTATTTAATTACTATTATAACTAACCAAAAAATATTTGGCCCCCATCATTTTAGGGGCCCTGTTCTGTTGAGCGGAATGCGTCACCCTCCTAGGCGGCCCTGCATATAAGCATTGTTGCAAGGTTTATTATTAGATTGTTTTTTTTTATAAATGGTGTGTGGACTAGCCAACACAAAATGTTTTTTAGGAGGGAACAATATAATTAATCAGAAACCAAAAATGAGTTTTGGACATTAAAACTTTCTTCCATGCCTAACAATAATTCCTAGGCATATACATTGAACATAAAAGAGCCTATCCTAAACAAAAAGGAGGACAAGAAATTGTCCCAAGATAAATACTATATAGCAGAATGAAGCATATCATAAACAAAAAAGAACTTCAACAAAATCCAAATGACAAATTTGATGAAGAATTTGATGTTGACTACAAACTTTGAGTCATCTTGATTCTGATTCGTCATGACCTATTTCCATCTTTTGATCGAATTGCCATACACCGTGGAAGCAATAGCTGCTCTTCGAACAAATTCCATTTCTCTCTTCCCCTTGAGATAGTGAGACATTTAACTATAGCTGATCAAACTCAACCCGGTTCGTGTCTTAATCGTTACTTGTGTCATCCGCATCTGGGTTTGGTACTTGAGGATATCTTCTAGGTTTGTACGGATTATCCGAGATGATAGTTGAATAGAATTGGCCCTCACTGTAGAGAGTGGATTTTGGAGGGTTGCTTTACTGGATACCTTATCATAGATTAGCTTAGTGAACAGAATAATAAACTACTCTTATGAGGGGTAAAATAAATTTAATGCTTACCTACACAAGAAATATCTAATTTCATACTAGTCAAGTTGATGCCAGAAGGTTAGGATACATATGTAACTACAAAGGCGGTATGAACGATGACAGTCGTAGGAAGCTACTACAGTCACAGACTATAAGCATTAGTAGCCGACAAACACCAACTAGATTTTTTTATTAGTAGTGCTGCAAAGACAGCTTACAAGATGACTGGTACATCAAAAGAGGCATGACTATAGCAGCCAATGCAGGTGACAAACAAGTGAGACAGTCCCCTACATACCCATCAATACAACACAAACAACAAAAGACTTGGAATAGAATCAGTTTCAGCATGAAGACAAAACATAACTTTAAGGCTAAAAAAATTTGCTGATAACTTTGAGATGATTCGCTTCACCAATTTGAGGGAGCATTGCCTTTTCTTAGGATTCCATTCAAGCGCCCTTCTTTTAGCTGAGTCTACGACTGAGATCCAATCGGGGCTAGTGTTATGGAAGACTATTTTGTTTCTAATGTACCATAGTGCCCACAGGGCATATAAGAAGGAGAAGACCCATAATCTTTTAGCTTTTGGTCTAGGGGAAGCTTGAAGCCATAACTCGAAGCTCTTGTTGATCTCCTGTCCCAAAACAATCTGTACTCCCCACCAGTAGCAGACATTTGACCACACACCTCTACATTTTGGACATGTAATGAAAAGATTATTTACAGATTCAAGTGTGGCTGTGCAAAAAGGACATATCACTTCTGCTATGGGAATGATGTTACTTCAAAACAAGCGGTCACGAGTTGCCCGTTTCTTGTTGCAAACACAGCCAGGCGAAGATTTCTACACGAGGGGCGGCAAATTTCTACCAAATAAATCTGTGCCAGGTGGGGATAATTGAGCTTCTACTTCTCTGTATCTCTATGTCCAAGCTTTTTACTGAAAAAATCATCATTCTTGACACTTTTCTACACCAATCCGTCTGATCTAGCGGGTCTAGGAGTTCTAGCAGAGTTCAATACGTGAAGCAATACTTCTACTTCTTCCGCTTCATAGACAAAGAGCTCACACCTCCAACACAAATTCCATTTCCAACTCTGTCCATCCCACGCCCCCATTTCAGCAACTGTTGCAATTTTAAATTCACTAACAGAGTAAAGCCTTGGAAAATTTTCTTTTAATCTGGTTGCCACTTCCCATGGGTCATCCCATAATCATATGATCTCACCATCCCCCAAGACCCATCGCAAATTTTCATTCACCACTGCTAATGATTTTGATTGCCACTCGCACGGGGTCACAATTGTGTGCCATATTCCCTTCCTCCTCTGAACTACATTTTTGTGGTCATAGACAGGAAGTGTAACATCTAAATCATATGTTGACATCACAACTTTCTTCCAAAGCTTGTTTTCACTCCCTTGGTACAGCCACCACCATTTGAACAATAACGCCACATTTTTTGCTTCTACGTCGGTAATACCCAACCCCCAATCTTCTTTGGCCTTGTTACTTTGTTCCATCTTACCAGTGACACCCTTGGTTATCCCCATGGCCCTAGAGGAATCTCCTATATAACATATTAATTTTCTATATAAATTTTAGAGGCATGTGAAACAAGCTAAGATAATATATTGGGATCGAGTCAAGAACTACTCTGATCAACACTACCTTCCCTGCCCATTATAAGCTGGCCTTTTTCCAATTTGTTAATCTACTCTCCACTTTTTTTATAACTAGCTTCCAAGTATTGAATATTTGAGGGTTTGCGCCTAATGGGCACCTCAAATAGGTTGTCGGAAGTGAGGCTCCACTGCACCCCAAGATTTCTTGGACTTGAATCACCTTCTCGTCCTCAAGGTTTATTGGGAAGATGGCAGATTTATTCCAATTGATCTCTAGACCGGACATATCCGTGACCAGCACTGTCACCCACTTAATCTTCTCCAGTTCAGATACATCATGATAGCTGAAGATAACCGTATCATCTGCAAATTGAAGGTGCAAAATTCACATTCTATTTGTTCCAATCAATAGGCCTCTACGGTCTCCTACTGTAATTGATTCTTCCAGCAACCCCTTTAGGGCTTCCGCCACCAAAATGAGCAACATTGGAGAGAGGGGGTTGCCTTGTCTGAGGCCCCGCTGCGGTCTGAAAGTAGTCGTCGGACTACCATTAACAATGATCGAAATTTTGTGGGTGGAGATGCATTGTTGTATCCAATTTCTCTAAGTTTCGGGGAAACAAAAATTTAGCAGCATTTGGTCCACAAAATTACATGAGACGTAATCGTATGCTTTCTGAAAATTGAATCTTGAGGATAAGGCTTTTATCCTCTTACTCTTGAGCCATCGCAAGCTTTCATTTGCTAGCATCGGACCCTTAAAAATGTGGCGACCTTTGATGAATGCAGTATGGGTATCTGATTTAAGTTTCCCAATTATCTTACTTAGCCGCCGAGCCATTACCTTTGCAATAATCTTGTCAATGCTCTCAATGATGCTAATGGGTCTGAACTCTTCAAGTGTGCGGGGATTCTCCTTCTTAGGGATTAGCACTATCCATGTTGTGTTTATTTCCTCGGGCAATCGACTGGTTTTGAAGAAACTTCTGACTGTTTTTTTAAAGGCAGTCCCAACTATTCTCCAAAGTCTCTTAATGTGGTTGAAATTAAAACCATCAAAGCCCGGTGCTTTACTTCCTTCACGGTCCCATACCGCCTATTTTATCTCTTAATTTGAAAGGATTAATGTTATCTCCTGCGCCTCACTTTCTGATATGTATGGTCGATTGTCACATGACGGTCCTGCTTTTGAGTCTATTCCCCTCTTGAACATATTTTTGAAGAAGAGGATACATTCACTTCTAATCTCCTCGGGGGTTGTCTTGATCTCCCATCCACTTCAAAAGCATTAATCTGATTTCTACATCTGTTCATTGAAGCCTTGCGATGACAATACCTTGTGTTCTGATCACCCTCCTTCAAATACTTTTCCCGTGAGAGCTGACGCCAAAACCTCTCTTCCTACCTCAGTAGTTGCCAAACTTCATTATTCAGTTTACTCCTTTCCTAATTTCTCGCTTTATGGGGACACAATTGTTCCTCTAAATTGTCAAGGAGCTGCAGTTTATCAGTTGCTTGTTTTAGTTTCAAATCAATATGCCCAAAAATCTCCTTGTTCCATCTCCTTAATGCTTCCTTCATCTTTTCCCGAAGGCTACTCTTTGACGAATCCCACAGATACAAATGCTCTTCTATTACATAAATAATGATTACAACTTGTCTCACAAATTACAAAGCGGAAGCCAACAAAATTACAAAGCAGAAGTCTAAAATAAATACAAAGGCTATGAAGCCACAAACAATTACAAAGCCCATGAAGCAAAACTAAAAGCAGAAACAGAAGCGAAAACCTTTAAATAGAGGCTAAAACCTATAAAATGTTAAATGAATAGGAGTGAGCAAACCACAACTCAGTAAGTGATAAAATTCATTAGCATAAGCATGCTCAAAACATTTTTACAGAACATAGCTTATATAGATATAAGTTAGCAAATCAGATTCTGAATCAAAATCAAACGGAAGCACCTCAAAACGATACAAAGTCAAATGCAAAGCAGAGCGAAACAGAGGTCACAAAGATAACTTAACAGTGGAAGACTTTTACAGAAACCATAAAGCTTTTCAAAAATCAGGAAGTCACATATAGACTATCAGAAGAAGGAAATAAAGCATAAGCATAGTTTCTTTACAAAGCTCATTTGCAATACAAATCTAATCTTCACAAAACGGAAACCATAAACCAAGATTGACAAAACATAGGAGACAAAACGAAGCTGAAGCCACACTCACAGAATGAGACAAAGCACAAAGTAGGGTCTCATGTCAGAAACTGTCATCGCTCAAAACTAAACAGAAGCAAAAGTCAGAATACATTTAGCAGAGCTTATCACAATTAACAAATCAGAACGTTCACAAATCAGAGTGGGACACTAGCTCAAAGCACACACAAAAATAGACAAAGACCAATGGATCAGAAGATCCTCGACAACACAAATCGGGTCGAAGACCCATAGATCAAAAGATCCTCGTCAACGCAGAAATGGCCCGAAGACCAATGGACCCGTCGCTCCCAGAACAGATACAAGGAGAGTGCCCGTGTACAGAACATAAGACGTTATACGCAGCGCGCTACGGGATAACTCGACCCAGTCATCCACGGCTCAGAAAGCAATCAACTAGGTACCAAAATATATTATTTATAAAAACATAATCACAAAATCCATGTCCAAAACTAACCTTAACTCGTATACACATGTTGGTGTATATATATACGTATTACCAACTAGTGAAAGAATTAAATTAAATTATTTAGTAATGTAGACCACGACACATGCCCGAATCCAACATATATAATAATCGTCGTGTACAAGAGTGAGAATTAGTTTTGAATACATATAACAGTATTTAAAATCGTAGTAAACCTTGTCTATGCAAAACTAATGATTACGGCATGCACCAAAACAAGGTTTTGAATATTATAGTATATTACATATCGCAAATTATTACCATTAGCGAATTCAGGTTTTAAAAAATATATAATATACTTGTTATCAGCACGGATGCTTTCGAATGAAATAAGAAACTGACGAATAACAAGTTCGATTGAAAATGTACTATATAATAATACTGTATAAGTGGAAACATTTTAAATATATATAGTGTGTATATAAATAGATGTGAAAGCATTTAAGAAATTATAACAGTCACGTATAAATACCAAACAAAACTAACGAAATCGTAAAAATTTCAGATGGAATACCAGCTTAGGGAAAACATTTCATGATGGGATATAAAATTAGCATAGGGAACACCATCGGGAAAAGATTTGTAACAATCCTGTATACGGTTAAAATTTAGTGTTACAAATCTGTCAGAATTTAAATTCAACAAAACAGTGATGGGTGAGTATAAATTAGGGGTGAATGACTCAAATCATATCAGTTTATCACCTATTCGATACCAATCCAATTAAACATTTATATATATCTAGCCCTCACAATGATGGAAATCAGTATCCAAATTCAAGCCACTGAGAATTAAAATAATACGCTAAAATATAACTACAAAAGTCCAACAGGAGGTTTCATACAAATACATATCTCATTTTAAATCAGACATATAGTTAACATACACTTCAAACAGTGATTTCGTAAATCATAATCTCATATATATATATACGGATACAAAAGTAAGAGTGAAAAGTTAACGTGCATAAACCTTAATCAAAAAATTTATACGAAAAGTCAAACTGCTATATGTATATATTGTGAATTTGAGTGCCACGGAAATATAAAATCAAACATATTCAAAGATGATAAAGTATCTTGCGGTAAAAGTAACCGTCTGCCTTTGTTAACTAGTTAATAGCATAATATTATAGTGTATACAGTTCAAAGGAAATTTGCATATGCGGACCATATTTAATACTTAGCATAAGCGTTTATCATCAATATAGGTTAAAAAGAAATCGTTACAATAGAATACTCAAAAGAAGATATCAAAAGCTCGGTTATCCCGCTTTTATAGAAACTATGTACAAACACACATCTATTTGAACATATATATATATTTTTTTTTGATTTTTAATGAATGGCTCCGGGCCTGTATTGATGAAATAACAAAGTTATACAGAAAGTACATATATCCTACTGTACATGACCAGAACGTGGTCCTTCCCAGCCAAACCAGCAATCTGCCTTCATTTCCTAACCAAAATATTCTCCAGAGGCACGAACATACACGCTGCACCTCTTTCGTTCTCTTCACGATGGGTAATTTTGCCCACCCAACTGACGAACAAAGACCCTACATACTCTATCCCGTTCATTTCTCCCACGTCAGCAACTAAACACATAGTCTACAACTCCACATCCCTCTTCTTTCCTTACGCACGGAAACGTACATGTTGCTCTGTAATCCCTTCATTCTGGATAGTTTACAAACCCAGCAGCAATAGAAAAACAAATATGTTTCACCTCTCACGTTCTTGTCATTCTCACTGGCAAAGCAGAGAATTAAAAACGCCCCTGTGCACAGACCCAGTTGTTTCGCAGAGCATCACAGAGTATCACTCATCGCCTACTGATCATTTCACAATCATTCATTCATTCATACAGACACCACATAAGTCATTTAGACATTAGACATTACAGCAGCTATATTCCTTCCACCTGTGTAATAGGCTCCTGTCCTGTAAGAAGGAGTGCATCTCCATCGGTGGGACTATCCCATTACTCGAAATCCACCTCCATACCATCACTTTCACTCTCTCCACCGACTCTTCAATTGGAGTGGTCTTCTGTTGAAATGTTTCCTTGTTCCTCATTTCCCACGCCACCAGCAATAGGCATCTTAGTGTTACCCTCCAAACAACTCGCAATGTTTTCCTTTCACAGCGTACTCCCATTGTAAAATTACCGCTTTGATATCCAGAGGTAATGTAATAAAAACCCCCACCAGAGGATCACATCTCTCCACAGTCCATGTATTTTTTTGCACCATATCAGGGCATGACTTGCCGTCTCCATACCCATTTGACAGCGGGGGCAGATACAACCTGCAATACTCACCAAGCCTCTCTCGAACAGTAGGTCACGGGTGCATAGTTTTTCACGGAACAGCATGAACAGCAAGATTTTTGCTCTAGGAGGACAATCGCTTGTCCATATTAGACGTCCCGCTGACCATCTCCCGGTCGTCGACATTTGCATTGCCTGCATTCCTCTCTTCACCATGTATTTACGGTCACTAGTCCCATCCCAACCGAGGGTATCCTGAGCATTTATATTAACTTGGGCCACCAGCAAATTGCTCATCAGTTCTTCCATCATGGCTTCTTCGTAGTTGAAGAGACTTCTCCTCCAATTTAGTGACCAATTTATCTCACCGTGGGTCACAACAAACAATTCACCGATTTTAGCATCTTTTTCCTCCGACAATAAGAATAGTCTAGGAAAGAGATCTTTGAGGGGCCTTTCTCCCATCCATATGTCATGCCAAAATTTGAGTCTCCTACCGTTTCCGACAGTCCACACCAGCTTGGTTTGTATTCCCTTCTCTCTCACAATCTCCCATTCGAAAATGTTACATATTTGAGCCCATGGACCTCCTCCCATACTTACCGTCCTAGTCCTGTAATCCATGCCGTCCTCCAAGTTCTGGTTGTAAATTGCACACACTAGCTCCTTCCACATACTCCTACTCTCATTATTATATCGGAACCACCACTTGAGGAGGAGGGCGGCATTTTTACACTTCAAGCTTACTAACCCAAGACCCCCACTATCTTTCGGTTGTATTAGGTTCTTCCATGCAATTAGGGCCATCTTTTTCCGGTCTGCGCTGCCCCAGAAGAAGTTCCGTTGTAGTGTTTCTATTTTCCTTATAACTTTCTTAGGTACCCGAAATAAACTCATGTAATACGTGGGTATAGTTTCCAAAACTGCCTTGATCAGGATTAGTCTTCCCGCCTTGGATAAACAACGTATCTTCCAACCACTCAGTCTTCCTTTAATTTTGTCAATGACCGGTTGCCATGTTGACGCTTTCCTTGGGTTTGCACAAGGGGACACCCGAGGTATTTGCATGGTAGTGACCCCTATTTTCCTAGGCCTTCCGCCTCCACATCTAACCATTGACACCACACCCTTTTCTCCTCCTCCACCAGGTTGATACCAAACAATTTAGACTTATCCCAGTTCACATGTAGTCCTGACATCTCAGCAAATATCGTGACCAGCCCCTTTGTCACGATTATCTCCTCCAACGATGCATCGCAGAATATGAGTGTGTCGTCGGCGAACTGAAGGTGCGATATATTCCATCGAGAATTGCCCATTACCATCCCTTTTCGAACTCCCACCTCCCGGCCTTCATTGAGGAGCCAGTTGAGGGCTTCAGCCACCATGACAAAAAGAAGGGGAGATAAGGGGTCACCTTGCCTAAGGCCTCTTTGAGGTTTGAAAGGATAAGTGGGTACCCATTAATGAGAATTGACATCTCCACTGAACTTATACATTCCAGTATCCAACTTCTCCATTTCGGTTGAAACCCCATCAGCTTCCCCATGCAGTCCACAAATTCCCAAGCCACCGTATCATATGCCTTCTTAAAATCGATTTTTATAATGGCACCCGCCCATTTTTTCCTCTTATACCATCGGATTACTTCATTTGCAATCAGAGGACCATCTAGGATGTTTCTTCCAGTCACAAAAGCTGTTTGAGAACTCACCAATAAGCTTGGGTAGGACCCCTTTTAATCTTTGCGCCAAGATCTTCGAAATAATCTTATACACACACCCCACCATACTTATCGGTCGGAATTCATCAAGGTTCGCAGCACGCACTTTTTCGGGATAATTGTAATCCATGTCATGTTACAGCCCACCGGAATCTTACTTGAGAAAGAAGGAGGTTACCTCATGCACCAAATCAGGACCGATGATATCCACATGCTTTGGAGGAAGGTGAAGTTGAAGCCGTCAAAGCCCGGGGCCTTATTGCCATTTGTCTGCATGACAATTAACTTTATCTCTTCCGGTGGGTATAGTTTCCAGGGCACAAGCTTCTTCCCTTGACAGTTTCGGTCTTCCCTCATGAGGCGGTTCCATTTTCGACGTTGATCTGTATGCGAACTGTTTCCGGAATTCCCCCATTATTACTCTTTTTATCACCACTGGGTCATCCGTCCAATCACCATGCGCCTGCCACTTTAGGATTCTATTGTATTTCCTATTAATTGATGCGCGGATATGGAAATACTTCGTATTCCGGTCACCCAGATTCAGATGTTTTTCCCTTGATAACTGCTTCCATCGTCGTTCCTGTAACATCCATCATCTAAGAGGTTTTTATTTGCCCCCTCTTTGCTGTAGTTGATGTGTAGATAATCCCTCAGACGCCGCGCTATAGCATCCAGCTCCTGAATTATTTTCCCTAGTTTCTCGATCTTTTTATCCACCCATCCAAACACCTCCCGGTTCCATACTTTTATAGTAGTTTTTAACGCTTTCAGCCTGGTGGAAAAGCTTCCGTTTACCAGCCCCCAATGTGATTCTATTAGTTGTCTATAGCTTCGGTCCTCCAACCACATGTCAAGAGCCCTGAACGGTCTCTTTCCCCAGCAGACCGCTTTGTCGGTATTGATTACCAACATACGGTGATCCGATATACTCCACAGACGAACATCCAATCTCAGATTTTCGAACTCAGCACACCATCCCCCACTAACAAACGCTCTATCCAACCAGCTCATCATATTGTTCCTCCTCCATGTATATTCCACCCCTTGACACACTAACTTGGTAAAACCCATGTCGTGGATCCATTTGCCAAATCTTCTCATCCCCGCAGTAGCAGTCCTCTGAGACCCAGAGCCCGAGTTTCTCCTTTGATTTGGGAGTCGCACTTCGTTGAAATCACCAAGGCATAGTATTTCACCACCAAACCCCTTCTCCAAGATACCGTTTCTTCATTACTATTCTTCTGTTGGTTTCCAGTGTTGGACTGTACACGAACAGGAAGCAGCTCACGAACTCATTCTGTCCCATTTTTGCTTTGACAGCAATCCATCTCTCGTTTCTCCATTCTTGTATTACATTTATTTGGTTTTTATCCCACACCAAGATTAAACCCCCAGACCTTCCAACCGCCTCTATTTCGATACATCCCTGGTCCACCCCGCTGCCCCACAAGCATCCGAGGCTATCTGCTCTTCCCACTCCCATCTGCGTCTCCACTAGAGCCAACATTGTTATTTTCAGTTCCCTGACCTCCTTTCTTATTTTCCATCTCTTTCCCCTCCTGCCTAGCCCTCCTATATTGATCATAGCCACCGTCACCATGCAACCGGACGTCTGCTTCTCTGCCAATCTCTTGGATTTTCTTATTGAGTTGCATTCCAGGATAGATTGGATATTATATACGGACTCCTGGATTTGGTACCATGCAGTTAACCAAAGTTGAGGTCTACGTATAGTTGGCCTCTTCCTGTATGGAGAGGATATCATTTGGAGGTTGGGCTTTGGGCACGTACGCCCCTTCTACCACTCACCCACTGGTTCACATATTCCATCCTGCTGCGCTCCATTTTGTGTACCCGTGTCAATATTCGTATTTTCTATGCCACCTTTCTTGGCACTCCCAACATCGGTCCCGACATCCTTTATCATGGGCCGCCCATTATCCTCATTTTCTATGCTTACTTTTTCCTCGTTAGTGCAGTTAGCCCCATCCCCTGCATGTTACCGTCATTTACTCCATTGAGAATATTATATTCTCTGATCTCAACACTCAACGTGGGACTTGCCTCATTAATTTGGCCCGTTTGATTGATCCTCCACCAGATCCTCCACTTCTGTTTCTAGACTTTTATAATCATATTGCAACCTTTTTGAGCCGTATGCTCCCTTGCCATATCAGAAACGGTAGTTTCTATAATCCTGTCTTCCTCGTTTTCCGTCTGCTTCCCATGACCCGCTCTCCCAACTCCTCAATCAGATTACCACACCTCCCGCCTCCATACTGTCCTCCACGTCACCACTGTTAGCCACGTCATTTTCTTCCCCAGTTCAACATTTTCCATGCCTGGTGTCGAGGTCGATTTCTTGCTAGGGGTAGTTCCCTGTGAAGAGGCCTCCACGTCACCACTGTTAGCCACGTCATTGTTCTTCCCCAGTTCAACATTTTCCATGCCTGGTGTCGAGGTCGATTTCTTGCTAGGGCTAGTTCCCTGTGAAGAGGCCTGTCCCAGAACCGGATTTCTTGCTGGAGCTCGGGGTAAATGGCCAGTCTCTATCCTCCTCGCACTCGCAGATTGAAACCCAGCATATTATATCATCGACGTGAATTCTCCTCTTGAGTTGGATTGGCATGAAGTTTGCGGTCTCAACCCAAGCACATCCCCAGAGAGCATAAGCTTCCTTCATCGTCTACCACCGAGACCACCGTCCCGACACAACTTGCTGCTGTTTTGAAATTCTCATAACCCCATCCTTGCAGTGGGATCCCTCTGATTACTACTTTAGCCATCCTAGACTCCACTTGTGTATCAGAGTTCCATGGGTATATTTCCTTCAGTTCTTTGCACGATCAGCGTGACCATACAATCCATCCTATTCATACCTTCTTGAATTAGCAGGACACATTTCTTCTGACTTATGCGAACAATCCCAGCTGACCATGTGACTAAACTCAAAATCCTCCGCTCCATATCGGTAATTGATATGTCTCCCACCCATTCCAGCACTATAGCATTATTCAGTAGATCCATGAATGGGATGAGGGGAGGAACAGAGCCTGGGTGGCCGGGCTCTGGTCAACACGATTCGCCGGTGACCTTGGCCCCTGTTTTGCCAATCCCTCGGACCTATTCTCCCCCCTCTGTTGGGCTTTACCTTCGGTTGCGACCTGTGCTCTTGCCCATTGCGCTTTGATGCTGCGTCTGCCCAGAGACACCCCATTTAGGACGGTAATCGCCCTACCTGCATCGACTTCCCTCTCGAATCCTACAAAGGCGAACTCCCCCGACCCGCTTTGGTTACTCCGAGGAACATTCTTGTCACTTGCCCAAACGGAGAAGAGATTCTCCAAACTGTTTCCAGTAGGATACCCTTCTGTAGATTTCCCAGAAACACCGTATGTACATCCTTCCTTTCTGGCTCTCTCAGGCGGTCCGCCCAGCTCTTTCTCCACTCCCGTTGGAATCTACCCAGTGCTGGTGCAGGTTCGCCATCGCTGTGATTTCATGGATGCTTTCCGGCTGCTGTTCCCACCATCCTCACCATGTGCTTCCCATGTTGCTTCCCTATCGCCCTTCCTTTCTCTCTCACCTCTCTCTTCTCTCATGTTAACTTGCCTTTCTCCGATGCAGATACTAATTCTTCTTAACACTTTTGAAGAAAATTCTTGTACCATCTAGCTGAAAGTTTTGGATATCTTTTTAGTCCGTTCTTGTAATCAACATAGTTCATCCCAAAACGTACAGTATATCCTAAATTCCATTCCAAGTTGTCCAGCAACGACCAAGCCAAATAGCCTCTCACATCGACTCCTTCCTCAATTGCTTGTTGTAAGTATGTGAGATGCCTATGATGACAATCGACTCTATCCACATCATTTGAACATATATATAAATTAAGAATTAAGAAACGAGAACACATTATCATATCATATATATATATGAAACTGAAATGTCGGTTTTTTAAACCTACTCGCAAATGTTGGTGCATAAATATTTATATACTGAAATTATAAGCTTAAGATCATATCAGAACTTTATCCATAACTTATATGTATACACAACAGACACAAAGATATCTAAAATCAAATATTCGTTTCGAGAGGTCTATGACCATTCGTAAACAACCGGCAGTAGGCAACAAATATAATAGACATAGGTTGATAATATTATATATAAATAAATAAGAACATCGAAACAAAAACTGAATCAGAACGATAGTAGTAGCAATCCAGTATATCAATCAGCATACTCGCCGAATTAAGAATACTAGTTTGTCAAAATTACAATTAACATATCACTTTCCATATCAAAGTAGGCAATCAAACAATATACCATGGGGTTTAAGCGGAGTGAAAACGTAAATCAAAATTAATCCAGATTCACATCAAAATCAAATATCAAAGCAAACACATTCATAAACAAAACAAGATCTAGAATCCCGTGGGTGAACATAACCATACCGAATCCATCTACTACCTACCCCACATCCGAAGCAAAGCAAATCTCTTCAATGGACTCCACACATCGCCCTCTTTGAATCCCTTTTCAAACTGCGGACTCCCGACTGAACAAATTCCAGAATTCCCAAAATCAAAATTAGAAAATGAGAGATAAGAACCTAACGAGAAACAGAATCGAAATCCACATCTACAAACCTCGAAGACCACCGACTAACGAACGGATCGACAAGCAAATAATTCTTACCATTTAGACTTGAGAGAGATTAGAGAAGAGGGATGCAAAGGGAGGAAGTTTACTTGGAGAGAAGAAACAAGGAGGAGAGGAAGAATTAAAATAAAAAACTAGAAACTTTCTTCCTTAACTTAATTAAAGTAAATAAGATAAAGGAAACAAGTAAGAATATTTAATTTAAATAAGCAAGGGAAGCAAAAGAAAGTTAGTAATTCTTTTACTAACATAGATAAAATCCAATCTTCCCGAAGCTAATATCATAATAATCAGAAATGTTTTTTTTAAACTCCCTTTGTGAATCATAAAAAAATGGGGCACAACATCGATGGCCTTCAAGGTGGACTTCTGGCGGTGGATTGAATTGCTGGCGAGGTCTCCATACCGTCTTCTGGGTGAACAAAGGTCTAGCAATTTGAGTCGCTATCCTAACACCGTGTACCCATAACCCGTTTGTTTCGTTGATGGCTTTCCAAGCTTGGCTTTTGTTTTCATATTCAACACATGTGTATCTTGTATTGGTGACAAGTCTTCACCACGTACAAATTCAAGTTCTTTAAAACAATATCAGTCATAGATATGTTAGTTATATGTACATATCGAACATATATAACACACTTATTGCATACACTAGTACATTTTAAATACTCCAGAGAATATTTTTATAATAAGACGCCAGTAGTATAAAACAATAATGATTTAGTATTTGTTCGAAGTTGTTACCAATTCACCACTTATTAGTTTATGAATCATAATACCAATTTCAATGATCATAAATCAATGCAATTCTAAGATCATAACATCATATTAGTGAATCATCCAATCCGCTATAAAAGAAATTTTTAAACAATAATACAACACAAAAAAATATTTGGTACGTAAGAAAAATACATCATTCACCATATAAGGTTTAAAATACACCATACAACAATAATAATACACTACAAAATAATAATGATTTTTTATCGGGTTAGAAATTTATAATCTAATTCACCACTTTTTAGTTAATGAATGATAATATCAATTTTAATCAATCATAATATAAAAATTAATGAATCATGTTATCACTTGAGTGTATCATCATACACATGTAAAAATAGGTTTTTTTTTCAAAGTTGTCAAAACATATACATAACCGATCTTGTTTTGAAGAGAGCTTTTGAATTTAAATTGTAACACCCCAACTCCAAATACAATGAACAACGCCCTAAGTCCATCTCATTCATTAACAACGCAGGGGAAAAGTTCTACTAAAATTGGTGTTACCGCCGTTAGTCACCCACGTGACTAACTAGGCCTATTCTCTTACAAGTCACGGTCTGACTAACCGGATAATTACTCGAGCATCTAAACATTACAATCCATAAAACACAACTTATACCGAGTATCTCATATCCTAATACATCATACTAACATCTCATCAACTTACTAAACGAGTGTACATGTACAACTCGTGTAACAAATGTAAAAGCGACCCGAAGTACTCTACCCGCTCCCACTCTCAAGTTGAGTCCTCGTCTGGTACCTACCTGCAAAGTTTAAATCACAGGCCCCAAGGGGCTCAGCATATTGCTGGTACAGAAAACGTGCAGCCCACAAGCTAGCAGGGTTACACACGACTACTTTGTCGTATACATGCAATTGTTTATTCATACAAATAATAATAAGAAGTACGATAACAAACAACACATTTGTGTGAAACATTCACATCTCAAATAAATCGAACGTCGTAATGGACGCCCATTAATGAGTAAGTTAGATTCCTAACTCCTGAGGCCTGAGAATTGTTTAGTTCTCGTGTTTGACCATTCCTTATTAGTGTCAACCGTTCTATTAAAAGAACTGGTTGTTCTCTAACTGAATTGTTTATTTTTGTCGGGTCAAGGTAACCCTAGCCAATGAGTTATCAGCTCCATTGGGTTAATAAACATTAATTCTTAAATTATGAGGGGTGTAGGCTTGACCCTCCCGCGCCTCCTGAATTTGCCTCCCACTTCGAACTGTTCACTCGAGCTGGTCGGGTCTGTTTGTCGACCCTAGGCGACAAGTCGTAGACGAGCCATATGCAGAAGACAGATCTGATACAGATGCCGACCTCCTAACCTAAACATGCATGACCGGAGTCAGTCCCGGATTCCTCTCCTCCCAAGTTCCAGTTAGCTGAAGTCTCTTTGACAATTGGTTAGTTAAACCTCTCTCGGAATTAACCAACTAACAGTAGGGAATATTTGTAACCTTATACAATTGTTATTAAGCATAGTTAATGAACAAGCTCTGAATCAAGTCGTGTTAGTGTGCAATGGACACACAATAACAATACAGTAAATCGGTTTCATGCTTAATCCTGTTTGGTCGTATCACAATAACACATAGCACACAAACCGAGGTAGACCCCGTTAGCAAACAAGCTACAAGAATCCCATACCGTACACCGGAGATTGGCTAGCTCTTAATCCCTCGTTCGCCTAATCCGCCGAACGCCTCTGACTTATCTAGATCTGTAACCAGAACTAGTATTAGTATCCTGTGTCTTAGAACTAATTTGGTTCTCTTTTCAACTTAAACCTCTTCCTAGGTTAACCCGGGTATAATAGTATACCGTTAAACGGGTTCGTTCATTTAGGAGTGTTTTCAAGCTCAATTCCAATTCATTAACATACTAACGTCGTTAGCAGTTATTTAGTTGCACAGTTAGTAACTTTAGACTTATACGGACCTTGTACTAGGTTTTAGTATTTTTCGCTATTCATCCGTATTTCACTATTCATTTATACAGTCTCGTATTCTACTATTCATTTATACAGCCTCGTATTTTACTATTCACCATATTTCACTATTCACGTATACATATTTTACTATTCACGTATATGTCTCGTATTTGACTATTCATATATACATAGTTACTATTCATGTATATGTATTTACTATTCACGTATATGTATTTACTATTCATGTATATGTATTTACTATTCATGTATACGAGTACTATTCATGTACATGGGTATTTTCCATGTATACCAAAATTTACGTATATGCCCGTATGATATTCCATATCAATACGTATTTATTTCTTTTTCCAATATAACTTGTATTTTCATTAAAAATACTTTAAGTATTGACTTCTCCTTTACTTATTAAATTACGGGTATACCCCTCGTATACCTTAATTTATATACGGGTCTCGTTTAACCCCGTCTTAACTCTGTTTCTTTTTTTTACAACTTGTTTCTAAATTCTTTATTTAATTTCCTTAACCTTCTAAACACATAAAAATGTGTTATTTACCTTACTTACCCATAGTTTTCTCTTAATCACTATTTAACTCATAACAAGTTCTAAACTTGTTGTTTTTATTTCTAATTTCTTCCAAAGTCTTACTTAATTAATTTCTTTAATACTTTTGGTCAATTACCAAAATATACCCAAGTTTGACCAGTCTTTTATGGTCAAACCCCCTAACTTTCCATTATTCACAATATTACCCCTAAAGTTAATTTAACTTAACTTTTTATTCCTTTATCCTTTTAATATCTAATCTTTTGCTAAAAATTTTATTCTAGCTCCTCTAAACATTTCATAAACTGTCATTGACCAAGTTTGACCACGTTTGACCAGGGAAATTACCATTTTACCCTTGTGGTCTTTTCTTTTATCCTAACTCATTTATTAACCAATTTAACTCTAATTAATTTCTAATTTTCGTAACTAATTTTCCTACAGATTTTTGAACATCAAAAAATCATTTTAAACATCTCTAAGTCACCAGATTTAATTATCTAATGTTATAGTATATATATACCATCTTTTATTAACCTTAAACACACCAAAAACCTTATAAATTTCTTATAATACTTATAAACTCTTTATAAATTGTAAACTTAATTCTACAATTATTTGCTCATCATCTAAACTCTCAAAAATTCCATATTGACCTCATATATTTTCGATAATCACCATTAGGTACTAAAACTTCTTAAATTTTACATATTATTCTTAATTATACTAATTCCTTTAATTTAACTAAGTTAGATATTTTTTTTCCTAACTCAATTAATACCCTTAATTTTCGGCCACCATATAAATTATAGTATATGAATTTTTCTTGTATATTATGATAGCTTATATTAAAGCTTATATCATAAGGAGTATAAATCTATTCTTAGATTTAATAAACATTAACTTTTAATAAGCTAAAAATTGAATATTAATCACCAAAATTTTGGCAATAAATAATAGGATGAACAATATGTTAGATCATATATAGATCAACAATTAGAACCTTGAAATAGGTAGTTGTAGGATTTACCTTGTATATTAACCATTAGCTTAATATTTAAGCTTGATTGCCTTAGAAATTTTGACAGCAATTTGCTAGAGAAATTGGCTTCAAAATTATACAACAAGATGAAGAATAAGATGGGTTAGTATCCCATGCCAATCGGCTGTAACAAAAACCAAAGAACAAGAAGTTTTCAAGAAGGCAATGTTTTACCTCGAGAATCAAAGGCACTTCTTCATGGTTTTTCCTGAGAATCTGGGGGCCCATGAGCTATGGTTGTAAAGCTCTTGAAAATAGGATTCCAACGAGCTATCAAGCTTGTGATTTGGAGTTAATACGAGAAAGTTATGATTTCTACAAGGCAAGGTGTTCTTTAAGGCTCAAATCTAAGAACATGGAGTTTTTTTGTGTTGTTTCTTCAAAGAGAGGATGAGCTACGAATTTGGGAGCTCTCATTTGACAGGTAAGAGTCTGATTAATGATTCACTAAGGGGACAAGATGATATGGCACTTCAAAGAAGTCTTGGTTGTTGAAATAGTAAAAATTAAAGCATTTTGGACTTGGTCATCATTTGAGGACGGCAGCCCCATAGATCTTTTGATCTGATTTTTTTTTGTTTTACCTTGTATTTATGTAACATTTGATTAATTAATTTCATTCCTAATGACTTATACCATGTGTTTGGTATGTTACATAGCAAAAAATGCCTTAAAACACATTTTATGTGCTTCCGGGTTCACATTGATTATGCAATTTGTTTTGGCTAGTTTAAATGTGCCATTAATATATTTACAACCTTTAGAAACTTTGTTCATGAAATAACATGTTGCTAATTCTAATTTAAACCAAGTCGTTTAGTGGTTTCTCCTTGACTTTCGTCAGTTTAGTACCGGTTTTTGTGTGGACTTGTATACTTAATTTGTGTGTATGCGTAATGGTTCCTATGACCATTTTATTATTGTTCCCTTGTTCCTTATTGGTATTTAGGCTCATTAGCCTTTTAGTTCCATGTATACATGCTTAAAGCACATTTTTCTTTAAAGCACATTTTTGTGCTCTAAGGTGCGTTTCCGGTTTAAACGCTAATTCCGATTAATGTGTATTTCTAATCTTAGAGATATTTCACATTTGAAATCTCTTGGTAACTTATTGGTAGTTCCCTAATTTATTTATACTCTTTAAAACACCTTTTGCTCTAATCGTTCCTAAAGCATGTTTTGGTGTAAATTGTTGTTTAACACTTCTTCTAATGTTTCTAAGGCACGTTCTAGCCTTAGTATATCCTAATTAGATAGTTCATTAATATATTAAGGTTTGGGGTATTTCATAAGTGAACAATGATATAATGTTTTTTTTTTCATTTTAGAATTATATATTAAAAATTATAACCATTTAAAGTTAATATAGTAAAAAAGACAGCCCAGACAGCAAAACAGTCCAGTCAGCAATTGATTGGGACTACTATATCACCTGTTCGCACAATATTTTTGCACAGAACGTCGTATGCTCGAATACAGCGTATGACCAAATGTTTATATATTTGTAGTAATTATTGATTTTTTAAAAATATACATTTCTTTTTTAAAAAAAAGCGAAAATATAAATTTATCTTTTTTTAAGACAACTGGATTCCACATAACTAAATTAAGAGCCTCGAAGCATATTATAAATAGGGAAATTTCATGGAATGCCACTATATTTTTTGCTAATATTGAAATGCCCCTAAAAAAAAAAAGAAAGTCACAAAGTCTCACTAAATTTTTACAAAAGTCCATGAAATGCCACTATGCCATTAACCAGAAGCAAAAAAAAGACAAAAATATCCTACTAGTTAACAAAGTGCTTTTAAAGTTCACAATATGCCCCTAAGTGTTAAAAATTCACTAAAATTCATAAAAAAATTAAAATACTATAAAATAATAGATAACTTTTAAAAATATATATACAAAATTATAAAAAAATAAAAAATAATCATAAAACATTGAAACAAGTAAATATTTCTTAGATTATTTTCAAAATATTTAGTACCATAATATATACCAAATAATTACCGTAATTTACAACATACATTTAAATTAGTTTTTCTACCAATCTGATTTATTTATTCAAAAAATTTATTTTAATTCTTTAATAAATTTATTTTAATTTATATTCTATTTTGTAGATAACTTTATGACATAATATAATTTATTTTGAATAAATAATTTAAATTGATAAAAAAAGATAATTTGAAAATGTGTGGTACAAATTATGGTAATTAATTGGTAATAGTTATGGTGCTTAATTGGTAGAAAAATTGGTATAAATTATGTTAAAAATTATAACTAGTACGAATATTTCTACCAATTGACCACCATAACTTGTACCAAGTAACTACCATAATTTGTACCAAACATTTTCAAATTATCTTTTTTTAATCAATTTAAACTATTTATTCGAAAAAAATTATATTATGTCATAAACTCATCTACAAAATAGAATTTATTTTTAAAAATTACCAATATTATTTAAAAAAATTTATTTTGAACAAATAATATAAATTGGTAAGAAAAAAATAATTTTAAAATGTATGGTAAAAATTATGGTAACTAATTGGTATAAAATGTGGTACTATATTGGTCTAAATTTGTTGAAAAATTGGTATAAATTATGTGTTTAAATTTTTTTATTCTTTTTTATGGTACTAAATAATTTTGAAAAAAAATCTAAGAAATATTTACTTTTTTTAATTTTTTTTTGTAAATTCTTGTAAATTTTTTATAATTTTTTAAATATTTATTTATATTTTTATAGTATTTAAATTTTTTGTGAATTTTAGGGAATTTTTTAACACTTAAAGGCATATTGTGAACTTTAAAATTACTTTGTTAACTAGTAGGGGTATTTTTGTCTTTTTTACTTATGGTCAATGGCATAGTGGCATTTCATGGACTTTTACAAAAATATAGTGACATTTCGTGACTTTCTATTTTAGTGACATTTCATGAATTAGCCAAAAATATAGTGGTATTTCATGAAATTTCCCAAATAAATATAAGTACTAGTAATGTCCTCTAAGCGGCAGGCATTGCCAACAAGTCAGGAGCTTCGTTGGTGCTCCATTATTTCCAACTATTGGAGTCATTAAACAACTTAGTAGCTGCAAATGCAGGGAAGTTTGATGGTAAAGAATAAGTGTGAATCTACACTTTCTCTTTATCCCAACACTGAATGCATTTTCAATATAGTCCATACATGCTCTCGAATCACTTCGTACCATCGGCAGAAGTTATTTACAATAATAGAAATTGTACTACTTTGTCTTTCCCGCGTAAACACAAATTTTAACTCGAATGTCTTATAAAATAATAAAACAAAATTAACAATAATTGAATATGATAATTAAACAAAGTTTATAAAATACTTGCAGTTTATAAGCTTGTACAATGAGTGACGCAATCTTGTCCCACCTTATTGCTTTTATGATCTCGCCAAACCCAGTCGATGTTTGATTACCCTCTTTGTAGTAAACTATTGATTTGGCAATGTCAACGGAATGTTACCACACTTCTGGGAAGCTGGATGAGCTTCTCATGGAGTGTTCTTATGTTAGTTTGTTTTTTATTAGTAATGGTTGGCGCCAGGCCTATATAAATGAGTGGGCAAAAATATTGTACATATTCCTCAACAGAGAGTCTCTAAACCAGCCAGGAACAACATGTTCCACACTAGTGCCCGTAAACCAGCAGGGGCTTGAGCTCTCACTATCCACCTAAGATAAGATAAGATAATCACCAGATCGATCATTCGCTATACATTAACCCTACAGACCACACTCCTTGTAGAGCACTAACCGAAACTACGCAGCATTCTCCATCTTTGAAAAATGCCTCTGTCATGAACAAACGAGTGCATCTCCATTGGAGGTTTGATCCCAATGCTGTCTAACCAACGCCACACCATCACCTTCAGCCTATCCGACAATACCTCCACGGGCGTGGATTGCTGTTGGAATATTGCTTTGTTTCTGACTTCCCAAGCGATGAGTAGAAGAATTTGCAACGTTGACCTCCAAGCTACCCGGACTCCTTTCTCTTTAACTGCGTATTCCCACTGGATTATTACATCATTAATATTTCCCAGGAGGGTAATAAACACTCCACACCAGTGGATTACTTCCCTCCAAAGACTGTGAATATTTTGGCACCACACCAGCGCATGACTAGCTGTTTCCATTCCACCCTGACATCTAGGACACAGACTGCCATTAATACTGACAATTCATTTCTCAAACAGAAGCTCGCGGGTGCAAAGCTTCTCCCAGAACAGCAGATACATCAGGATGGTGGCTCTCGGCGGCGTAGGTTTCGACCATATAATTTTCCCAGCAGGCCAGCTCATATTAGACACCTGCTGCATCGCTCGGGTGCCAATGTGTACCGCATATTTGCTGTTCCCCGTACAAGCCCAAGTAAGTGTGTCCTGTCTGCAAGGATTCATTCGAACCCAATGTAGTTGGGTCATTAAGGCTTCATAGCTGAACAAATTTCTCCTTCACTGAAACACCCAAGAGACCACATTCTGCACAACAGTACACATGTCTCCAACTCTGCTCTCTTTACTTACCGCTAGAAGGAAGAGTCTTGGGAAGGAGTCTTTTAGAGGTGTGTTCCTGATAATCTTTGCAGAATTGCAAAGTATAGCTCTTATTGATTGACGGGAAAAAATACAGAGAGAATGTAATGTAGTTCTCTGTATGAATACAAAATGTGTATGAGACTAAAAGAGGCGGAGCCTTTTTATATGGAGACCAAGGAAAAGAAACACATTTGTAATATAACCTAAAATACAAACTATAAGCGTACAGACTAAATACCTAAAGTACAAGTCTAATACCCCCCCTCAAAGAGTACATCCCTTCCGCGCATCCAGTAGGTTGAAGGTGTGCTCTTTGACTTGAAACATGGGCGCTAAAAGTGTGTCTGGTGCCTCGAACCGCTACCAGCAGTGTGGAAGTTTGTACCTGCAAAACAAAGACATGAAACTATCCCTTCCCTTGTTTTTGTAAGCCCATAATATCAAAAGAATTACGATAACTTTTACCTGTAAGGGGCTTCGTCATCATGTCCGCCAATTGTTGTGTACTAGGAACGTATCGGACTTGGATTAAACCTGCCTGCAATTTTTCACTCACGAAATGACAATCGATTTCGATATGCTTAGTGCGCTCATGGGACACTGGGTTCCTAGCTATGTGTATGGCAGCTAGATTGTCACACTTTAATGGTATGGGATTCACATCTTTAATACCAATTTCGGTTAGAAGTATGCTTAGCCAGCTTAGCTCTCCTGTGACCTGTCGCATCGCTTTGTACTCCGCTTCGGCAGAGGATAGAGCAATGGTAGACTGCTTCTTTGACTTCTAACTTAGGGGGGAGCCACCGAAGAGGATATAGTATCCGGAAATAGATTTCCTTGTCATTGGGCAGGAGGCCCAATCCGAATCGCAATATGCCTCTAATTTGTAGTTTGGTTGCTTGTTGAAGTATAGCCCAAACCCAATTGTTCCTTTGACATAGGAGAGAGTGTGGTAAGCAGCGTCTAAGTGAGCTGTGGTGGGGCTTTGAAGAAATTGGCTTAGGTATTGAACCGCATAACAGATGTCAGGTCTAGTGTTGGTGAGTAAATTAAGCTTCCCTACGAGACACCTGTATGTTGTGGGGTTTTCTAACTTGGAACCACTGTTTTCATTGAGTTTTAAGTTGATAGGCAGAGGGGAGACGGAGGGACGTATGTCCTGGGCATTGAAGTCGTGAAGGATTTGGTTAATGTATTGTTGTTGGGACATGATCATCCCGTGATTGGTTTCTAGGAATTCTATTCCAAGAAAGAAATTCAACCTACCGAGGTCCTTTATTTTGAATTTTTCGTCAAGTCTCCTCTTGAGGAACTTGACTTCCTTTATGTCATTCCCAACTACTAGAATGTCATCAACATATATTCCTAGTAGGGTGATGTCATTTTTCCCTTTCTTGACAAATAAGGAATAGTCATTTTGAGAGTGGTGAAATCCTAGTTCTTGCAAGAATTGAGCAAGTTTCTCGTACCATTGTCGATAGGCTTGTTTTAGGCTATAAAGGGATTTGTGCAACTTGCAGACTTTGTTTTCACCATTCACCTCTATTCCTTCTGGTATGGTCATGTATACGTCTTCGTGGAGATCTCCATGTAAGAAGGCGTTGTTGACGTCTAGCTAATCCAAGATCCACCCATTCTTGATTGCAGTTATGATTAAGGCCCTAATGGTGGTAATCTTAACTACGGGGGAAAAAGTCTCCTCGTAGTCTAGGCCGGGTTTTTGTGTGAAACCTCTCACAACAAGTCTGGCCTTGAACCTCTCTATTTCCCCATTGGCCTTTAGCTTCACCTTGTAGACCCATTTACAGCTGATTGGGCGCTTACCCTTTGGTAAGTCTACTATGGACCAAGTTTTGTTCTGCTTTAAGGCTTCGAATTCTGTAGCCATAGCTTGGATCCATCTAGGATCTTTGCTAGCTGTCTTATAACTAGTGGGTTCTTTGAGGTTATGAAGGCGAGTTAAAAGTTTGTTGGTATTGTGTTGGAGAGAACATGCGAGGATGGTGGTGCTGGGTATGTGATCTGTGAGGGTGTTGAGCGTGTATTGAGGATTAGAAGGGGTTTTTGTATTTTCTAATCTCTGGGCCAGGATGTATGAGAACGGGTCTCCTTGGTTGGTGCTAGAGGAAAGGACATAGTCATCATATCTGGAAGGAAGTTTGTGCTCTCGGGTTGACCTCCTGAGCTCGGTGGGTTGGTCTTGGTGATCTCTGGCTATGGAGTCTTCTATTTCTTGTGTGGGAGGATGAGGTTCTTCTCTTACCTCAGAAAACTGAGGCGTGCAAGAATCATCCTCCACAGTGTAGGTAGAGGGAGGAGAGAATATATCGGTGTTACTGTGGTCTGTATCTAAGGTGTCGGTCCATTCCTTGCTCTTTAGGGGGTAGATCTCTTCAAAAAATACCACATCCCATGTTACCTTAAGATCTTTTTCTTTTAAGGTTAGGACTTTGTAGCCTTTGGTGTTCTTGAGGTTTCCGACATATATGCAAGTGGTAGACCTTGGGTCGAGTTTCCCTTTGCCTGGGTTAACATCGGTCATGTAGCATAGGCACCCGAAGCTCTTGATCTCTTTGTATTCAGGCTTGTGTCCGTAGAGCCTTTCAAAAGGGGTCAAGTTTTGGATGGGTTTGCTGGGCATCCTATTAACGAGGTAAGCTGCATGTTCTATACAGTGGTTCCAAAATTTCTGATCTAACCCTGATTGGAAAAGGAGCGCCCGAGCAATGTCCATAAGGTTCCCTTGTTTTCGCTCCACAACCCCATTTTGTTGGGGCGTGTGCGGGCAACTTGTTTGGTGGAGGATGCCCTTTTTGGCGAAGTATTCGATTCCTTCTTGTGACTTACCTAGCTCACGGGCATTATCGCTACGGATGATTTTTATGCGTTTGTTCATTTGTGTTTCAATTAAGTTAATGAAGATCTTTATTTGTTCCATAGCTTCGGATTTGAATCTAAGAAGGGTATCCCATGTGGCCCTAGTGTAATCATCTACAAGAGTAAGGAAGTAGCTATGGCCATTTGCACTTTGTGTCCTCAAAGGGCCGCAAACATCTATGTGGAGAAGTTCGAATGGTTCTGTGGTTTTAATTGTGGATGTGAGAAATTTTAACCGTTTGGCTTTAGCCTTGTAACATATAGTGCAAGGTAAGGGGTTGTTCTCCAAATGATTTGGTATGTTCACATCAATAATCTTTCTCATTCTTTTCAACGACATATGGCCTAATCTATTGTGCCACAACATGAATTTGTCACACAAAGCATTCTGTGAACATTTAACACTAGAATTTACACAAGGAATTACATGTTCTTTATCGAACAAAAATTTGCACAGAGAATCCACATCTACAACATAAAGCCCATTCACTTGTCTTCCAATTTGCACAGGGATAACACTTCTAGAGTCCTGCATAATTCAATTCTCTTTATGAAATGTAACAGATATCTTTGAATCTTCTATCAACTTAGAAACAAATATAATATTGAATTGGAAAGAAGGCACGAACAGGACATTGCGCAAGCATGTATTTCCACGATATGTTAAATTTTCAATGCAGTCAGTATGTTTTCTATTCCCATCAGGAAGAATGATATCCCTTTTAACATTATTACTCAAACATTCAGTGATTAGTCGCCTGTTTCCAATAACATGCTCGGTTGCACCCGAGTCCAAGATGCAGAAATCGCATAAATCATGAATCAGAGGGTTCGCATTGTAATTCAAACACGGAAGCGAGTTAAAACTGGTAAATAAGTGTAACACCCCCGAATAACGACCAACAATTAAACGACGCGCCTAAGTTAGCAGGAGAAGTCTACGTAGCGGTTTCGAACTCTATTCGGGTGCTATAGACGCCAACCACCCACGTGGTTGACCCGACCACTCTACTTACACCAAGTTACGGTCTGAATGACTGGAAGTCCAAGTCCAACACAAAAGATACAAACCGAGTATCGAGAGTCTACAACATAAGTTCTTAATCCAACAACATAAACCGAAAGTACAACCCGTACATTAAAAACGTACTACTTAAAAGTCTTGCCCAACTTGACTACCCCCATGGTAGTCATTCCACCTACGCTCCGTCACGTTCCAGATGATCACCTGTAAAAATAAAGGACTCAGCAAACTATGCCGAGTATGAACGTGTGAAGCCCGTATGTTACCGGGCCACACGACTAATTGGTCGAATATTATTAAGTCAATTTTACATGCTATGATAAAGCAGTAAAGCACACATCAGTACATCATGATATCATACACACTCATCGGTAGCATAGCAATATCAGCAAGCAACCAAGCACATCTTGCAAGTAGCACAACAATATCAATAAGCAACCAAGCACAACTTGCCAGTAGCATAACAATCTCAAACATGCAGTCCAGCACAATAAGCTGCTAGTGTAGCAACAACAGTCGAGTAATTATAGGACGTGTGCGTAGGTACATTATACCGTCGATCCTCGCTATGGGATCATTCAAGAGATTGCGTATTGTTATCTTGTTCTCATTACATATGTTTTCCTTTCTTCTCTTGCACCGAGTCCGGGGGATGTAGGTTAGATCCCGAGACTTTATAATGTAGGTGCTATTCATTCCTTATTTCTTAAATGATCACATTTGTGAATTTTCTTATTTGCTTGGTTTCGTTACACATGTTTTCCTCTATTCTCTGGCACCGAGTCAGGGGATATAGATTAGATCCTGAGACTTTATTATGTAGGTGCTAATCATTCCTTGTTTCTTCAAGGGTTACTTGTGAATTCTTTTATCACCGCACGTTGGAGGACGTCTCCTCCATAGCTAGTCCCCCATTCCCGACACCCAGGGTCGAGAAAGTGGAGTCACCTCTAGACTCCAGGATAAGCTTCACCAATTTGTCACTCCCCCATTCCCGACACCCAGGGTCGAGGAAGCGGAAGTCACCTCTGGACTCCGGGATGTGCTGAGAAAGTGGGGTCACCCAGGGATCCCCAAAATATATTCCACCATAGACGGTCGAAGGATCTGATGCAGATACCAACTCCCGATCATCCATACCGCGCGGCCCGAGCTGTTGTCTTCCCGGGTTGTTCTCATGTTTCACAATTGGTGTTTTTCGTTTCATTATCATTATCATCTCGACACCATAGTGGGTGTCATTAGCAGTCCTCTAAAGTTAGAGAGGATTTGTCTCTTGTATAGTTCTTTCGTTTTGTCTACGTGGTTCGTCGTGTCTCACCAAAGGAGACTTGCTCTTCATTATCATAAATGAATAGACACCATAGTGGGTGTCATGGTAGTCCTCAATGGTTTAGAGAGGAGTTCCCTTATAGAGTTTTCTTTGTTTTTATAGTTCGTAGTGGTTCATCTCGAGTTCCATAAGCGAGAAAGGGACTAAACTACTGTGTGCGCGCAAGTAATATGCCACAAGGATATATATAACAAGCATAAGCAAGCCACAAGAAGCAATCCAATTTTCATGCTTTAGTCTTAGAGTCATTGTCAAACAAAGCACACAGCACACAAACCGTGTAACACGGCAACATACGAACCACACATGTCCATACCTTGTTCAGAAGCAAATGTCATCTCACACACGGGTTCCTGGTCGGCGTTCGTTACGACCCTCACGCTGATTAAAAACAATGTGTCAGTCCATGATTTCATGTGACGACATTTTATTCTAGTTTATCTTATTTATACCGGGGGTTATCCCCTAAGTGAGTCGTAGAATGTAGAGTTCATTTTAAACCTTAGAACTTCCCAAGTACTCAACTTAGACTATTATCTAACTCCTAGGACATTCACACTTTGTGTTACTCATTAACTAAGTCCTCTTTTTTTTCTGTTTTAGAGCATTTCAAGCGTAAACCATGTAACTTGTGTACATAAGCTAGATTTAACTTGTCTATAGTGTGTCCTCTCCTAGCTAAATAGGTGAGTAATGTTTTAACTCTTATATAACGATAATATAGTCCATGGAATACCCCTAAAACCCCTTTATACAGAAGCTACAACTTTAGTGAAAACTGGAACAACCATCTACTTGTTCCCTCTCGGTTCTTGTATCTAGCTAGATCAACTGATGTTTGACTCTTTCCCTCAGTATTTATAAACTTACTAAGGTATATTAGAGGTGTTTTAGATTCATTAGCAATTCATCAAAACCCCATCAAACCCCTCTGTACCAGGGTATACTGAACTGGAAGAAGTGAAAAACTGAAAACACTAACTCACCACCCCTGAACTTCCATAATCTATTTCCTTTTCCTGGTTCACGAATCTTGACTTCCCATCTTCCCCAAAGGTTAACACACTGAGTTAGGTGAATTAGCAAAGCTTTAAGGTCATTCTTAACCCAACACAACACTTACATAGCTTCTGTGATTAATTGTACAGAAACAGCAATCCAATGAAAGCTGAAAAGAAAGAACAGAACTCATCTTCTGTCAAGTTATCAGTATGACTTCTAATTCCCAAATGAGTACACTCACTTACTCGCTCCTTTGGCTTGTCTTGTGATCCCTTATTAAGCCATTGCAACACACTTGATACTTCTAGGAATCGATCACACTGAACCTAAGTTTCGGAAACAGCAACTGAAACATATAACTAATAATCTCTCTTTTGTTTCTTTTCGGTTGGTTGTTAACCTGTCCTTTGATCTGTCCCAAGTACCCATCTATGTAGCCAAGTGTTATAGCCATAACTCAAACTCAAAACAAACTAAAACGACTCTGCTAAATTCACTGATGTGTTGCATGTACTGAACAGGAAAAAGGAACTGAGAAACTGAAACAAAAATTGCTAAATTCACTAATGCTCCAGACTCGGGAAGAGACTCTAAGGGCTAAGAAGAGAAAGAACCCTGAGGGAGAGTCTGAGGGTGGAGGAGCATCTCCAGGCGATAGCCATAAGAAGGGAAAGTAAGGACTTATCCCATTCTAAATTGTTACCATATTAAATACCTTATGAACGCTGACCCGAAACCTTAAACAGGAAATTCTTTCAAAAGAAAGGGCAACAGGGTCACCAGGGAGCGAAGGGGAAAGAGCCCGTCCTTCAGTTGACCGGCCCAGTTATAGATGCTCAGCCTCTGAGATCTGCACCTCCTAAGGGTGAGAACACCTACCTCTTAAATTCAATTGTGACCTTAACCTTTATATCATCAGATATTAACTTAAATTAAATACTACCATCAGGCACCGGACAGCCCCAGCGCCATTTCTATTGCAAGCGTTGTGGGAAGGATCATCCTGGGGTCGACTGCGAAGGCCACAAAGTTGAGTGTTGGTGTTGCAAGAAAGAGGGCCACCGAGAGTTTGAGTGCTGGATGAACCCAGAGAGCCGTAACTATAGGCCACCAAGGAATACTCAGAAGACCTCAGCTGGAGGATCTGGAGTACCACGAGGCGGTCAGGATGGCCAGACATCTACTGATGCTGGAGCCCTTAAGGGCAAGGGAGTAGATAGGGCATGAGTACCCTGACTCCATGAGACCACTGATGGAAGACTTTTTGCTTACTATGTTATGTACTTACCTTGGATGTTAGACAGAGATATGTTATGAGTATGTGGGAGTGTGTCATTGACCACTCGCCTTCTTGTGTATGACTTTTGAGATTATGTGGACTCGATGCGAGTGACCTTGAAACCTTGACGGATTATATATATATATATGAACAGGATGTTAACGCTTACATTATCATGTAGCCATACCCGATGACGCAGAGTCAATGAGACCGGTAATTACTGAACCAAAATTTCCACCTGCATGGCGCACTTGCTAGTGCAAGCGCTATGACAAGTAAACCACTGAAATTTCCATCTGCTTTGCGCACTTGACAGAGCAAGTGCTGCTACTGCAACTGCAACTACTTCTTTTTAATCTTTTATTATATATATATAAAAAAATTATTTTCATATTTTTCATACAACCTTGAGATTAGAAACCTATGCAACTGGGGAATTATACAGCCACTGTGGTTGTAAACCACACCAGTTTAATTGTTTGGGAATTTTCAGACATGGCTTATTAGCCAAATACCATCAGTGTATACCCGCATTTAATGCTAATCACTACCAGTGATGAATGTTTAGTCCCTATGGACAAGCATACCCTTTGTAGATGCACCACCGTCAGTGAGGATGGTTGGGAAGTGAAGCTCCGAGTTGCTCAAGCTATTATGCAATCTGCAATACATCCAATTAAATGGATGAGGGAATGAATATGAACTATGGATGAGATATGATCATGGTAAACAGGGAGGAAAGGAATACGTGTGTACTCAATGAGATCGAACTAGGAGAACCAAGTTTGCTAAATATAGCACGAATTTTACTTACACCGAGCTGAATAACGCCGGCTTATGGCACGAATTACCACTGATGCCACTAGGGCAATAACACTTTTTACAAGATAACCGACAACACGAACTAGTGAACAAAAATAAAGAAAAGAAGAAGAAGAAAAAAAGGATATCCATCAAAGGGAGATCGACAACAGAATACTTTACAATACCCGTGTGACAGACATTACCAGTTTACTAAACGAGACATGGGACGACCGCACTCCGATAGGAGCATGTGGGCCTGACAGATATGAGTTAGTCGGGTAAGTAGTAATGTATCAGTACGGTACCCCATGCAAGTAGACAAGTAGTGTTAGGAACACAAGAAGTAGTCAACTCCATACTAAGGACAGTAAGACAGATTACCTCGAAGATGGACGAGAGGAGCCGCAGTTAAACCAACGGGCTAGAGAAATCAAGAATCTTCAACAAAGAGCAGTAGACAGTATACAGTGAAGACAAGGAAACAGATCAAGGACGTGAAACTGAAGGAAAGAAACACGAAAACCCATTATGGATGAATAATATGTAGAATCCTCATAAGGATCGAGCAAACTCTTGCAATCCAGAGAAAACCTACCAGATTATGTGGATATAAACGTGTGACTACGCAATGATGTGAGACAAAGCTAATATACTAGCAGATACTTTAAGCAAGGAACAATGGACTTGGAATGTACCACTCACATGATAATTCGCTCATCTTATCTGTGGACTCATTAGTTAATAGCTGTTGAGAGTTTACGCCTCTACACTCTGTAGGACAGAGTGTTTTGGTATTGCACTTGTGCAGTTATTAATCTAGTGGGAATACAGAAGGATGTAATGGATATCAACACGAGTGTGTATAAAAGAACTACAACAGTGTGTTACAACGGAACAAAACCACTAGGAGACACGGATGACAAGCTTTATCTCCGTGGACATGTAGGCTGGTACGTCTTAATAATATAAAGACAAATGCAAAGAGCACTAAGTACTAACAATAGCCAATGTCATATTATACCTCAAGCTGAATATCAGTGAGAGAAGACACACGCATGAATGCTAGTGATCCAAACGAGAGGATTCACAGCAATGGAACAAGGCAAACTGAGCCTATGTTCATGGGTCTGCACCTCAGTACGGAGCGAGTGGGCCCATTAGAATGAACTTGGGAGAGAGCACAAATAGTTAGTGCCTCACCCTTTATGTATTGTGGAGCCCGGAAGGGCTAGAGTCTTACCCGTCTATCTGATATGAGGATAATCCACGAGTTGGAGAACTCTTTGAGAGCCAAGTATCCAGCGCTCCTTGTTGAGCGGCTGTTGTATACTTGTGGGGTACGGGGGCGTAACCCTTTTTAAGGTGGGTAGAGCCTCTTGGCTGTGCACATGCGTGCACTAAGTTTTTGTTGTTTCGTATGAGGGGCATACAGTAGTTTGTGGTATGCGGGGCATACGAGGTTTGTTTATTTGTTTGTTTCGTATGCATTGCACACATTGAATTGATGGTATGCGGGGCATACGAGGTTTTGTTGGTTATGTTTGGTACGCGGGGCGTACGTTGTATGGTTTGTTTGGTGTGTGATGTGCACTTGTATGTATGTATCTTATGAGATACCTGTTTGAATGATGTGTATACACTCATGTGTGTAGTACCTTTCTTATGATACTTGTGATATATATATTTATATTGCTTTGTAGAATGATTACATATGGTATCGCCTAGATACGAAATGAATCATTAGATATGGAATGTGGAAGTATGGTATGTTATGGACACCTCGGGGAGGTTGTCAGGGTTTGTAGAATTGATAGGAAATAATGGTGCTGATGGATCACCTATATCCATATATGATTGAACTAACGCCACAAAGTGATGACTATGTGCTGTATAAGCGCAATACGATGTATGTAAGTGATATATCACATAGATATACATTATGGGAATAATGGGTAGTCATATATTTATATACTTACCTATTTGATTAAGCGACTTCGGGACGAAGTCTTTTTAAGGGGGGTAGATTGAAATACCCCAAACTAATAAAACATGGATTAAATACTAATCACATTGATTAAGGCCTAAACATGCCTTAAAAGTCAACTGAGAACAACAGTGGTCAACACAAAGCAACATATTGCACCCTTTGACTGTTTAGGGTAAATAAATACCCAAATGAACTACTTAGGACCTAAAATTTTGTCCTAAGCATATTAACACATTAATAAACACACTAAAATTGTTGTAAAACACTCCAACACATATAACAAGCATTTACATGCTTCAAGGTCAAGTAGGGCAAAAATGTGCTCTAAGAGAACCTTAAAAGTCTTATGACCTCTATTTTATGTAAAGTTGGATTCCTAAGATCAAATATCATGTAAGGAACACAAAAAAACTGTTCTAAAAGAAAATAGAGCTCAAAAACATCCTGCGACTCAAAATGTGCACTAAAATTCCTTAAAGCACGTTTTTTTTGTGTATGAGCTCTAAGATAATGACTTTTTGTCACTGTAAAGACTATATTAAGTTCTTTATAACATTAATGTGACATGATAGACTATATTATAAAGTCTAAATCAAAGTTTAAAAATAAAATCAAAATGGGCAATTTAGTATGAATAGTACCCAAAAATAACATTTAATTCCTTACCTTTAACCATGGTCAAAGGACACCCATTGCCTTGACCAAGGGCTGCCGAATTCAATGTGCTGTCATTCCCATCCATTAAGCAATCTTAAATCAATTAGACAACTAATTAAGTGAGTCATCAAGTTACTATTTCATAAAGTAACATAAAGTATCTTATAAGCAAATTTGCTTACCTTTCTTCATTTCCTTCATTCCCAGCCAACACCAGCAGCTCCCTTCCTCTCTTTGCTTCTTCAAAGATGGTAAGAACACACCAAGTTCAGAGAAGAACACCTTGCTACCTTGGTAAGCTTATTAAGCCATTTTATGTTCATTTTCTTCACAATTCTTACCTCTTTCAATGGAGCAAAGCATCAACCATTTCCATCAATGTTTCTAGGTTGATTTGGAGGTTAAAAGAAGGGTGAATCTCGGCTGTAACTAGGGAAGAAGGTGGAGAAATCTAATCTTGTTCTTAAGGTACAAAAATGTGCTTTAAGCACTTATCTTGTGATTCTCTTAAATTCCGGTTGTAGAGCCTTGTTTCCTAAGCTTATAATCTTCATCTTAACATACTTATTCAGTTGGTATATCAAGAGCTACAAGGTATAGCCAGATCCAAGCCAAAAACACCATTTTAGGCATTTTAATCAAGGTAAAAATTAGCCATCTTCTAATCTGAGTTATACCAGTTTAAAGCTTGGTTTTAGTAGCTCTTTTGATGCTCTTATCCTACTGTAAATACAGGCCAAAGAGCATCTTGTTTGCCTTGGTATTTTAAGGTAGATTTTACCTTGAAAATTGACATTAAACACTTTTATGGTTAGATCTTGCTTGGAGACTAATCATGCCTTAATTGTTGTTTGAAAACATTTAAATGATGCTGTGGAAATTTGATCCTAAGCAGGCCGTGGCCAAACAAGGCCTTAACTAGGCAAAAAACAAGGTATAAATCACTTAAAACTACACTTGGTCTATTAATATGTGTTTATACATATGTATATAAATGTGCCGTGAGTGAATGGTTATATTAATGTCTTATTTTGACCTTAGGTGATTAAGAAATGGTTTAGTAAATTTTATAACTAATTAATTAACATAATTGTCAAATTTAAGACATTATGTGGAAAATTGGTAAATATTGAAAAGATGTGGTAAGGACCGAGAGTTTAATGCATTTTTGGGCATTTATGTGTAATTTATTTTATAAGCTAATGTTTGTAATAAGGCCATGTACTTTAGGCCATTTTATTTATGCATTTATAAGCTTTTAATTAAGTTTAGGTGCTAAAAATAAATTACCGCAAGGAATTGGGGTTGTAGTGTAATTAAATTAAATTTGGGGGCTATATAATAATATGGCCAAAATTTAGAGGTTTAAATGAGTTTGTATAAAAATTATAAGGTTATATAAAGTTTTGGGGTTAAATGGTAATTTCTGAAAAGATATGGGTATAAACCGTAATATGTGGAGATTAGTGGTCAAGGAAATATTAAGGTGGTCAATCTTGACCATATGATAGGTTTTGACCAAATTAGATAAGTTAAATAACTTATTTAAGGTTTTATAATAAGATATGTATTTAATTGTAACAATTATATAACATATGTGGTTAATATGTTATTACCGAAAATTAAGGGTGTAAAATGGTATTATAAACACCCATGGGCTATTAGGAATTTTTAGGAATTTATTGGGTTGATTTTGGAATTAAAATAAACTATATATGTATAATATATAGTTATTATGTCATTATGACACTTTGGAGAAATATATGTGGTGGAATTGTAAATACCGAAAGTATATGGGTTAGTAAGGGTAATTATAACCCTTTGGTGAAATTTGGTGATTTTTAGAATTATATAAGGGTATTTAATAAGATATGTGTATAATATATAGTTTTAATGATATTATAAAACTATACGTTATAAATTGGGCCAAATGGCAATTATAGAAACTTCGAGAGTCTGTTCGGAATTTTACAAAAATATAACCATAGGTTATACCATTTTATAAGTTAAAAATGTTATATTATATTATATATATAACATGGTATAAATAATGGGGTGCTTTTGTAAATAAATAAATCTATGGGATATGAAAAGAAATATGGCTATAACAATGTTGCCTTCTCGGCAATATTAATAGTTTTGTATAAAAACTATAGGTTATAAATTAAAGGAAATAAAAATATCATATTATATGATATTAGTATATGGTATAACATTACATAAAGTTATGTGGTTAAAATGGAATTTAAAATAAAGATAAGGGCTGTACCGAATTATTAAGATTGGAAAAATGAATTTTAGACTATGGTCTATAATGTTATAAATGTTATAACAATTATATGGTGTTAATGGTTTTAATGGAATTAATATAAGTAAGGATATTCACATTAAACAATGTGACAAACTATAAATAAATGAGATTTATAAACTAAGGTATTTATTGATTAAACCTTAGGAGTTGTAAATATACAACATAAAATGTTACATAATATTAGGATAATAATCTTAATATGAGTTGTATAATATAATACGACTAATGGGAATAATCATCTAATATAAGATGATAAAATGTAACATATAATATAAGAGTTTTATAACTCATGGAACTTACTTATGTGGTAAGTATATACATGTACAAGAATAATGTATATAAGGATGGATATATATTATGGTTGGAAACCATATAATATAATGGTGGTGGTTATTACAAAAAAAATAGTTACAAACTATAAGTTATGAGTTTTTGAATGCAAATATAATTTGCTAAAGATAATGGATAATATAATCCAATGTATTATAATGGATGGTGGGAAAATGATACAATATGTAAACAATACAATATAATACAATAATGCATGCATACATGCAACAATAGGTTATGTACCTTAATTTAATGGTGGATAAGATTTAAGAAATATAATGAATTAAACTTAACAGTCGAAATGTTTTGACATACGAGTTTTAGTAACAAAGCCGACCGGTTTAGATAACCCGTAACAAATAACTGTAGAAATCCGGGGATGAACTGTCGGGGTTACTTGTTATTCGGAAGTACCGGATGTAGTTAGTCATGGAGACTGACTTATAGTTTATTACCATTTAGATCATACTTCAGACGAGGACGCTTGACGAGATAGTGGTCTACACTGCGCATCCTAGGTCTTGGTGAACGGTATGTAAAGGGGTTTGATCCGGGTTGTCCTAAGGATTTCCTTGGGCTCGGATTTGGTTGATATCACTTGTGTGTTAAGTGTTTTGGATACATGTATGTGATTGTGTGCTACTGCATTAATTAATTATGCACGAGCGTCCTACGGGACTAACACTACGTCGACTATAGATCGACTTATATAAACATAAATATGCGTTTATTGTGATGACAATGACGGTTACTTAATATAATACCATAGTATTAACATCAAGTACATGGCAACCTAAGTAAAACACTTAGGAACGAGTCACGACATTGTCGGTCTCTAGAGCATGGATCTCGAACATGAATATAACCTAGATTACTTCTAGGTATGCGTGAGACCTATTTGGCAGCTAATTAATAAATTATATTCTCCATAAGACTAAGAGCATATCTTAAACATTATGAGAGAGAGAGATGGTGTGAGTTGAGGTGAGGAATCCAGTGTAGTTTACGAACTACCTGGTTGCGCATTTGTGATCACTGAGGGGTACCCGATTGGGTTCCGCTCCAGGTTATACCCAACGAGCCCTATTTGGATCGTAGGTCAGGTGGCTACGGCCTTTTATATGGACGTCTTACGAGACAAAAGAGAATAGTCAGGGGCCTCCGGACCTCTGGTGAAATGAGCACCTTTGTGTGTACGGGAGGACTACTGTCCATGGTGAGGTTATCAGGTTGTCTTAACATGACGCCCAACTGGTATTAAATTAAACATGGTTTGGATGGGGCCTTAAAGGCCAAGATAAATTAACTATGGAAACTGTATGCTACGGCGATTGCACATTGTACATTATACTGTGATTATTCGATACGTTCGATATACAATTGTGGTTTGTGATATTAAATGAATGTTTGGATTGGATGGATGGTTGAATGTTTATGAACTTTTGGATGGATGATTATGTATATTATACATGTATATTACAGTATTGTTTATAACTGTAAAATGGTAAAGCATGAAACCAATCTAATAATAAGATGGTTAAAATGACTAACTGACCATTAGGGTCCAGGCCCGGCATACTCAGTGTCTATCGCTGATACTAAACCATTATGCAGGTTGTTGATTATTGTCGAAGCCGAAGAGCGGGAACAGGGTAATTAGAGTTTACTTTGATTACCACACAGGGTTTGTTTATATAAATGAAGATGGTGAATTGTATTATGGTACAGTTATGTATATTCAGGTTTGGGTAGACGCTCACTTGTCGATGTTTATGGTTTATGGACTTAGTATGATGTATAGGAGTTCTCGTTATCACAGCGGTTAGCAGTTTGTTTATGTTGGAAGTTGGATGTAGTTTGGCTTCGTTGCTCGCATGGGCGAGTAATGGCCGGTGACACCCGAGTGAGTATTGTTGTTGTTACTATTTCTTCCACTGTAAGACATTTTATTTATTGCTACGAGAGAGATTATTACTTGATTATGGATAGGGGTGTTACATAGAGCATTTTGAAGAATCCTTCTTGGAAGTGGCGAGAAGTTTGCCCGCATTCCTTTTATTCTGATTCTTGAAATTTGCTGTGCTATTGTCCCCTTTCTGCCTTGCGAAGCTATAGTTTCCTCCCCTTTTGTAATTAGCGCAACTGATTGCTCTGAGTCATCTCTGGATTCAAAATTCACTCTAGTCTCCTCCTCTTGGATTAACAGAGAGAAAACATCTTCCAGACTCGGGAATTGGGACATGGATAAGATTTGAGCCCGTAATTGCGAATAGGGTTTGCTCAAACCCATCAAAAAATGCAGGGTTTCCTCTTCTGCCCTAGCTTTGGACTGATTCTCGGCGGATTTGCAAGTCGCGCAGCAAGAGCATTCGTCGATTGGCTTTGCCAACTCATACTGAGCCCATATCTCCCTTGATCTCATAAAATAATCTGTTATAGATTCTTCGCCTTGTTTCAGATTTACGATTTTCCCCTTAATGTGATGAAGAGTGGCAAGATTCTTCTTCTCAAATCTTTTGCAGAGCCATTCCCAAATCACCTTCGGGTCACTTGTATACATGACGTTGCGGGAGATGTTGGCTGCCAACGAAGAAATCAACCAGGAGATGACCAGTGATTTCACCCGCCTCCATGCCGCTGTGCGCACGGTGTCCTTCGAGTCAGGTGGGTGATTGAGCCATCTACAAAGCCGATCTTATTCTTGGCTATTAACGCCTCCGGCATCGTCCATTTCCAGTTCAAGAATCCCTCGCCGGTGAATTTGGGGGCGAGTGCTTGCCCAACTTGCTCCGTGTTGGTGACATACAGAGGGTCTGCTGGGTCGATGGTGGTGGTGGTATTTCCGGTGGCGATTTCTTTTTTCTTGCCGGAAGGATCGAGATCCATTGGGGTTTTCTTTTGTTTTTTTTATAATTTGGGCATATAGCCATAATATTAAAATAGAACTTATGGATGGGTTGCGTTCGGGCCTCATTAAAACCTTACTAAGCAAAACCCAGTGGGAAAAAGCTTAGAAAGGAAAAAAAGTACCCACCACATCCAAATACAACTTGCAACAAACAGGGTAGTCTAACATTAATACCCCGGACAGACGCACACACCAACCAAACAAAAGTATAAACTTGAACCTCTCCAAAACAAAAATACCATACTACCAACACCACCCACAGAACAATCCTTCCTTTACTAAATTCAGAGACTCTCCCCTAATTTCCTACCACCCCAACCGCGGACCCACCAATACTCCACACCTACTAAGGCTATAGATCAACATAACCCAAGACTGGCCGTCTTTGACAATACTCCAAGCGCAGAACAAATATTAACTTCTCAGAAGTCTTGACCCCATCATTTCTTAAGCTTCCATCCCCTTTTTCGCGGTTAATTCATGGCCCGTTACTTCAGTTGGGTTTCCTGCATCTCTTGGATTTGAGCAAGAATGTTTGCCTTTGTTAGACTCGGATTAGGAACTTTGCATCCCAGTTTTAATAGCAAATCAACACATTCATCCTCTTCTCTATCAGGGTTAATAATTTTCCCTCTCTCATCCCTTGCTGGGACATCCTTATTATGCAACTCCCCATTTACTGATAATTGGTTACTCTGATGCTCGAGTTTCGTGCATTTATGTGCACATACCGTTACGCATTCCTCGGGCCTTGCACAACGACCCACTGATTGAGGCTCCTCTTGAAAGAAATTGTCAGGGATCAAATTACCGTCTGACTCATAATCTTCTTCTGTCTTGCGTGATTGGGCCACAAAAAGGTCATCGCCTTTATTAACTTGTTCACTTTCCGAGATGCTCTTCTCATCAGCCTTCTCGACAGCGCTGCCCACCTGCTGAGATTCTGCCACGAAATCAATCCCGAGGCGCTCCACATGAGGCGCAGTTCCAGACGAGACATCATCACCTGCATAACTGGTCATGTTATTCTGCGCATGTACATCCGCAACATCATTATGATGTTGGTCCTTCAATCCGACCGGACTATCTGTGCTTCTCTCAGAGGCGAATGAGTCACCTGGGGAAAAGCGCACCAACCCATGCACAGAGCCAGCTCCTGAATTCATCGTGCCATTTACTCCTTCTTCTTGTCCGTTAGTTTCATCTTCCCCTTCCAGCATATTTTGAAATTGGTCAACGTTTGAACTCTGTTGACCTAAAGGCTTCTTGTTGTGCACTTCTACCATTTGAATGATACTCTCAGAACGGTCAATCTTTTTTGACTGAGACATTTGTTCGTAGGCTTCAACGATACTGACAGGGAAATTCTGGTTATCAACTTTAACCAAAATTTTCTAATTAATAGAATGAAGCGTTGAGGTATCAATTTGATCTCGAATCTCTACATTCTCCACAAATTGATTATCTTCTTCCTCAATCTTGACGACCTCACCTACAGTTTGGGCTATCTTCTGTACATTATTCTTGTTCCACGCATGTAACGGAATCCCGCGGATGACTACCATGTACGTCTCCTCTCGACCTGATCTGCCGTGTTCCACCGACGGATTTCTATTCCATCTTGTTCTTTGCCCTTTTTCCGAGCTTGGTCCAACACTACTTCCACCTCCTTAGTTGTGTTGAAGACCAATAGATATTTTCTACGAGATAAGGCAAGAAGTCCCCCCAAGTTCGGCCATCGACTATGTAGCCACTCCACAGCTTCTGATGGTGACATCTCTTCTTGGAGGGAGATAACCACACATCTATTCAAACCTGCTTTCATTACTTTGTCTAATTTAACACTGATGGATAATCTTGTCATAGCATGGGCTCTCTCTTTGCGGCCCCCTACCTCCTTGACAGTTCGACTACTTGCCCCTTTACTTCGGTGATGAAACAGGTCATTCGTTTTGCTTCGATGATGGTACAAGTCTACCTTTTGGCCTTGTTTCATGCTCTTTGTAACCTTGAAACTCCATCCTAGCCCAGAGCTTGCACCCATTTAGATTCCATCCTCGAATACCTTCGACCAGTCTTCTTGCATCGTATATGTGAGCCACATCCACGAAAGCAAAGGCATTCCGGTTAAACCATCTGACTTTTCTGCTGATGTATAACCTCGTCCAGTTGACGAATTTTCTTATTAACCTGCCCAAATGGTACTCGGATATATCTCTATCAACGTTATCAATAAAGACCGTCGTTGGAAGCATATGGGATGCTGCTCCCTCTTCCCGCCACGTCTTTGCAGTTTTTTGGACATGCTCGCTACCTCCCCTTCGTTGCTTATCTTTCCACCGCAACATGCTCCCTTTTCTTGCAGGCCCCATGTGCTTACCGTATCTCCCTTGGTTACCTTCTCTCCTCATCTGATTGAAATATGCGGCGCTTTTGTGATTGTATGGGGTTGTAAAGACTGTAGTGACTGAGCGTAGAGGGAAAGGAGAAGGGACTGGGCGGTGTGTCTCGGATTTTTATGTGGTGCTTGGAAGAGGAACGTGGATTGGGCGATGATTACACGACAATGGGAGATGAGACAGGTTGTTGTTTGAGTGTAGCTGGGGGCGGGGGAGTGATTTGGGTGGTGGTTAAACGGCTGAGGAAGGTGAGGCGACATGGCTAGAGAAAGCGCCGATGGGAACAGATGAGAGAGGTGGGAGCGCCATCAGTTGTAGTTTTCCTGTTCAAATTCATCTATTCCACCAACTCTTGTTCGAGCTATCCTCGAGTACTACTTACTCAACATTCTGCAACCAGAGGGCAGGGTAAAGTACTGTTAAATACACATCGGGGTCTTGTGGTGGTGATGAGTGGTGCTCTGATACCATGATAATCTTTGCAGAATTGCAAAGTATACTTCTTATTGATTGACGGGAAAAAATACAGAGAGAATGTAATGTAGTTCTCTGTATGAATACAAAATGTGTATGAGACTAAGAGAGGCAGAGCCTTTTTATATGGAGACCAAGGAAAAGAAATACATTGTAATATAACCTAAAATACAAACTATAAGCGTACAAACTAAATACCTAAAGTACAAGTGAAATACCCCTAACATTTAAATAATTAAATATAAGTAAATAAATATTATTTGAGGAATTATAAATATTATTTGAGGGTTTATTAAACCCTAAGAAAACATATAAACACTTGGGCGTTAAAAACGCACCTAAACTCCTTAAGGTCAGAAACGAGCGTTAAAAGCCCGACCTTAAGTTAAATAATTATATAAGCTATGGATATTATATGAATTTAACCAAGGATCATTTTATGATCTTTAAGATACAAGTTCTCAGTTGGAACTAGTAAATATACAAAGTTCTCGGAAGTTCCCGATGTGGGTCCCATAAAGGCCCGGGAATGCCTAGGAGGAGTGCCAAGGTGGCACGAACCCCTATAAAAATTATTCTTAGAGTTCATAAAATCATTATTAATTATTCTAAAGAGAATTCCCAAACTACTTTTTCAAAAATAAACAAAGAGCTCGGGGGAAATTTCTTAACGCTCCTTTTTCCTCGGGAGTGCCCCTTTAGCCCGAAAATTGAGTTACAAGTTTATATAAACCCATATAACTCAATGTAACACCTTAATATATTATTATTGACTATAAACAATGTCAATAAACACTTGGAAGTCATAGTGACTAATTAATTCCCAGAAAAATCCTTAAAGCACAAAAACGCACCTTCGGGTGTCACGAAAATGCGTTTTACACAATTGCCTTGAAGTTTTTAAGAAGCCACGAGTTGATAAAATTAAAAATGGATAAAATGACCATCTAAATCAATTGATGGAAATACTAAATTCATAGTACAAATGGGGGCGATTTTTAGGTCAAAAAGATACCTAAAATCAGCATTGTTACCTTAAAACTTTCATCTTTTATCATAATAAAAATGTACCAATTAAATGTTGGAACCTACTACACATATTAGTATGGTCTTAGTACAATATAGTGTGACAAAAATTAAATGAAAAATTAATTCCTAATGACCTCCACACCATGCGTGAGTTTATGTCAATTATGACTAGTTTTTTTTAGTTCAAATCGGTTTGTAGATGATGAGTCATCTAAGCATATATTAGGTGATGTCATAGCAATCAAACTTAGGCAAGGAAGCCTTCTCCATACGTATAACCTGCATGGAAAGACAATTAGATTCATTAATAATGTTCAATAATTGTTAGCTAATTAACCTACTATAATTAACAAAAAAAAAAAACTGACCAGCCTAAGTGCTCCACTACCATGCACATTACCGTAAGATTCATGAATTGGAGCTGCTCATGCTCCAGCATGTACGAGCAGACCTGCAAGATAAGATCATATAAAAATCATTAGTAAACAAAACAACTATCATATTATTGCTCCATTAACGTAGTGCTACATCAAGGTGGAGCTTCCAATTGCTCTGAATGAGCGAGCAGCAACACCTGCAATGATTAAACAGATTAAGAAAGTTAATAACACTACTAGTATACATTACCAAAAACTGCATGAGGTGGAGCTTCCTTAGTGCTCCATTGCTGTACGACCACCACCATCTGCAGGAGTAAACAAGTCAATATCATTAATCAAACTAATATAATGACAAGGATAACACTAATGTGAGTGGTTTCTAGCATGATTGGAGCCTCCACCTTCTGTGATGATCGTGCCTGAAACACAAAGATGAGTCAACAAATTAACTACAATAATGAATATAAACACAAACAAGGAAGCTGCGTGATGCTCCAGCATGCGATCAACACACCTGCAAAGTAGAACAATTTAGTAAATTAAACAAGATAACATATCCTAGATTAAAGCTAATACCATAAACTAAGCTAAACTAACCCTCACCTCTCCTTTTAGCCGTTTGGATAACATGATTAGAAGATAACAATCTAATAATGTTCCATTACAGCCGCATGTCTAGCTCATCTAGAAGATAATAATAGCTAATTAAGAAAACAAGTAGTAATAAACAATAACATAAGATAATGAGACATATATCAATCCTAATTCCCTTGCTAACTTACGTAAGGATCATTCGATTCTTCCTTACCTCCATTCACGAGCTGGTAAGTCCTTTGCTCTCTTTCATTTCTCCTTTCTTGATTTCCTAAGTTAGTTCCTAAATGCTAATAAACTCCATTAAAGGTGTATTAGTTCCTAACACCATTTTAATGTAATTTCCTAGTTAGTTCTATCAAGCCTTGAAGCAAGAAAACATCCAAGCAAATCTACAAGGAAATTGCCAAGCATATATGCTCCAAGGTGGTTCCTAAATCCAACAACAATACAAGAAACAACAAGATCAAGTTAAGGTATATTATTATGTTGAAAATCTTGATAAAACATTCTATACTATTTTCGAAAATACAAGAACTTCCAAATCAATATTCTCTTCATTATTTCATGAAGGAAACTTGGATCTACAATCATCTCAAGGTGTATCAAAAATACCTTGTTAAATTCCTAAGGTAAACCCTTGTAAAATTACTACAAATATTATTTATAAACTTTTGTTAGAAGTCTAACAAATAAATCTCCTATATATGTTCAAGGAGTTCGAAATATCTTCATCAAAATATCATTTGAAGAGCTTGGAGATTCAAGGAAAAATCAAGTACAAGAATTGTCTTGATTTAAGGGTAAGTATATATAATTAAGGTTTATCAAGTTTAAGTTTGATTTAAGCTTCAAAAATTTAGTATAAAAATTATGTTAAGGCCATGATAATATTAAGGCCGAAAATTACTAAGTTTAAGTATCAAGAAAAATAATTTATAACATATAAGGTAAGATTATTAGCTTAAGATATATAGTTAGGTCATAAAAATTAATTATGTTACATAGATGTTGAAACCGAATGGTTTAGGAATTTTATGTTCTATTTTTTTTAGTTTATAATCATTCTAAGTCATTAGCATAATTTTTAGAAGTGTTATATGGCTTATATACATTTATATATATATATTATAAAGTTTAAACCAAGTTTTAAAACCATATGATAAAATTAAATTGAAGCCGAGAGCTTAATATATGGTTTGAGTAATTTTCGAAATATATATAAATATATTAACTTGTATTATAAATTTTAGGAACATTAAAAATAGCTACAAGTATTTATATGTCTAGTTTAATAAGTTATGTGGCTAAAATATAAATTTTGAGAAGTTTGGTGTACTAATAATGATTTCCGAGAATTAAAGGGTTTGTTTGCTATATTTATGTTATAATATAAGGTAGGAATTAATATTATGAATTTTGGTGAATTTAAATAAGTGTTTAAGTGTTAAGAATAACATTTAATAAAGTTTTGGGACTATTTAGTAATTATTGGGAAGTTTAGGATGTTACCGAAAATACATATGATTTTATGGGTTTATTAAAGTATTAATTATGAAATTAAGTCTTGGTCAAAGTGTTGACCAAAAACTTTGGGTTAAAATGATTTATGACATAAAATATTAAGTTTATAAAAGTTTTGGGGTGAATATGTAATTTATGGAAGTATATATGAAGAATAGAATTTAATATGGGCGGATATGTAATTTAAGAAAAGATATGGGTTACTTTGGTTACTTAAAGAAATTAAATATTAAAACTATGGTTTATAAGTTAATATGTAACTTATATTAAGTTTTGGGGTTAAAAGTGTAAATATAGAAATTATATGAATAAACCGAAAAGCTTATGAGCTTAATTGGTAATTTATAAAAATTGGTGGTATTAATTTGTAACTACCGAAATAATAAGAGTATTTGGTGAATTGTAAAAGTAAGATGGTTAATTAATATTTACAAAGGTTAATGTGGGTAATTAGTGGATTATAAAAGTTATAAGGTTATTTGGCAATTTATAGAAGTTAAAATAATTGTTTTACTATTTTCGAAATTGATAAGAGTATTTAATAAATTATAAAGGTGTATGGTTATTTGGTAAGATGTAAAAGTTAACGGGATCAATTATGATTACCGGAAAATTATATGTGGTTATTTAGTAATTTATTAAGTTGTTGGGTGTAATATATAAGTACCAAGTTAATAAGGTTGGTTTTGTAATTTAATAAGGCAAGGAAGTGAAACTAGGTAATATAATGTATTATGGTATATTAAGGAATATAATGTAAAGTTTATAAAATAATTTTGGTTATAATAAAAATGACCGAGGGATATAATATAAATGATATGTGGAAATAATTATAAGTATATAATTAATAAGGTAAAGATGTACCGTATAAATGATAATTCATTATCACATGTGAGTTTCACATAAAATAATGAACTGCTAGGTTATTTAGAACCACTGTTAAAATAACAGGGGAAAATAAATAACATGCGGAGTTATTATACGACGAGTATAAACACTACAGTGACAGTACTGTAATATTTAGTGAATAGTTATATTAATACTACCGGTATTGCATGTTTAAATAACAGCGTACGGGGAGGGACTACTGAACTGGAGTTTGTCAAGCTAGCAGTTTCTTGGTGAATAGTATGTTAATTGTGTGGTCTGAATGTCCTAAGGATTATCCTAAGGTCCAGGCATTGTGTGTTTAAATGTTTAAGAACGATATCTATGATTTTATGTGAATGATATTGTATATGGTTTTGCTTTAACTGTTGCGTTGTGTTTTATGCGTGAATGTCTTGTGACTAAAAGTTTATACATCTAAACAAAAAAAAGGACTAACTGACCTTTAGGTATTATTGAACCTAACAAGGGTCTATTGTTATAGTCTTATTCCAAGTATTGGTTATTATGTCACTGACAAAAAGGGCTAACTTATAAAGAGAGGAATCCAGATCGTTTCGACTTTCTGGTTGCGCATTGTGATCACTATGAGAGACTCAAGAAGGGAGTCACTCCAAATCCATCAGCCACATTCGGGGATGGCGGAATGCACTGCCGTTGGTGCACAGTTTCGACCGGATCGGTCATTACATATATTTATCCAGGGCCAGAAGGTCCGTTGGTAACGGTTCCTTTGGAACCCAGTGGGACACACTGTCCATTTTCACAGGTTATTAAGGTTTGTCTTATCATGACACTTAAGATGGAAATTAATTGGAAAAGGTTAAATGATTGGTTTAAAGGATAAGAGCCAAGTGACTAACTAACAAGCACAGTTTAATACGTGTATCCTGTTTTATTATTGTTATGGTTTACTAATGTGTGATTATTGGTTATTGTTGTGTGGTTATTGTTGTGTGGTTATTGATGTTGTGTACTATTGTACACTGGTGTTTACAGGTGGATTGTTATGTGTTTGTTAAGTGTTTACAGTTATTTCTGTTATCATTATAAACCGGCGTTTTATGTAATGAATCTAATATCAAGATGGCTAAAACGACTTAAGGAATCCAAATGATTTAAGACTACATTTAGCATACCAGCATTTCGATTGCTGAGCCCTTTAGTGGGCCAAAAATTCCAGGTTGTTGAAGAAGACTCAAGCTGGAGCGTGGGACACGGGGGTAGCTGAAGTGTTTTCAACAAACACCGTTGGTTTTATTTTATAATCTATTGAGGAGGTTGTTGTATTCAGTTAGTTGCTCATTTAGTTAGTTTTGGTTTGTAATAATTAGAGGTGCTCAGTATCTGTTCATCACAGCGTGAGAAGTTGTAATGTTGGAAAGAGTAAGGATGCCTTGTTACTCACAAGGGTGAGTGACGGCGTGTAACACCAAAGTTAGATAGTTTTATTTTCCGCTGCGATTTGCTGTTTATTATGCTACGAGTTATGACGTCATTACAGGTGTAGGATTAGGGGTGTTACAACAAGTCTAATAGTCCCCCAGCCATCTATCATGCCAGAATTTTAGTTTCTTGCCATCTCCCACCGACCAGGATAGTTTGGACAGGATATAGTGTTCTTATGTTAGTGCTTAGTCTAGCAACAGTTACGTTTGACATAAATGATTTTCTCTCTTTACACTGGGACCCATAGTGCAAACCAATTGAGACAATGACTCAGCAATAGTGGGCACAACCTCGTTTACCCTTTGGTGTTCCTTTATGAAGTTAAAAAATAAGTACACCTAAACAAACAATGCAACTGTTAATACACATATTATAACTTGAATTATTAAGCTGTACCTCATCAATTGAGAATACCAAGTTCACTAGTCAACACACCTAAGAACCATGCGCTTGTTCTAATCTTGTCCAATATTGTTGACTCGGAATGAGAGGTTTGAACTCTCAAAACCGTTGACAATGAAGTCAACCATAATCACGCATAGTATGCCAACAGAGGACTGCCTTGGACAGTAGAATGCCATGCGGATTTCAACATTGACCCATATGCGACATCTACAATGACTCCATTCACCCAAAGAGAAAGACGACACAATTTTAGCTCCTACAATCTTAGCAAAACATCAAGCTTTTATTTATTTAAAGTTAATTGTATTATTGACTTTACATTAGACCTTATACAATTCTGAATGTTACTGTATGGATATAAATCCAGCGAACCGGTCAAATAAGGCCGAAGAGGTGTCTGAGTGGCAACAATAGGAGGTGGTGGAGTAACCTTAGACTGTACAAATCCACATTGCGATAGAAAAGCTTGCATTATTTCCTCGAGCCTCTATCAGCTAGCTAGACGTTGTTCCTCAGTTGCACGCCGTTCCTCAGCCAACCTGTGCTCCAACTTATTTTCAACAATACTTTTCACGTATGTCGTACCGATGAGGACAGTAACATTGTCGAAGAACCTAACACCATTGAAGAAACTAACACCATCGAAAAAACTAAGAACCATCGAAGTAGCTAATACAGTTGCTTCTGATGTGGTTCGGTTATTAACCACCATGCAATAAAAAAAGATAACAATGCCTAATATACAACTCTAGGTTGACTAATACTATGAAAAAGCTGTCAAAACATATTAAATTTATGTATTTCTCTTTATTTTTAAAGTGAATTTTAAAACATATGTACATACAAAAAATATAAATTTTTATAAATTTATCAAAATATATTCATGTTGAGTCTTGTATTGAAGAGTTCGAATTATGATGAAAAACAGTATAAAGTTTATGTTATTTGTATTTATATTTAATACACTATAACACTTTAAAACTTGACAAAATGACAAATATAGAAAAAGACAAAAGTGATGGCACCTTCACGAGCTTCCAAAACTCGTTCTATAATACTTTATAAATTAGCATTTGAAAAGTGGTAGAACAATTTATTATCAAATAAACCCAACATACATCATGATAACTTAACAAAAATCCCAGCGTGGCGCAGGCGCTATATTAGAAGGTGACATCTGCCACATGTCATGATGTTACTGGTGCAGTAGCATTATAAAGGAAAATTTGAATGAAAAAAATGCAGCAAAAGCAATCTCGTATGCGCATGAGGAGAAAGAATTCACATCACTCACCCACCTTTGTGCCAAGTGTCACACCTTGATTGGGTTGGTAGAAAAAACAAAAAAAATCCAAGTGTTATAAGTTACAAAATATAAGTGCAAAAATAAAAAAAATTATAGCATTGTTCATCATAATTCATGCTCTTCAAAACAAGATGTGTCATGAAAATATATTTTGGTAAACTTAAAATTTTATGTTTTACATTGTTATGTGTTACAGATGTGAATCTTATTTTACCTAAATGAATTAGTAGTGTGACAGAAGTGACTCTTATGTTTAAGTAAAATGAATCTAGTGTTATAAAAGAAAAAAAAAATTGCTATAAAAGGAATTTCGTAAACAGAGATTGTTTAAATAAAGTGAATAAGAGATTTAAGAAAAATGAATCAAAGGTTGTTAAAAATTGAACCTAAACCCTACACTACAAACCATAAAACTTCCTTTGACGTTTCTCAGCTTTCATAGGGTGGTTTTTAGGGTGTGTGGTGTAGGGTAATATTTTATGAAGTTGTTCTATATTTTACAATGCCGTCACTGACTCGATAGTTTTTTAGGAACCCTGCACTACAAACCCTAAAAATTCCTTCGACGTTTTTAGCTTTTCTAGGGTAGTTTTTAGGGTGTTTGGGGGGGGGGGGGGGGAAGGGTAATATTTTTGGAATTAGTTCTACACTTTATATTGTCGTTACTGACTCGACTGTTTTTTAGGGTGTGGTTTAGGGTCAGACCATAAACCTTTAACCACAAACCCTAAAAATGTCTTTGACAATTTTAACTTTCCTAGGGTGGTTTTAAGGTTGGGTGGTGTAGGGTAATCGATCTTTTTTTGAAATTGTTCTATAGTTTATGTTGTCGTCACTAACTCGACAGTTTTTTAGGGTTTGTGGTTAAGGGTTTATTAAAAAGTGAATATGTTGTTTAAAAAAGATGAATCACATGTCTAAGTAAATTGAATCTTTTATTTAAGAAAAGTGAATCTTACATTTAAGAAAAATGAATCTTACCACAAACTTATGCGAGAACAATATGAATTATTCGTTTAAGAAAATTGACTATTTTGTTTAAAAGAGTGAATAAAGTGTTTAAGAAAAGTAAATCTTACCACAAACTTATGTGAGAACAATATGAACCTTTCATTTATTTAAAAGTGAATATTTCGTTGAAGAAAAATTAATCAAATGTACAAGAAAAAAGAATCTTATATTTAGAAAAAGTGAACCTTTCACTTTAAATAATGTGAATATTTGTTTTTCTGAAAGTGAATTTTAACTTTTAGAAAAGTAAATCTTAAAGACAATTTATTTTGTTAGTGAATAAGGTTCGTTTTATTATCAAAGAAGACATTTTGTTAATGAATAAGGTTCATTTTATTATTTAAAAAGATTCATTTTGTTAATGAATAAGATTCACTTTAAAAATATGTAATATATATATATATATATATTCATTCTAAAATTTTAAGTTTACCAAAACATATCCATGATGCATTTTGTTTTGAAGAGCAAGAATTGTTTCTCTATCCTATGCCCAC
>CM041778.1:385722730-385753385 GCA_023374045.1 Limonium bicolor
ATGAAAGAGCCAGGATCCTGAGTTATGAAGTAGTTATACCTTTTGTTAAAGATTTTGGCAAATATTTGGGCGTCCATTTGCAACAAGGCAGATACAATAAAATTGCTCATGAGGAAATTGTGTCAAAATTCCGAAATTGATTAGCATGATGGAAAGTAAAAACTTTATCTTTTGTTGGGTGCGTCTGTTTAGTGAAAAACTCTATTATTTCTATGCCTATTTATATGATGCAATGTCAAATTCTTCCTTATTCGATCTGTGGCACTATTGATAAGTTATGCAGAAGTTTTATATGGGGACATGACCCAAATGTTCGTAAAGTCCATGCGATCCACTAGGAGCAAATGTGTAAAAGGAAGGAGGACGGAGGGCTGGGTTTTAGAAATACCAGATTAATGAACTAGGCATATTTTGGTAAGATAGCTTGGAACATTTTAGTAAAATCTGATAGCTTTGTGGGGAAAGTCTTGTTAAGTAGAAAACCTAATCCGGGAACGGCTAGTTGCTTTCTACTTGGAGAAATATTCAAAGCGCAGCCAACTACTCCAACTAGGCTCAAGATGGGTTATTTGTAATGGTGTTAACACCAAATTCTGGATGGATAAATGGCTCCTCTTAACAGATTTACTGTTTATTACTATAAGGATGTCTTTGAGAATCTTTTAGAGGATTCTGTTTCATCTTATTGGACGGGTGAGGACAGGGATTGGAACATAATTTTCCAGTTTCTCCCATTATCCCTAAGAGCTGATTTTAAGAGAAGTTAGAAGTGGTGCAAGAGGTCGGCCATGATTATCTAACTTGGGAGTTATCTTCTTCTGGTGATTATAGTGTTGGCTCGGCTTATCAGATTCTCCATAATCTTAAGGGAACTACAGAACCAGAAGATGCATTGTTTAAGAAGGTCTGGAAGCTTCCAGTCCAAGAACGTACGAGAGTATTTATGTGGAAACTTCTACTAAGGAAACAAATGACAAGTTATAGACGAGCAATGCTGGGTTTTACAAATGACTCCTCTTGCCACTATTGCGGGGAAACTGAGACTATTTAGGATGTCACTCGATTATGTCCGATTGCTAAACACATTTGGAATAGACTTTTGGAAAACAAATCCATCTCTCAGTTCTATTCGATGGACTTCAAGCAGTAATCAGTCATAATCTCACTAGTGCTGGTAGCAAGATTATCAGATTTAAGTGGGTGATGATTTCCCCTATTGTGTGTCATCTGTTGCGGACTTGGGCAACAGAAAAGTTTTAGGTGATGAGCATGGAACTTTCATACCACTTAGGATAGCGATCAAAGAATGCTATCAGAATAAAAAGTCTTGGTTTCTGGGCTCTATTATGGATGCTGACTCAAGACAGTGGCTGAAGATCTCGTCGAAGACTAGGGAGAAGAAAGGGACCCCTCCAGACCGTGGAATACTCATGTTTAACTTTGACGGGGTTATGAGAATGCAGGATGCTTATGCTACGGTTGGAGGTGTATGTAGGGATAGCCTAGGGTGTTGGATCGTTGGCTATGCAACTTCTTTCAACAACCAGGGTGCTCTTCACGCAGAAGTCATGGCCTTATTTCATGCGCTTCGAGTGGCAATCTTCAGGGGACTCTCTAATGTGGTTTTCTGTTCGGATTCTGCTCAATTAATTCAGTTAACACTAGTACAAAAAACGCCTATTTCGGCGCCCCTATTTCGGCGGTTGTAACAACAACCGTTGAAATAGGTGCCCGAAAATTCTATGTCTAAAAAAAGGCACCTATTTCGCGGTTCCTAGCTAGGAACCGCCGAAATAGGTGCCTTTTTTTGAAATAGAATTTTCGGGCCACCTATTTCGGCGGTTCCTAGCAGGAACCGCCGAAATAGGTGCCTTTTTTTAGACATAAAATTTTTGGAAGCCTATTTCCCGGGTTTTTTTTCAAAAAATTCGGTCGCGGGAAAATTTCAGCCTATTGCGGCGGTTCCTAGCAGGAACCGCCGAAATAGGTGCCTTTTTTTAAACTAAAATTTTTGGAAGCCTATTTCCCGGGTTTTTTTTTCAAAAAATTCGGACCGCGGGAAAATTTCAGCCTATTTCGGCGGTTCCTAGCTAGGAACCGCCGAAATAGGTGCCTTTTTTTAGACATAAAATTTTCGGAAGCCTGTTTTCCCGGTTTTTTTTTTCAAAAAATTTGGACCGCGGGAAAATTTTAGTCTATTTCGGCGGTTCCTAGCTAACAACCGCCGAAATAGACTTTATTTCATTATATATATCGCAACTGCTCTTCATCTCTCTCCTCTCACGGTAATTTTGCAACTCTAACTGGCGAATGTACATGCTTTGCGCTCCTCTCTGCATCTCGCTCACCAGATTGAAAACGGGGTTGAAGTAGTTCATTCTAGAACCGGTAATATACTCGAACTTATCTTTTTCTCATTGGAGAACAAGCTACATACATGCTCTGCGCCTTTCATTCTCTTTGTTTTGTCTGCGCATCTCTTCATTCTCTTCTTGTGTCTACGCCTATGTAGTGACAAATCACTGAAACCGCTGCATCTCACTCACTAGATTGAAGACGGGGCTGAAGTAGTTCATTCTGGATCCGGTAATATACTCAAACTTATATTTTTCTTTTTGGAGAACAAGAAACATACATGCTTTGCGCCTATTTATTCTCTTCTTTGTGTTGTGTCTCTTTATTCTCTTCTAGTGTCTGCGCCACTACAATCTCTTCACACTCACGGTGATTTTGCAAGGCGAGCAAGAAGCTTACATGCTCTGTGCCACTGTTCATTCTCTTGCGTTTGCGCCTCTACAGAGATGCAAAAGTGTTGCATCCCACTCCCGAGAAAGAAGACAATGCAGCTAAATTTTTTTATTTTTTTAAAAAATACCTATGGCGGCGGTTGTTAGCTAGGAACCGCCGCCATAGTGTGTTGTTTTTTTTTGAAAACCACCTATGGCGGCGGTTCCTAGCTAACAACCGCCGCCATAGGTGTGTTTTTTTTAAAAAAACAACCACCTATGGCGGCGGTTGTAGCTAGGAACCGCCACCATAGGTGTTCTATCTCGGCGGTTGTACAACCGCCGAGATAGGGTCTCATCCCTATTTCGGCGGTCTCCATTTCGGCGGTTCTAGAACCGCCGAAATAGACCTTTTACAACCGCCGAAATAGCCCTTTTTGTACTAGTGTAATATAAGACTGCCCTTATTATCATAAATTTCACCCTTTGCTTGCTAAATGTAAGCTTTACTGAGTGCTAGTTTAAATGCAAAATTAATGTACATATAAAGGAATGTAACATAATAGCAGATGGCATTGCTAGGGTTGGCTTAGTGTCAGATCCTGGGTTTTCCATTCTAGACAGCCCTCCTGGTGTATTATGTGAGGATGCAAGATCTATTTAATACTTAATATAGTTGAGGCTCTGTCTCTGTTTTTGATTAAAAAAAGTACATGCATATATTACATATTTATGTCAAATTCAAAAAAAATGTAAATTCATATGTAACCATAAAAAACATGTTCACACTAACAGGTAAGAATAAAAACGGTGGACAGTACCCAAATCTAATCTTTCAGCCTCCGTTTGTTCGAGGATTTGATGTAGTATAAAAAATTGTAAAAGAAAGTCCTAAGAATAAAATATCCCAACAGTGCGCACCCGCCCAATCACACATAATACGGCGGATGAGTGCTCTCTCATGACTCAACTCATCTACCAAGTAGTACTATTACTTTTTCTTTTTTTTTGAACCAAAGTAGTACTATTACTATATCTCCCTCCGTCCTGAATTGACCGTTGTTTAATATTTGGACATGTTGTTTGACTTCAATTTTTAACATAAGATAAATTAATTTTGAAAATTTAAGTTTTGCATATGATTCCTTACATGATAAACTATATGTACAAAATTTAGTTTTATAAAATTATTTTATCTTATATGTTTAATATTAAAGTGGAAAAAAAGCGTGCCATAAAACAAACAGGACGATCAATTCAGGACGGAGGGAGTATTTGTCTGGACAGTATCTTCAATTAAAGAGGCATCAAAGTTGTTTAATTCATTTTTTAATTTTGTCTTCTTCGAAAACTATCCAAGGCAAGCTGGAATGGAGCGATGCCTTTCCCCTGCCCCTTCCCCTCCCCAAATCCCTACCTCTTCTCTCTCCTTCATTAACTTCCAATCCCCACCCAACCCAAAAATCAACCTCCCAAATTAAAACCCCAATCCAATATCGAGATAGCTTCTCCCTCCCCAACTCCCCTTTCTTCTCACAATGAAAAGATCCGACCTCGCCTCCTCCACTTATCCCGATCTGAAGCTCAAAAAGATCAAGGTCGACACCGAAGAAGAAGCGATGATGTCCGGAGCACCAGAACCAGAACCGATTGAACAATCATCCTTCATCGATGTTGATGAGGAAGAGGAAGGGAGAGGATTCGTCGATAATCTGGATGAAAACCTGCTGTACGAGATCCTCAAGCACGTGGACGCTAGGTCGCTGGCGATGGCAGGGTGTGTAAGCAAGCTATGGCACAAGACAGCACAGGATGAGCGACTATGGGAGCTTATCTGCACACGCCACTGGGCAAACATCGGTTGCAGCACACTACAGCTTAGATCTGTCGTCCTGGCACTCGGTGGCTTCCGTAGACTCCATCTCTCTACCTATGGCCCTTATCTAAACCGGCTCAACCGCAGCAGCAGCCGCGCCTCGCCACGCCATACTCGATGATGATGACTCCCGCGAGTCAAGCTCCTGTAGGGACGGTAAAGAGCAGCAGTAGTAGCAGCAGCCGTAGTGCTCAGTTGGGGAAGGATGAGGTTCAGTTGTCGCTTTCGTTGTTTTCGATTCGGTATTTTGAGAAGATGAATTTCACAGGTAGGGGTAAGTGAGGTTGATTTGATCCTTTTGGTTTGTTTATATATAGAGATGTATGTGTGATTGTATGTAAGCTTAGAGATATTATGGTCCGCTATTCTCTGACTTGTTTGTGGATCTCTATCAATTTACAAAATTTGGGATTTTGGATCCCTCCCTGTTGTTGCTGTACCTAAATTTCGTGTATCATACTTACCGATTGGAATGATTCTACCGTTCTTGTATTGTACCTCGCTCGATGTAAACCTAATTCTGTAAATTTTCATAGTATTCCTATCCGTTTCACCGTCAATTGAAATTAAATCTGAGGGGAGTCAATTCGAGCTGTTCAGTTGGTTAACTGAAATTTGGGTGAAATCTGAGTGAGTACGCAGATATTTTCAGCTTAACAGAGAAACACTGAAATCGTTAAACAGTGATTTCTGTAACTGTCTTGCTTGGGCTTCCACCCCTTTCTCGTTCGTTCTGTTCTGACCTGCGTTTGAGGTGGGGGCCAGATGCCGGAAAAGAATCCTGAAGAGTCGAGATATCTTCTGGAGGGAACCAAAAGTCGCTAGAGAGTGCAGCAGGTGACGACAGTCGGTGTCGGTCGTTGGGGAAAAGACAAAATGTTTCTGCATTTATTACTGGATTGGGCTTTTTTCTGCATTTATTACTGGATGGGCTTTTTTCTGGCCCTGTCCATTTGTGGCACGGCCCACTATTTCGGTGCTTTTTGTAAATATCTTTGGTCTTGTAAGATTAGGCCCGTTGGATAAGATAAAAGGATTGACCGCGATGGTTGTACTGAAACAGCCATACACCCATAGGAGATAGGAAATATTGTATTAGATCTCTAAACATTACAACCCTATATAACACACTATATATAAGAGTAGATAGAATATTCTAGATATGGACTCTAACATATGGGTTATGGGCCTATGCTCTATTACACCCCCGCAATTGAACTCGTTGGAAACAAAGTTCAAATTGGATGATTACAATTTTTGAAAGATACACTAATTAGGATCATTAGTCAAAATATTTGAAGGATGACGGATTTTCTTCTTGGTCGCCAGCATTTGTCTTGGTCCGTTTTCGGTCGCCGGATTCTTCTCGGTCGCCAGATTATATGCTTAGTCAGCCAGATTTCTTCCCATACAGCCACCAAACATTTAACAAGAAATATTTCCAAACTAAAAATAAAAAACATGACTACAAATAAAAAGCAAGCAAAATATTAAAAACCAAAATGACTGAGCCGCAACCAAAGGGGATTCTTCTGAGCAAAACGTTTTGCTCCAGCGAAGGTTTCTTTCTTTTCTTTTTTTTTTTTTTTGGTTTCATGGGTTTTGTTTTCTTTTAGGAATTTCAGACAATGGGAATGTGGAGAGAGGTTGGTTGGTGAGAAGTGAGAGAGGGAGGAGGTCGGTGGCCAGAGAAGAGAAACATCAGTTGGTTTTTTTTTCCAGATCTAGAATTGGGGGATTGATGGTGATTTGAGGAGTTTGGTGAGGGAGTAGTGCGGCCGCTGGTTAGGATTTTTCAGAGAACAAATCGATGGAGTTTTGATGGTGAATGATTCACGGTGAAGGTGAACAGTGCCACAAAAGGCTTAGAAGAATTTGGTGAGGTCGATTACTCTTTTCCCTTGTGACAATCCGTTATGAAGAACATCAACTAGAGCCAGCAGAAGATTGCTTCGATTGTTTGTTGACTGGCCTAATTTCACATTTGATCATCCCTGGCAACTTCCGCCGAGCTCCATCTACGTGATAATCGAAGAGGAAAGTGGTGTAGATGAGAAACAAGTAATGATGTGCGCTCGGCGGCGGTGTAAGAGAATAGGGTTTATCGAGGACTCTCTTTTTTTTTGTAGAGCGATCGTGAAGAGTGTAGGCATTAGCCTAGCCTTTTTGGCTCTTGATACCATACTGAAACACCCATAGGAGATAGGAAATATTGTATTAGATCTCTAAACATTACAACCCTATAACACACTATATAAGAGTAGATAGAATATTCTAGATATGGACTCTAACACTATGGGCCTTATGGGCCTATGCTCTATTAGGTTGAGCCTTATCTCTGTATGCATAAGCAATTAGCCAACGGAACTTAACAACATGAAAACCGGGACAACTACAACAACAAGCTCTATGAAACTCAGTAAGATCACTAATGGTTGCAGTCCTGATCATCTTAGGCGTTGTTCGAAATATGCTGCTATTTCCACGTTTTCTATAAGCTTTCTATGGTTAAGCATGGTAAACCAACGCCGCGGTCTAGCCATATGTATTTTGGTGGGGTAAGCACATTAGATTGGACCAATAATATTTAAACACAAGGCAAATAAAGCTTGATGAATTGGAAAAGTCTGTCAAATGGCACCTTAGTGGGTGCTATGACCTGATCTAGACCATGACATGGCAATGTGTCAAGACCAGTACGGTACGGATGCTGTCAAACTGCACTGTGGGCATGGATAAGTCCCCCATTCCGGAGTAGGGATGGCAATGGGTTCGCGTGTATCCGTTTTATTTGGTCACCAGACCCGTTAAACTGGGCGAAAAACCAGAAAACATAGGAAAAACAATGGGTGGCGGGGTGAAATGGGTGCGAGTTTTTTATTCTCCTCTTTGAAGTAAATTTTGCAACCCTAACCGACGCGCATAGAACATACATGCTATGCGCCTCTATTTTCTCTCCACTCACATTAATTTGCAAACCTAACTGGCGAACAAGGGAAAGAAAAAACAAACAGGTAAATGGATTCACCCGTTTCACTCATGGGTGACGGGTGATACAACAGGTGACGGGTTGGGTGCGGGTGAAGCGGGTGAAGTCGGGTGACAGGTGCGAGTGATGGTCCGCTCGACCCAAACCTGTCCCATTGCCATCTCTATTCTGGAGGGAACGTTTAGAAATGAGAATGAGAAAGGAAATAGGAAAACAAGGAGAATGAGAAGATTTGTGTGTTGTTTAAGCTATGTATACACAAAAAAACATGTTTAAATAATGTATTGTTATATACAGCAAATACATACACGGTTGTTGTTCTCTTAAGTGTAGTAGTACGGGAAAGGAAAATGAAGGCATCGAGTAATCTATGGGAATAAATTCCCTTCCCTTGAGAGGTGCCTCTGCACTCTTATTAAGAATCGTAATGAGCCTAATGTCCCACTCAAGATCAATGGTTTGGTCGGTCTCAGTCTAACTATTGAATGCAGTATAACCTATAATCCTCTTGAATGTCAAGGTGTGAATTAGTTTTACAAGTTTCTTTGATTTGTCGGGCCGGTGAGTTACATTTTTTAGATCTACTGCAATTGCCTGTTAAAAGAAAAACAACACCAACTCTATCTAAGTTAGGCACCGTTAGTCACCAACTTTATCTAAGTTAGGCACCGTTAGTTACCATTGTTGAATAAGTAAGCAGGCGTGTAGAACATGTGTTGCTGTAGTAGTTTTGTGAGCCTCTTATTTTGACTATGTAGTAGAAGCTCTTGATGTAGAAATTCTATAAATAGGTCATATAATATGATGAATGAAATCATCCCTTACCAAATCCAAACACTTACCTTCATCTTGAGAGTTTTTTGGTTGCTTCGTTTCAACAATGGGGTATCAGAGCCATCTTTACTAATTCCATATTCTTCACCTGTATCGTGCTTGTAACCACAAAAATCAATCCCATCTCTATCGCAGCTTGTTGTCTCTGCAGGCACCAACAATGGGGTATCATTGCCCTCGCCTCCAGTTTGCATTTGATGGTACTAATCCCAAGGCTCATTCCCCATTACACCGCGTACACCAGCAAACTCAAAAATTAACTATTCTGATTGTTGAATAGTGAAGCAAGCACTCTTCTAGCTCCCTGTCGAGCGGTAGAGATCCAGGAAAAAAAGTGCTCGCTGTTGTTGAAGGAGGGAGAGAGCTGTTTGTGTTCCGTGTTAAAAAAAATATACAAAACAAAATGAACGAAGGGAAAGCTGAGAGAAAAGGGGAGATATTAGCAGGTGGCGTGGACTAGTGGTACACTCACAAGTGGAGTTATTTTATTAAAGAAAAAAGGGAAGAGGTGCTACCTGCTACTCACGTGAAAAAAAAATCTGGAAAAGAAGAGAACAAAAGTTGGGTGCAAATTGCTGACAAGTGGGTCATTTTTTTTTTTGAAAAAATTTGTAATCCCTAGGATTGGAGCCACGTAAAAAAAAACAAAGAAAGAAAGGTGTGAAAATATTTTAGCAAGCATTTTAGATATGGCAGATTTTCAAGTTACCAGTGGAATTAAAAAGTTGAGCAACAACAATTATAATTCTTGGTCTACTTGTATAATGTCATATATGCAAGGACAAGATTTATGGGAGGTTGTTAATGGCACCGAAGTAAAGCCACCAACGGGAGAAGACACGCTGCGGAAATGGAAGATTAAAGTAGGCAAAGCTATGTTTACCCTCAATACGACTGTCGAAGAAGAAATTCTCGAGCACATTCGAGACGCACAGACTCCCAAAGACGCTTGGGATACGCTCGTGAAGTTATTCTCGAAAAAGAACGACACAAAGTTGCAACTCTTGGAGAGTGAGCTATTATCAATGGCACAACGTGACATGACGGTTGCGCAATACTTTCATAAAGTAAAGTCGTTGTGCCGAGAAATTTCGGAGTTGGATTCGGAAGCTCGAATCGGTGATACCAGGATGAAACGAATCATCATCCATGGGTTGAAACCGGAATTTAGGAGCTTTATTGCTGCTATACAAGGATGGCAAAATCAACCATCACTTGTGGAGTTTGAGAATTTGCTAGTCGGTCAAGAAGCTTTGGCCAAGCAGATGGGAGGAGCCTCAGAGAAGAAAGAAGAAGAGGCACTCTACGCCAAGAAAGGAAAGTGGAATTCCAAGCAGCATGATGGTGGTGGATCCAAGAGGAATGGTGACAAAGGAAAGAGTCATCAAGGTGCAGGAAGCAGTCGTTGGAAGAAGCGTGGCAATAACCAAAAGTTTGAAGGGAAGTGTTATAACTGTGACAAGGTAGGTCACATGACGAAAAATTGATGAGTCAAGAAGAAGGGTGTGGAGAGTAACACCACTACTTCAAAAAGTGAAGACGAATGGGATGTGGAGGTCCACTTTGCTGTAGATGAAGCAGAACTAGCTCTCTCAGCAACAACATTCAATCAAGTTGACTATGACAATGATTGGATAGTTGACTCAGGTAGCTCGAATCATATGACAGGTAACAAAGAGAAGTTAGAGAGCTTGACAAACTACAAAGGGAGTTGAGTCGTGGTGACAGCCAACAACTCAAAATTGCCGATAACTCACATCGGTAATACTGTAGTGTCCCCTCAATCTGGTGATGCTGAGATGGTATTTCAAAACGTCTACCACGTTCCTGGTATGAAGAAAATTCTCCTTTCAGTATCACAATTAACATCGGCTGGTCACTTTATCTTGTTCGGACCAGATGATGTAAAGGTATATCGAAACCTTGAGGTCACTAAAAAGCCCATCATGAAAGGGCAGAAGGTAGAGTCGATCTATATGATGTCAGCAGAGGCTGCATACATAGACAAGACAAGAAGGAACGAAACAACAGACTTGTGGCACATGCGGCTAGGCCATGTCAGCTATTCTAAGCTTGACGTGATGATGAAGAGGCTGATGTTAAAGGGGCTTCCTCAACTTGAGGTAAAGACCGATACTGTATGTGCAGGTTTTCAGTATGGAAAAGCACACCAGCTACCATACAAAGAATCCAACTATAAAGCAAAAGAGCCACTAGAGTTGGTTCACTCTGACGTCTTCGGTCCGGTCAAGCAAACTTCCATCAGTGGGATGAAGTATATGGTGACCTTCATTGAATTTCTCGAGGTATGTGTGGATCTACTTCATGAAAGAAAAGTCTCAAGTCTTTGAAAAGTTCAAAGAGTTCAAGAAGACAGTGGAGTCAGAGGTTGGTAAACAGTTTCATAGTCTACGAACTGATAACGGAGGAGAGTACACCTCACAGGAGTACTTAAGCTTTTTGAAGGACTGCAAAATACGACACCAGTTTACCTGTCCAAACACTCCACAACAAAATGGTGTAGTAGAAAGAAAGAACAGCACCTAGCGGAGATATGTCAAAGTATGATCCATGTGAAAAATGTTCGGGAAGGTTTTGGGATGAGGCGATGAATACTGCAGCCTTTGTGATCAATAGGCTTCCGCAACAAAGGTTAGACTTTTTATCACCATTTGAAAAGTTATGGAAGATAAAACCCGCTATTGGTCATCTTCGAATGTTTGGATGTGTATGCTATGTATTTGTACCTGATCACTTACGTAGCAAGATGGAAAAGAAGGCCATTAGATGTATCTTTGTAGGATACGACAACCAGAGGAAAGGATGGAGGTGTTGTGATCCATCAAATGGGAAGTGCTGCACATCTCGAAATGTGGTATTTGATGAGTCTTCGTCGTGGTGGCCCTCAGATAGTGAAGTGTTTCCTAGGGATGAGTTGCAAGATCCATCAAGGACAAATGAACCTGAAGACGGTGGTACTGAAGAAGGCTTGGATCAAACCCCTGGCGAACTGGTATTCACCAACCACCAGATGAAGAAGGTGACTCTAAATGAGTGACATCACCTAGAAGATCAAGTAGGATCAAGAAGCCAAATCCCAGGTATGCAAATACAGCCATTGCTAAATATATAGATGTGAAAGAACCTGAGACGTTCGAAGAAGCATCCAAAGATCCAGAGTGGATCAAAGCAATGGAAAAAGAAGTGGTTGCACTAGAGCGCAATCAAACATGGGAGATGGTACCCAAGCCAAGAGAGGTTAAGCTGATCTCATGTAAGTGGGTGTACAAGTTAAAGCGTAACACAGATGGACAATCGAGAGGTATAAAGCTCGTCTAGTAGCTCGTGGATTTTCTCAACAGTATGGGCTCGGCTATGATGAGACATTTAGTCCAGTTGCAAAGCTTACTACGGTGAGAGTTCTACTAGCACTAGCAGCCAGTAAAAATTGGAACCTGTGGCAAATGGATGTGAAGAACGCTTTCTTGCATGGAGAGTTAGATTGAGCAATCTATATGAACCAACCAACAGGATTTCAGAGTCAAGATCATCCTGAGTATGTGTGCAAAATTAGAAAGGCACTTTATGGCCTAAAGCAAGCGCCAAGGACGTGGTATGGTAAGATTGCTGAATTTCTTACTCATAATGGGTATTCGATGACATCTGCAGATTCTAGCTTGTTTGTTAAAGCAAAAGAAGGGAAACTAGCTATAGTGCTAGTGTATGTGGAGGATTTGATCATCACTGGTGACGATGAAAGAAGTTTCTCAAACTAGAGAAAATCTGTCAGTTCGGTTTCAGATGAAAGAACTTGGACAGCTGAAGCCTCTTTTGGTCTCGAGATTGATCGCACCAAAAGAGGAATTTGCCTTCATCAACTCAAGTATTCCAAAGATTTGCTGAAAAAGTTTAGAATGTGCTATTGCAAGCCGATCTCAACACCGATAGAGCCAAATGCTAGAATGTGTGCTCATGAAGGAAAAGATTTGGAGGATGCTACGATGTGTCGACAACTTGTGGGTAGTCTCATCTACTTAACCTTAACACGACCTGATATCTCATTTGCAGTCGGTTTTAAGTGTTGTTATATGCAAAATCCAAAGAAACCTCATTTGGAAGCAGCTCGACGAGTTCTAAGATACGTGAGAGTACATTAGGACATGGTACACTCTATAAGAGTGGTGAAGATTGTGAGCTAGTTGGCTACTGTGATGCTGACTATGCGGGTGATCCAGACACACGACGTTCGACCACTGGCTATGTATTTATGCTTGGATCAGGAGCAGTATCGTGGTGTAGCAAGAGACAACCGACAGTGTCCTTGTCAACTACTGAAGCAGAGTACGAGCATCAGTTGTGGCTGCTCAAGAAAAGCACTTGGTTAATACAGTTATTAAAGGACTTGCATCAACCAACCACGTAGAACATCGTGTTATATTGTGACAATCTGTCAGCAATACGGTTAGCAGAGATTCCAGTCTTTCATGCTAGAACCAAGCACGTGGAGGTACACTATCATTTCATCAAGGAGAAGGTCTTGCAAAAGAGATTCAATTGAAGTACATCAAAACTGAGAACCAAGCTGCAGATCTGTTTACTAAAGGCTTGAGTGGCAATAAGCTTGGAAATTTTTATAATCAATTAAATAATAAAAAAGAGATGAAGCTGGTGTTGAGAGGGAGTGTTAAAGAAAAAAACACCAACTCTATCTAAGTTAGGCACCGTCAGTCACCAACTCTATCTAAGTTAGGCACCGTCAGTTACCATTGTTGAATAAGTAAGCAGACGTGTAGAACATGTGTTGCGTTGTAGTAGATTTTGTGAGCCTCTATTTTGACTATGTAGTAGAAGCTCTTGATGTAGAAATTCTATAAATAGGTCATGTAATATGATGAATGAAATCATCCCTTACCAAATCCAAACACTTACCTCATCTTGAGAGTTTTTTTGTTGCTTCGTTTCAACATTGCCTCCAAACTCTTTTGATGCTCAAGTGTTTGTAGTAGTATATTGCAACACATACAAACAAACATAACCGGTGAGAGTTTTTATTTGGACTCGTCATTGTATTATATTGGATGGATGGTTGATCCATTTACAGTATACTGTTTTAAGCAATCAAAGGGCGTAAATTACTACTACGACTACTATGTACATGGTAGTGACAGCAGCCAAAGTGATGACATGCTCTTTTTTTTTTTTTTATTTTTCGAAAATAATCAAAGTGATGACATGTCAAGCACTAAGCATTCTCACTTGGGATTGATTTAATTTTAGGGTTTGTTGCTAGTTATTTTGTTCTTTAAACAAAATATATCTCGTCATTAGGGTTATCTATTTTTAGGCAATTAGATTACATAAGATAGTCATCGTAATTACTCAATTAAGGGTGAAATCATAGTGGCTGAATTTAGATACCCGATAATCACGCAATAGTTCGTGGATTATATTTTTCTGGATCCCATAATTCCCACTTTCCCTACAATTCAATTTTAAATAGCTAGTCTCTAATTTTAAATGACTCCGATGACTTGGGAATATAGACAAACTACCGAATGTATACGAGGAATTTTACGAGGAAGAAAATCAGGGAATAGATCGTGCAATTGGCTTATCATGTGCTCAGAGTCAGATATGCTGTCACGAGTGTTAGGCCGTTGGAAAACAAAAACGTTGCGTGGCGAGTAGTCTTTGACTTGAAAAGTATGTACTTGGTACAACTTTGATACTCCTCCTAGTCCTGCTTTGCATGATAGTATAATTTTCACCATACAATTATACATGTGTGTTCGTGTTCCCCAAGAATGACGATTTTATGGAAAATGTAACAAAAGGTACTAGTGCGCCTGCGTGGGGGAACAATTTTTGACTTTGACTAGAATTACTAACGAATAATCGAACTCATGTAACTTCCATGACGTGTCTGGGATCGCATTGTGGGACCGCGTCGTCTAAGCAGATGCTACGGCGGCCAAAATAAAGTAAAATACCACGTGTTGGTCAGAGAGGTGGCTGTGCATATTGATCTGAGAGTGTCATTAAATTTGATTTCATCTCGGCACTCCCGCAGCCGCAGGTCACTCCGGAGAATTTTAGAGAGGCAGTCGCTTTGTCTTAAACCACACAATTCTAATATCTAAAAAAAAAAAAACCACACAATTCTAGACGGTTTTTTAAGATGGAAACAATTTTTTTAAAAAAAATTCACCAAATATATACTACAATTTAGTGAGGTTTTGTTTAATTCATAATATATCATAATATTTTTAAAATTATATAAAATAATATTACATTTTTATTTATTTCATCTGATAACATTTTATCTCATATTCTATTAATATTTGAAAAATAATTGAATCACCATATTATTAATTATCAATCTGAGAGTAATTTATCATACTTATACAATAACATACCACTTTTGTTTAACTAATAATATGAGTAGTTTAGTCTTTTTATAGGGATATTATGGAGTAATTAATGAAATATGAGACAGAGTATTTCATAAATCAATAAAAACTTAATATTAATCCTATGTAATTTTAGAAACATAGTGATAACGTGAATTAAGCAAAAACTCAGTGATATTTGGTGAAACTTTTTTTTTTAACAAGCTAATCAATTTTTTTAAGCAGCCATACTTTACTTTATATTTAGGGAAAATTCACGGGATACCACTAAAAAAGTTTGTTAATTCACAAAAGACCACAATAATTTAAAAAGTTTTCAGATACCATAAAAAATAATTTTAATTCACCAGATACCACAGAGTACTAACCAAAACTTTTTAAGACCAAAATACCCCTACTTGTTAATAAACATAGTTCACGGTATACCACATAAATATTTTTAAATTCATAAGATACCACAATATTTATTATTATATATTAAAAAAATTATAGGTTTATTAACATATATTTTGAAAATTTATAAAATAAAAATACAAAATATATAATAAAAAATAAAAAATATAAAATAAACTAAAAGTAACAAGGTTAAAAGAATGATAATTCAATTTTTTTATAATATTTTACTCTAATAATTTTAAAATGAAAATATTATTGTAAAAAAATAAATTTATATAAATTAAGATTATGAAAAATTGAACTATCAGTCTCTTTACTAATATATAATAAAAATAAAATCTCTAAAAATATGAAAAATAATAAAAGATATAATTATATTAGAGAAGCCACAAATATATATATATGTATTTTGTAATTTTTCAATTTTAACCCATATAAGAAAAAGTTTAACTTGTGTGACTTACTTTATTAAAATATATTTAATAATTTTTGTTGTATTTTTGAACTAAATATATTAAAATGAAGCTAAATAATTTAAAAAAATAAAAAATACCATATATATGAAGTAATAAAATGTCTAAAAATATGAAAAATAATAAAAGGTATAATTATATTAGAGAAGTTGTAGAATATTTAATAGACCAAATAGTAAAGAGAATGATAATTCAATTTTTCATAATCTTAATTTATATAAATTTAATTTTTATAATAATATTTGATACTATTAAAATTATTAGAGTAAAAAATTGGATTATCATTATTTTAACTATTTGGCACTTTGAATTTTTATAATTGTTTTATACTTTTTAGTTATTTGATAATTATATTTGAGATTTTTAATTTTATAAATTTTCAACATATATTATAACCTATGATTTTAATTTTTTTAAATATATTTTAATAAATATTGTGGTATCTTTTGAATTTAAAAATATTTATGTGGTATACTGTGAACTATGTTTATTAACAAGTAAGGGTATTTTGGTCTTAAAACGTTCTGGGTTTGTAATTTGTGGTATCTGGTTAATTAAAATTAGTTTTTATGGTATTTGAAAAACTTTTTGAAAAGTTGTGATCTTTTGTGAATTAACACACTTTTTAGATGTATCCTGTGAATTTTCTCTTGTATTTATATATCAAAACCGGGATTTTCAAAATCTATTTAGCAATCTAGTATTTAAAAGTACCTAAGATATCACTTTTAGTTTTGATTCTCTATGAATGTGTTTTTTTTAATCCTTTTAAACAAGAATTTCATCTTTAATGTTATAAAAAAGGTAGAAGAAATCATTCATCTTCCATAAAATGTGAAAATTAGTGGAAAGTAATAGTAATGACTACTATTTTTATAATATTATGGCACGCTTTCTACCACTTTAACATATGAGTAAAAATTAAAAGGAGAGGAAGAGTGCTAATATATAAGTTGCGGTATATAGTTTATTTTGTTATATTAATTTTGATTTCAAAAGAGAAACCATATAGATTGTAAGCACATACGAGGTTATTATAACCATGAGTGATAAACATATTTTTGTCGAGAGATGTCACGATAGTTGAAGTTATCAATTTTCACTATTCTTGTCACTTGATACAAGAAGATTGAAGTCAACAACTAATTCTTTGAGTAGTTATCAACTGATTGTGAAAGAAAAAAACTTGTGATTAGAGTAGCGGATTTAACATTGATAACAATATTTTTCTTTGACTATATCAATTTTAGCTTCTATATATTAAGACCAATTTGTATAATAAAATGGGCGACGACGTGTCATCGTATAAGATACATGTTTTTGAAATAGCTAATGAGTTATCGTCAGACAATGAAGATCGGTATGAGAACTATAACTATGTTATTTAATAATATTTTCAACTTTAATTTTTAACTTTATATGTATAGAAAATAATGTTTATACAAAGTGACCCCATATGAGCCTAATTCTGATTCATAAATCTAATTAGTAGGAAGTAGATTGTGAATCTTAGTCTTGTTAATTGGCTAGTAGCTAGGGTGGTGTATGAGACATTTCGTTTTTTTGTTGAGGAAAGTTAAAGAAGGCCATGATACCCATCTACGTTTCAAATGGATGAGTTAGCTGAATGCTTTCGAAGGATTTAATAGCGTGGTGGCTCTATTCGATATGACTGTTTTGAGAAGTAAATTTGTAGTATATTTTGTGTATTTGTAGCATATTTACTGGTAGTTTTGTACTGATATATTTGTAGGTGTTTTGAAAATTGTTGTTTGACAGTGCAGTATTTACAGTATAAGTTAGTTAATTTAGTTATGTACTATGTGTCTACCGTTTTATGTACTACAATTATAAATATTATATTACTGTTTAAACAATATTTTGGTTAAAAAAATAGAAGGAAAAATTTACAAACAATATTACTATGAGTAGTTAATTTACTGTAAAAAAACATATATGAGAAACCAAATAAAATAAAAATATTAATATAACCAATAAAGTTTTAATTTTTATTATTTAAGTACAAATTTCAACATCGAAACAATACATTGCTATTTTCTATATTTTATAATTCTTACAAATATAAAAACGTAACAAAATGAGAACAAGAATTTCAAACTTTCTAATAATGTTGTGTGAGTTTATTTACTGAAATTGTAACTTTTAATAATATATTATATTTTTGTAACTTTGTATGTTAATAAATTTATACACATTCATATTTTTATATACTTTTTAAAAAATTTTAATTCATATATCAACTAGAGTGTATATTTATTGTTTTTTTGTTTTATTAATTTATGTGATATTATAAATGATATATTGTAAATTAATATTATTAATGTGGTTTCTTTTAAATTTAGTTAACATCTGATAAGAACTAAGTAGTACTATTTTTTTAAGTTATTTGAAGTATTGTGTAATTTGTAACAAATAAAGTAACTTGTAACAGATGTCATAAGATAAGTAGTTTTTTAAAATCAAACAGAAGTGAAAGCGCGGAAAGGAAAAGACCAGCAAATACCACAGACATTTATGTCCTTTTTAACCAAACATCAAAACAAAAAATAAAGGCAAAATAACTTACGCCACAACATATATGCTGCATCGTCATTTCCATCGGAAACTGGGTGGCATGACTATTGTTTGATGTTATGAAAAAGTGTGCCAAATGCCACAAGCTTTCCCACAACGTTTCTCTGAAAATTATTAGTAGGATAGAGGCTTCGTTAATGGTTATTAAAATAACGACAATGACATCCGAGTGGTGGAGGATTGAAGTAGGGGACGGAAGGTCGTGAGTTCGAATCTCTTACCACCCATTTTGGTGGGGGAAAGGAGTCTATTCTCTTATTACTCATCCTAGGAGAGTGGAGGAATGAAGTTTTCTCTTTGATTACCCAACCTGGTGAAGGAATGGAGTGGCGTGAAGGACGACGGGTGGTGGGGGAAAGGAGTCGTGTAGGACGGTCCCAAGGCGAGCATGTCCGCCATATCGTCAAAGATGCAAGGGAAAGGTTGTAAGAAGTTTTCCATGGATGCTCGAGGGTCACCTCAAGGAGAGGTCAAGGAAGTTTCCTAGGACAAGATCTCTAGGCTTTAGTAAGATGTCCGTGTAATGTAAGAGTTGAGTCGGTGTTGTTTGATTTGCCCTTGCGGCACCTAGGCCATGTGCCTATAATTATCAAAAAAAATATAACCAATATTTTTGGCTAATAATGATTTGATTACATTCTACTAGATAAAATTGTTTTTTTAAATTACATGCCCCACCCATGACGCTTGACAAAATTACATACTCTACTCATGAGGTTTCAAAAATTACTTTCCCCATCCATTTAGTTTTCACCGTTTTACATGTGAACACTTTTCTAAGTTGTGTTCAATTTAAAAGATGTTTAAACATTGCCCAAAATTGATGAAATTTTACAAGGACGATGCTAAAGTGTTGTACTTGGGTTTAGTGACAAATCTAAAGTTTTTAAGCTCAAATGTGATCTGTAGGACCCAATGAAAATGCGCTCACATGTCACATATTTTATTGGGTCCCACAGGTCACATAAGAACCTAAAAGACTTCGGATTTGACATAAGATCAAAATATAACACTTTAGCATCATCCATGTAAAGTTTCATCAATTTCGGACAACATTTAAGCATCTTTTAAATTAAACAAAAATTAGAAAGTTCCTGGATGTAAAACGGTGGAAACTATATGGGTGGGGAAGGTAATTTTTGTAACCTTGGGGTGGAATATGTATTTTCGCCAAACGTCATGGGTGGGGCATGTAATTTTCCCTTTTTTTATTATCAAATATAAGATACTAATTTACTGATTTTGCATTTGAACTATCAAATTACTTTTGCTCTAGTAATATTATTATGTTTTTGTGTAAAATAATTCAATCAGACATAGTCACTATGATTCCACTTTGAAAAGAAAAAAATGTTGGGAAGATACGAAGAGCCTAAGTTATGTGCATCATAGGTAGTCCTTTGAGGTTTCTTTTATGCCTAGTCTTGGGAACTTGGATCATCAAAATGGAGATTCTTACCCTTAATTGTTAATGGGTAAGTTGTTTGATTTTTAAATTGAGTTGGTTTCAGCTTTGTGTGAGGTTCCTTTGCTATAGTGTTGTGGAGTTTAAGTTTGTGGTTTGTTGGACCTTTTTTTCCTAGCACCTATTAGGTTGAATCTATTTACCACCTTATTAGTTTTTGTTTCAGCCCATGTTGGGTTGCGATGTTTGAATTGGTGGTTTTCAGTGTTTCCACCGTTGGGTGATAGAGGTTTAGTTGTTGGTTGTAAGTAGGTTTTTTTTTTTTTGTGCTGTAGTTAGGATCGTGAGTAGGCTATCCATAAAAATTCAAAACCATGGAACTAAACTGAAACCATGTTAAATTGTACATATTTTCTAGTTAATTATATCAGCTTTTTACTCGGTAAACCAAACCATAAAAAATTACATGTTTTGGTTTCTATACCAGTTAGTTGAAGTAGGGAGCAATCAATTGTAACGGTGTAGAGAAGAGGAAAATATCTCAATGAATGATCTCGATTGTATTAGACGCGATAGAGTAAGATACAGTTATATACTGTAGGTACGAGGATTGTAATAACGGACACATTCAAGTAAGTGGGCTTAAGTAACTAAAGAAGGCCCAAGTAATACTATGGGTTGCTACCCGCCCGCACTTCCAACTGGGTCTCGACGAGAGGCAATTGGGAGCGAATCGATTGAAGATGAGACGGAGCTAGGGATTTGGTTAGGGCATCAGCACGTTGTGCCGCCGTGCGGAGAAAGTCAACGCGCAAGCTTCCATTTCGGATACGCTCGCGAACGAAGAAATAGTCGACGGCAATATGTTTTGCGCGACTGTGGAAGACGGGGTTTGATGCAAGGTAAGTAGCCCCAATGTTATCGCACTTCAAGAATGGCTTTTTCTGTATACTTATCCCTAATTCTGGCTTTAATTTTTGTACCCAGAGAGCCTCTGAGGTCGCAGTGGCCAAAGCACGAAATTCGGCCTCAGTTGAAGACCGCGCCACAGTTCTTTGCTTGCGGAAGCTCCAAGAGACCAGAGAGCTTCCCAAAAAGATCAGAAATCCGGAGGTGGAGCGTCTATCAGAGTGAGCTCCGGCCCAGTCTGCATCTGTGAATATGCGAAGTTCATCCAATGGCGAAGTGGAGAAGTGAAGGCCAAACCGCAGAGTCCTTTTCATGTACCGTAAAATTCTCTTCGCTACTGCCCAGTGTATTTCCTTAGGAGAGTGCATGTATTGACTGATCTTATTCACGACAAAACTGATATCTGGCCTAGTAAAGGCCAGATATTGGAGGCTTCCTATGACACTGCGAAATTGTGTAGGATTGTTGTATGTGGGAGAGTCCGCAGTGTCTAGGATTTTAGAGTCAGTCATGGGTGTGTTAACAGATTTGCAATCTTGCATGTTAACTTTGGTGAGGATGTCGTGAATTTAATGACTTTGGGATAGAGTGAGACCTTTAGAGTTTCTGATAGCAGTAACTCTTAGAAAGTAGCTTAGATCACCAAGTTCTTTGTGAGGGAATTCTCGGGCTAGGGTTTGAGCGAGCCGTTGAATGAGAGAAAGAGAGGTAGCGATGACTAAAATATCATCCACATATACTAGGAGGTAGACCGTATCACCCTTGGTGTTGTAAATACACAGAGAGGGATCTGAGTGGGAGGAATGAAATCCAATATGCAACAGAAAAGAACTGAGTCTAGAGAACCAGGCTCTAGGTGACTGTTTGAGCCCATATAACGACTTTCTGAGCTTACACACATGATGAGGGTAAGCTTTGTCTCTGAACCCACTTGGTTGACTGATATAGACATCCTCTTCTAGTTCTGCGTGCAAAAATGCATTGTCAATATCCAATTGCTTAACTGGCCAACCATTAGCAACAGCAATAGACAGTATGACCCTTATAGTAGAGACCTTACCACAGGACTAAAGGTCTCTGAGTAATCAATCCCTTGATCCTGAGCATAGCCCTGAGCAACGAGCCTTGCTTTACGTCTCTCGATGTTCCCATTGGCATGTCTTTTTGTTTTCAATATCCACTTTGTTCCCAACACATTCATACTGGGAGTAAAAGGAACCAAAACCCATGTTCCATTCTTTTTCAGAGCATCATATTTTGGATAACTTTTCTCCATTCTGGGTATTTCTGGGCTTGTGTGAAGGTGGGTTGGTCTGGAACAGGTGAGGGTGAAAGAGAAGTGGAGTTTAGCCAATTGATAGTTCCATCTATTCTCACCTTGGGTTTCAGGGAGTGGGTTTTGGACCTTGTTAGCATGGGGTGAGGGGTGGGATAGAGTGGTCTGGTTCAGGTTCTGTTGAGGTGCAGGAGAGGGAGATGGAAGAGGTGATGTGGCAGAGGATGAAGGATTTGAGGTGCTGACAGGAAGTGAGGTTGGAGATGTGGTGGTGGTGGGGTCTGAAATAGTGGGAGTTTGTAAAATTGGAATTAGAAGGTTGGAGACTGTTTCTGGTGGGGACTGTGTAGTGGATTTGAGGGAGGTAGTGTAGGGGAAGAGGGTTTCTTGGAATTGTACATCCATTGAGATGTACATTCTGTTGGTAGAGGTGTCTAGGCAAAGGTATCCAGTGGAGTTATCAGAGTACCCTAGAAAAAGACAAGGTGTGGAGCGAAAAGCTAGTTTGTGGGAGTTGTATGGGCGGAGGTTAGGCCAACAGCAGCAGCCAAACACTCTTAGGTGTGTCAGGGATGGTTGTTTTTTGTGGAGTTTGAAATAGGGAGTCTGAGAATCAATAGCCTTTGTAGGGGTGCGATTAAGCAGATACATTGAGGTCTTAAAGGCATAGGACCAGTAGGATAGGGGGAGAGAACTTTGAGAAAGAAGGCACAAGCCTTTGTCCACGACAACTCTAATTTTGCTCTCAACAGAGCCATTCTGTTGATGTGAGTGAGCACAGGTATATCTATGATGAATGCCCTGATTCTGAAAGAATTTATCCATTGCCCTAAATTCACCCCCACCATCTGATTGTATTTGCTTAATAGGAACCTGATACTACCTGTGAATCATAGTGCAAAAAATAGGCAATATAACAGAAACTTCTAACTTCCTTTTTAGAGGATACAGCCATATGTATCTTGAGTGATCATCCACAATAATAAGGAAGTAGTAGAAACCATCAGTAGAAGCACAAAACGCAAGTCCCCATAGGTCAACAAACAGAAGGTCAAAGCAATTAGGAGAAATAGAGTCTGAGGGGGGATGGGGAAGGGCATGAATTTTCCCTTTACAACAGTGAGAGCATAACTCTTTATTATCAACTCTAGATATAGGTAAAGCAAAAGTAGAAATCATCTGCTTGGTCATAGCAAAACTGGGATGCCCCAAACGATTGTGCCAAACAGAAGAGGGGGCAGAAGTAGTGTAGTGAAGCTGAATAGGTGGCCTGGAACTCAGGTTAGAAGTGTGGGGAAACAGGTAGATCCCATCCTTAGCAGTTCCTCTGAGAAGCACTTTCTGAGTGGTCAAGTCCTTCAATAGAAAAGAGTCTGAGTAAAACTCAAAAAATACATGATTATCTGAACAAAACTTGCTCATAGAAATCAGTTGGCGATTTAGGGATGGGATATGCATTAGATCAGATAGAAGGAAAGTTTTAGAGGGAGTGTGAAGAGTGCCTGTACCCTGGTGTTGAATACTGAGAGAGGATCCATCTCCCAAAGATACCGTGTCGGTGCCATAATAGTCAGTAGAAGCGACATTCAACTTAGACTGATCGGCAGTAAAATGGTGTGATGCCCCTGTATCTACTATCCAGTCATTTTGAGTGGTAAAACCTATAGAATTGGCAGTCATGGAGGAGGGAGGGGCTGGCTGATAGGCAAAATTATATCTATGATAGTATGCTAGGGCATCATGCCCTTTTTTTTACAGATCTGGCATAGGGGCCGATTGTCTGGCTTACCAGTGAAGTTGTTGTATGTGTATTGAGTAGGGTTATTGTGTCCCCTTCCCTTTCCTCTGTAATTGTTGTTTCTGCCCCGATTATAAGAGGATCCTCTGCCTCTGCCTTCTCCTTAAGAAGAATTCTTATGAGTAGTGTTGTTTACAGAGACAGAGGTAGTGGATGGTTTGTGTTGTTGCTGGATCCATGATTCGCTAGACAACATGAAATTGTAGAGCTGAGGTGGAGTACAGGGTTCACTGCGTGTGAGAAGAGTGTGAACAAGGGGAGCAAAATCTGGTGGTAACCCTTTCAGATGGTAGGTTTGGAATTCATGGTTAGAAATTTGATGACCTGTAAGGGCCAGGGACTCAACCAAGGCATGAGCTCTGTTATAATACGTGGTGATGTTTTCTGAGGGTTGTTTTTCAGTTGAGGCTAGTTGAAGTAAGATCTGGCCGATCTGAGCATTAGTTTGTGAGGAAAAGTTTCATGGAGATAAGACCAAACAAGGGCAGAGGTTTTCATCGAAACCACTAGACTGATGATCGTTTCACTCAGAGAGGCAAAAATTATAGTTAGGACTTGTTGATCTATCTGAATCCATTTAAGATATTCCTCATTGACTGCATTATTAATAATAGGAGAGGGACACGAGCAAGAACCATCAACATAGTTGTATAAACCATTTGCTCGTATGAAGGTAGTTATTACTCCTTGCCAGATCAAAAATTATCTTGTTTTAGTTTCACAAGATTCGTTGCCGCTGATAAGATCGACTGAGGTATTGTTGTTGTTGTTGATGCAGGTGGCGGTGTCGATTGTTGAGTGATAGGAGTGCCGGAGGCAACCGATCCAGGTGATGGAGGCGCACCCGCCATTGAAGCGAAAAGAAAAAAAATCAGATCCGCTCTGATACCATAGTTGAAGTAGGGAGCAAGCAATTGTAACGGTGCAGAGAAGAGGAAAATATCTCAATGAATGATCTCGATTGTATTAGACGCGATAGAGTAAGATACAGTTATATACTGTAGGTACAAGGATTGTAATAACGGACACATACAAGTGAGTGGGCTTAAGTAACTAAAGAAGGCCCAAGTAATACTATGGGCTGCTACCAGTTTTGTATTTTTTAGACCAGTTAACCATAATTAACCAATCATACAAAATTTGAAAAAATTCTCGAATATAAATATGCACCTTATATAATCATGGATGTTTTTTTTCTTCTGAAAAATGGTATTATATAGATTAAGATATTAGTATAATCCTAATGGCCAAACTGATGGGAAGATTACCAACCAGTTTCTTAACTAACTAGGTTACCCCTAGTTGACGGAAGATAATCCCTAATAACATTCCAACGGGATCCAAGACCTCCAACCAACTTATACGACATACCTCATGTAGGAGAATACTCCTCTGGAGACCAACGAGACTGTGTTTTTAGAAGCGTGTCTAGCTTCTTCCAAACTCTAATATAAGTTTCACATGGAAATCTTCCCTTAGCTCATTCCCGAGCACAACCTAAACCAAAAGACAGCAAAAACAATAATCGAACAAACAACAAACAGAGACTACGTCTAGCAACCAACAGAGTGATTAATTGGTGTAGTGGATTCCACAAAAGGGGCACAATACCACACCATCTAGATACTAAAAACAGGTTGCAAGAGTCAAGCCCATACTCAAGAAGCCTACGACCTTACAAACATCCATCTTGGCAGTCTCTTTCATCGCACCCAAATTCTCAGTTACAGTCCTCCTATAATGATGTGTACGTGGTATTACAGGGACACCAAACCGGCCCTCATCATCCAAACCTGGAACACCAGCATGCAGAACTGACATGCACCTACATATCCGCAACCGCAGTTGGCTAGGTCTCCATCCTCCGATGAAATAACAAACAGCTTTATTATTGAATTGAGTGGAGGAATTGCTAGAAAGGATGGCATCGACTTCAAATTTTCCACACCACCAGATATCATGAGTAAGCAACACCAATGGCGGAAAAATTCCTAGGCTTTATTGCTAGCGACACCACCACAGAACGCAAGATTCACCGAGGAGAAACCACCACCACCGCTCTCTATCGCCTATCTTCCTCTATTAGTTAGAATCGAAGAAACGACCACCACCACCTCTCTCTGCCGCCTATCCTCCATTGCCACCATTATGGAGAACAAGAAGATGCGCTGCTAGTAGACCTGGCAATGGTGACCCGGATGAGAAAAACTGAACTGATCCAAACCCAATTTTAAACCGAATAGTATGACCCGAAAATCTGAACCAAACCAAAACCAAATCAAACCGAAATTAGGTACAGCCTGAATCTACCCAAAATGAAATTCACTTGAATTGAGTCAACCCGAACCAAATCCACCCGAATGATTTGTTCAATCTAAATCTACTATAGTTGTTCCAACTGTAATAATAATCTTGAAACCAAAAAGACATAATGAAGATTTAGACATCAAATACGTGTTCATTGCTCACAAATGATATATAATATTAGACATCTTCAATCTTCAAGCATCTCAAGCCTTGTTATATTAAAACATTCAAAAACTAGGTTTTTACCCTTCCAACGCATGGATGATTCGCTACAAACTATAGATGTTTTGCTTTAAATTGTTTTATAATACAGTTTAATGTGTATCATTACTATTTTATAATACTCCACTAATTTTGATTTTAATAAAGTTAGGTTTTCTTATGTTTAGGACATGAGACTAGGGAATGGTTTAAATGTTGATGAAGTTTAATTATAACACCTAAACTTTTCAGTAGAGACATATATAACCAAGATTGATGTGTATATGCCTAAAGAAAATTACACAATAAAATGATGAATATAAATATTCAATGGTAGATTATTGTGAAGTGTGGGATAGACTAGCAATTTGGAGGATGATTAATCTCTACCAGATTATTTCATCTACCTTGAAAAATAATCTAAAATGTTTTAGAAGACAGAGTAATGAGTATCATTACTATTTTATATTACTCTATATTTTTATAACCTTAGGTTTCTTTATGTTTAGGACTTGAGAATGGTTTGAATGTTGATGAATGGACGTGACACTTGCGTGAGACGGTGATGGATGGGTGCAAGCGTGTGGAGCTTGTGTGAGGTGATGAGCAGTGGAAGTGACGGGCGCACACGGGATGGTTGGAGGCACGGCGACGGGCGTGGGCGGTGTAGATTAGGAGTCGAGTGCCGAATATTGACCACTAGTTCACAAAATTTTAATTTATACTTGGTCGATACAATTAATAAATATATAGCTAAAAATTCATATACAAAAATTGTTATCCATTTTAATTCTGTCCAACCAATACACGATAGCAGTCTTGATAGTAACACTATATTAAAATAATTTAGAGCCGCATATGAAAATCAATACAAGTTACAAAGGTTACTTACAATGTGTACTTTAAATTTTTTGTCAATCAAACCTAACCTGGATAAGTCACCCGAATTGACCTATAGCCCAAAAAACTGAATGACGTAGAGGCTAACCTGAACAAAAAGCACCGAAACCCGAACTCAACTAAGCTGAAGTCACCCGAATCTAATTTAAACAAGATGAACCCGACCCGATCCGGACCAAACCGAATAATAAATATCTACAAATTGACCCGAACCGAACCGAATCCAAACCGAATGACCCAAATTGCCAGGTCTAGTTGCCAAGCCACACATAAATACAAGCTTAAAAAATGATTGAAAATTAAAAATGATACCCACAAAGAAAGGATTAAAACGATACATGCAAAGAAAGGAGGAAGATCAAGAAGAGGTAGATCAAGGTAAAGAGTAAACAGAAGGTAATAACAAAATGAAGAAATATCTAAAAGGTAAATGGAACAAAGAGGATTCCCATCTAAAAATTGACTCATGCTACAACACCTATGGAACTTGAAGAAGACTGAGAACAAAGGGAAAAGATAGAACTTTACTCTGGCCAAGGAGAGAGAATTGAATAAACATTGATTTTAATTATTAGAGGAATATACATTTTATTGTATTTTATTTTTGTCTAGGTTTAATTTTTCACTCATGGTTTAATTGATGGATCAATATTATACTGTTATATTAGTATTATTAGTCTTTCCAGTAAACAAAATATACAAGGTTACAAGATTAACAAAAAAAAGTAAAACTAAATGTTAATGGATCTAAGGTGTAATAAAATCAGAGATATGAAATTGACTTAAAAAATCAAGAACTGCGTTAACCGAAACTAGTTACACTTGGAGCCATATTCATGAGTTGTTTATTACTTCATGCTCTTTCTTCCTTTGGTGTTGGGTTTTCCTTATGATCTTGGTTTATCGATAAATGTACCCATGTCATCTAAAAAAGTCAAAAGATCATAGTTTTTGACTAATGTATACCATATACATATTGCCGCTCGGACGGTCAAACCTAGTCATGGCAAATTCTCGGTGCATCACCGCCTATGTCACCCAAAGGCCACCAAGAGCCATGCACGAAGCTCCCGCGTCCTTTCTGAATTTCCATATGTAAGCATCAGTCATTTTAGCTTTCTTTTTTTTTCAACAAAAATGTCAAAGTGTTTACTCTTCAGCTAGAAGCCGGCCCGAAAGTCAGATGTTGCATTTTAATTAATTTCATCTCACGATAGACATTTCTAGTCTCCACTATAGTTCATAATCTAGCACCCTGGCTTGTGTATATATAAACAGAGCAATCCTTCCTTATATTTCCCGCAATATCACAAAACCAAAGATACACAAAATCATCAGAACATCGGCACTGCCAATTCCTATTAACTTTATCAATCTATATTACCCCTGACAATTCCATTGCCCAGAAATATGAAGCATTCGACATTCTTCCTGCTTGCCCTGTTCCTTGTGATCATCAGTGTTATGCTTTCAGGATCACAAAGCCGACCAATCAAGCCTGAAAGTCGACCCATCAAGGCAGAGAACCAATCTACCGCCACAAATCCAGTGAACAAAGATGCAGCTGATAAAGAGACGTCAGTCTTCTTCGAGGTAATGGCGCCGGTTAAGAACGGAGGCCCAAGCGCTGGTGGAGGAGGCCATGCCTTTGTAAATGATAAGCCGAGCTCTGCTGCTCTTGAGCAAAGAAAAGATTCTGGCCCCTCACCAGGCGGCGGCGGAAACTAAATAGTATTAGACCTCAGTTTCGTGATATGATATTCATTAAATTTTTTGTCCCACCCAAGTCGCATATACAATTCATTCTTTTGTCACTCGTTGATTCTTTGGTCTTTTCTTCATTATTTTTTCTTCTTTTAATCATCTTTCAAATTAGATCTCTGTTTGAATGAATAATGAGGCTGTAAGAAACCAGTGTACTTATACCAATATATTGGAATTTATTTCTTGATTCATTGCTTTATCTCATCTAATTATTTAGAATGTTTCTTTCATATATTGATCTTTTGTATTCATCTGTAACATTTACGCACACAACAAACACCACTCTCTCACTACTAAATGTAAAAGCTACAGAACTATATGCCATCCTTGAGAAATCAATGAAAAAACAAAATCACATTAAGTGACTAAATATTGGGATAGAGGTTTAAAATAATGAGAAAAAAAACCAAAGAGAAAACAATAAACTTCTCTACAAACTTTGACTTGTATTATAGGACAAGAATACGAAAATAACGAGACAAAACCAAATTGAATAACAATAAATGGAACAACCATTGCAATAACTATAAAAATCTTTCACATTAATTTGAACAATTTTCATCAAAATAAACAATACTATTGGCCCAACCCATTATATTCAGAGCCCACTTTGTGCTAAAGATGCAGATTTTATACAGATTTTTAGTAGTTTGTTTATTCTTCTTGTTATAGAGTTTCATCTAGATTTTATTTCATTATTTACAATTAGTTAAGATATTGTTAGTTTAAATATTCATCAGATTGTATTTCTATAGATCTTTGTTTCCTCATTTACTCGGTCTATATAGCCGCAATCAGATAGAAGAAATATGTACTTCGATATAATGAAAAGAGCTTATGCTTTACAATGTGTCAATACTCCATTCTTCTGCCTCTCAATGTTACAAACATTATCAAACACCTCTAAATCTATTATGGTATCAGAGAACTAATCTAAGATCCTAGAAGATTAGTGTTGTTCATTCATCAACAAAAGATGGACAAAGAAAAATAGAAACAAACAGAAACTTCTTCAGCCCCAATTGCTGGTGTTGATGCGTCTGATCCTCTATACGTCCATGGGGCAGAAAATCCTGGGCAGAGTCTTACAAGGAAATTCAATGGTAAAGGTTTCTTGGGATGGAAGTGGGCAATGACCCTTAGTCTCAAAGCAAAGAACAAGTTTGGATTTGTTACCGGTGATGTGAAAAAACCGGGTTCCGACGAGCCGCTGCGTCTTTCGGCTTGGATGCGGTCAAATTCATTGGTGGCTTCGTGGATCACCAGCTCGTTGGAGCCTAGCATTGCTGACAGTTTGATGTAGTAAGATAATCCCAAACTAATTTGGGATGCTCTCTATAAACGGTATGAGCGAAAGAACTTAGCTATGATACACGGATTAAAGCAAAGTCTTTCAGAAATAAAGTAAGGAGATGAGACGATTACCGAGTATTTTACAAGGTTGAAGAATGTCTGGGGAGAAATTGAGATGCTTTGACCACCGCTTGAGTGCAGGTGTGATGTTCAACAAACTCAAGCAAAACGTGACGAAGAAGACAAGTTAATACAGTTTCTAATGGGTTTAAATAAAGCATATGTCCATATTAGGGTTCAAATCCTGGCTATGGAAGAGACTCCTGATTTGAAAAGCATTTGCTATTCTAATCCATGAAGAAAATCAACGGGATGAGGAAAAGGAGAAAGATGAAGCCATGTCGTTTCTCAGTTCCAGTTCCACAGAGAAATTCCAGAATGAAGTTACAGAGAGTAGAGTTGGAGAGAGGAGAAAAGAAACCAACACTTTCTGTAAGAAACCT